>JAVJIX010000031.1:5865000-6197500 GCA_036785185.1 Paratrypauchen microcephalus | reverse complement strand
AATGTGTACCATTGTGTCACCATGGTAACTGCTGAACATTCCGCCACAGACATGTATGCAGGACACCGCCAGTGTGATGTGACGGCAGCTGTCTTTTATTTTGATTAGGGATGCAAATTATCGATTAATTCATTAATCTATAGTTGATTGACCTTATCGATCGACTTACGATTAATTGATAAGCAGCGTTTTTCACCTGAATTTTAGTGTTTCAATAGGGTCTTTAAGAATATAAGCGAGAGTAACATAACACTGAGTCATAAATATATCATAGTATTATTATATTGTGTATTCCTCAATTAATTATTCCTTAGTAAAAAGCAGACAAATGTATTGATGCTGAATAACAAAATACAGTAATCCCTCGCTCTATCGCGGTTCTATTTTTTTTTTCCTATTTTTTTTTAATAGTGTAACATTTTTTTATAGTGTAACATTGTGTTCTGCGTCCTGATTGGCTAAGAGACTAGACCAGGACTAAACGTGGACTAAACCAGGTCTAGACCAGAACTAAACCAGGACTAAACCAGGTCTAAACCAGGTCTAGACCAGAACTAAACCAGGACTAAACCAGGTCTAAACCTGGACTAAACCAGGATTAAACCACCACGTGCCGCTGCTGGTTTCGTGCGACTGGTTTGTGGCTAGGGCTGAGACTACGCATTCCGGGTGCCGCGGTTCGATCTCGTGCTCAGCAGCCCCGTCGCGCGTACACCGGGGCTGCTGAGCAGTGCCGTTGGCGCCTGCGGCAGGCTGTGAGTCGAGCTTGGCGCAGCGTGGTGCGCGGTTGCCTTGTTTTGTGACCACGCGGGTGAGCGTGTGTCCGCGATTAGCGATTAATTGCAATTAATGCACTTACAGGTCTGTCACGATAACAAATTTTCAAATTCCAATGTTGAAGTGCAATATATTGATTAAGTAAATATACAGTGCCGTGAAAAAGTATTTGCCCCCTTCCTGATTTCTGTGTTTTTTGCATATTTATCACTCAAAACATTGTCAGATCATCAAACCAATTTTAATATCACACAGAAACAACCC
Source organism: Paratrypauchen microcephalus (assembly GCA_036785185.1). Taxonomy (NCBI): domain Eukaryota; kingdom Metazoa; phylum Chordata; class Actinopteri; order Gobiiformes; family Gobiidae; genus Paratrypauchen; species Paratrypauchen microcephalus. The sequence continues at coordinate 6,196,459 of JAVJIX010000031.1, read as the reverse complement.
AAGGAAAGACAAAATTCAGTTTTTGAATGATGATTCCATTTATTAGTGCACAAAAAAAATCTAAACCTATCTGGCCCTATGTGAAAAAGTAATTGCCCCCCCTTGTTAAATCACAAACTAACTGTGACTAACCACAGTTTTGAGAAAACTTAGTTCAGTTCTACATGCCACACCCACACCTGATTGTCACCACCTGTGTTGAATCAAGAAATCACTTAAATAGTTCCTGTCAAACAAAGTGAAGTTGGCTACAACATCTCAAGAACAAACACATCATGCCACGATCCAAAGAAATTCAAGAACAAATGAGAAAAAAAGTGATAGAAGTCTATAATTCAGGAAAAGGTTACAAAGCCATTCCCAAAGCTCTGGGGCTCCAGCGAACCACTGTCAGAGCCATTATTCAAAAATGGAGGAAACTGGGAACAGTTGCAACCCTTCCCAGGAGTGGTCGACCAACTAAGATTACTCCAAGAGTGCGACGACGGCTCATTCAGGAAGTCACAAAAGAACCTAGACGCACATCGAAAGAACTACAGGCCTCGTTGGCCTCAGTTAAGGTCAGTGTTCATGACTCCACCATTAGAAAAACACTGGCCAAAAATGGCATCCATGGAAGAGTTCCCAGGAGAAAACCACTGCTTTCACAAAAGAACACAAAGGCTCGTCTCACCTTTGCCAAAAAGCACCTTGATGACCCTCAAGACTTTTGGAGAAACATTTTGTGGACCGATGAGTCTAAAATTGAACTTTTTGGAAGGTCTGCAGCCCGTTTCATCTGGCGTAAAAATGGCACAGCATTTGATAAAAAGAACATGGTGCCCACAGTAAAGCATGGTGGTGGCAGTGTGATGGTCTGGGCCTGCTTTGCTGCCTCAGGACCAGGACAACTTGCTGTGATTGACGGAAAAATGAATTCTGCTGTTTACCAGAAGATCCTGAAGGAGAATGTCCGGCCATCAGTTCGTGCCCTCAAACTCAAGCGCTCTTGGATCATGCAACAGGACAATGATCCAAAACACACCAGCAAGTCCACCTCTGAATGGCTCAAAGAAAACAAAATTAAGGTTTTGGAGTGGCCAAGTCAAAGTCCGGATTTAAATCCGATTGAGATGCTGTGGTGTGACCTTAAACGGGCAGTTCATACAAGAAAACCCTCCAATATGGCAGAATTGAAACAATTCTGCATAGAAGAGTGGGCCAAAATCCCTCCCCAGCGGTGTGAAAGACTCATCACCAATTATCGCAAACGTTTGGTTACAGTTATTGCTGTCAAAGGAGGCTCAACTGGCTATTAGATTAAGGGGGCAATTACTTTTTCACATAGGGCCAGATAGGTTTAGATTTTTTTTGTGCACTAATAAATGGAATCATCATTCAAAAACTGAATTTTGTCTTTCCTTGGGTTGTTTCTGTGTGATATTAAAATTGGTTTGATGATCTGACAATGTTTTGAGTGATAAATATGCAAAAAACACAGAAATCAGGAAGGGGGCAAATACTTTTTCACGGCACTGTAGACAATAAATTATAATACTGAAACCAAACCATAAAGCAGAATTACCCCAAAAAAGTATTCTTAATGTACAATAATATTAAGCTGCCAGCTGCAATAAATAAATAACCGAATACAACACTAGTAGTTAGTTTGTACCTATAAGGAGCTATAGAAGTTCATAATTCAACCCTCTATAGCTCAAATCTAATTGTAGTACATTATAACAACCAACATTTTCCCACTAGTGCAAAGAAAAAGTACCCATGATAAATATTCATCCCCAAAAAGTATGGTTCCATCTGTCATGTATTGAATTATAAGTCACTAGGGATGTAACGATAACCAGAATATCGTGATCTCCTATCGTCAAAAGTGTCACAATAATTTAGTGGGCCATCACAATATATTGAAGTACAAGTTTCTTTGTTTAATTTAATAGTTACGGTGCAGCAATTGCAAAAAAAAAAAAAAAAAGATACTACATACCATGACCCTTTGCTCCTTGCAGACTACATGAAGAAATGACTATTAAGCACTATTAAATCTTAGTTCTTTGCATTATGACAGAACCAAAGTCTTACAAGGAATTTTAAAAGGTTAAAGTAACATATTTACAATTCTTATATTGCAACAAATATTGTGCCGTGAGATATCCTGAAAATATTGTACAGAGAGATTTGGATATTGTTACATCCCTATAAGTCACTACAGTATTTATTGTGACAGGCCTACTTGTTACCTTACCTGTACCTGCTCTCACTGTGTTTGTATGTTTGTTTAGGCGATGGTGGAACAGGAGTGCGTCGGAGCCATTGTTTGTAAACTGGACATGCATAAAAAGATGTTTCGCCGTGGTTACATCGCTATGCTAGCTGTGGACTCCAAACACAGAAGGAAAAGCATTGGTGAGTTTAGTCTTCAAACTGATGTATCCATATTTGATCTGTTTCTTTAGTCAGTGAACATACATGGAGTTGTGTTTTGTGTCATTCATACATATTTAGTAGACAAATCCTACGTATTTATGTTGAGTTCTTTAGAAAACACTCTATTCCACCTTGTGATGTCAAGTGGTAATACAGAAAGTGCTCCACTGCATACACCTTCAGTAGAATCATTTGAATAATTTCAGCACTGGAATTGCCAATCTCTACTGAACAGAAGTTGGCTTTAACTTGAAAATGGCCGCTTCATAACATCACAAGGTGGAACAGAGCATTTTGAGCTTTGTAGATGTAGACAGACTAATAAAAAAGGATTACAAAACACAACTCCAGGTATATTTTTGATGAGGTAATCACATTCTAAGAATCCATTTAACATAATATAGGCCTTTTAATGTAACAAGCATCGATTATCAATCAATCAAACAATATTTATAAGGCGCTTTTCATACAAAATTGTAACACAGAGCGCCTTACAGTGGTCAAGGATTAGAAGATTGACCTTTATTGATCTCCCACAGGAGAAGTTGTTTCTATGTTTGACCCGGGGACCATGTCCATGATTTTGTTTTGTTATTTAGGCTTTGGTCAGGCCCTAAGCTGGAGGATTTTACCCATGGCGCATGTTTAGGTTGGTGGGGGAAACCGGAGTGCCCGGAGGAAACCCACCCAGACACGGGGAGAACATGCAGTCTCCACACAGAAAGGCCCGGGCAACCCGAACCTTCTTGCTGTGAAGCAGAGTGCTAGCCACTCAGCCACCGTGCCGCCAGGAAAAAAACAAAAAAAACAAAACAAAACTGCAGCATCAACTACCAGCTACATATTAGTGAACGTTATATTTTATATAGTTAAGTCTTTTAATGGTGCACTATGTACCTTTTCTGGTGGAGGGTCCACACCTGCACATCTTCAGAGATATCATTTCTTGTCCTGGAATACTCCATAGTATGGCATTAAACATATCTATCTTGTGTTTATTATAGGGCTGGGCGATATGGGGCAAAAAATATATTGATATATTTTCCTTATATCTTGATATACAGTGAGGAAAATAAGTATTTGAACACCCTGCGATTTTGCAAGTTCTTCCACTTAGAAATCATGGATGCATGTCCACTGTGAGAGACATAATCTAAAAAAAATCCAGAATTCACAGTGTATGATTTTTTTAACAAATTATTTGTGTGATACTGCTGCAAATAAGTATTTGAACACCTGAGAAAATCAATGTTAATATTTGGTACAGTAGCCTTTGTTTGCAATTACAGAGGTCAAACATTTCATGTAGTTTTTTACCAGGTTTGCGCATACTGCAGGAGGGATTTTGGCTCACTCCTCCACACAGATCTTCTCTAGATCAGTCAGGTTTCTGGGCTCTTGCTGAGAAACACGGAGTTTGAGCTCCCTCCAAAGATTTTCTATTGGGTTTAGGTTTGGAGACTGGCTAGGCCACTCCAGAACCTTGATATGCTTCTTACGGAGCCACTCCTTGGTTATCTTGGCTGCGTGCTTCGGGTCATTGTCATGTTGGAAGACCCAGCCACGACCCATCTTCAATGCTCTAACTGAGGTGAAGAATCAGCCAAGAACTACACGGGAGGTGCTGGTCAATGGCCTGAAAAGAGCTGGGACCACCATTTCCAAGGTTACTGTTGGTAATACACTAAGACGTCATGGTTTAAAATCATGCATGGCACGGAAGGTTCTCCTGCTTAAACCAGCACATGTCCAGGCCCGTCTTAAGTTTGCCAATGACCATTTGGATGATCCAAAGGAGTCATGGAAGAAAGTCATGTGGTCAGATGAGACCAAAATAAAACTTTTTGGTCTTAATTTCACTTGCCGTGTTTGGAGGAAGAAGAATGATGAGTACCATCCCAAGAACACCATCCCTACTGTGAAGCATGGGGTGGTAGCATCATGCTTTGGGGGTGTTTTTCTGCATATGGGACTTGACGACTGCACTGTATTAAGGAGAGGATGAACGGGGCCATGTATTGCAAGATTTTGGGGAACAACCTCCTTCCCTTTCTTAGGATCATTGAGACCCCACAAGGTGAGATCTTGCATGGAGTCTCAGTCCGAGGGAGATTGACAGTCATTTAGCTTCTTCCATTTTCTAATAATTCCTCCAACAGTGGATCTTTTTTCACCAAGCTGCTTGGCAATTGACCCGTAACCCTTTCCAGCCTTGTGGAGGTCTACATTTGTTTTCTCTGGTGTCTTTGGACAGCTCTTTGGTCTTGGCCATGTTAGTAGTTGGAGTCTTACTGGTTGTATGGGGTGGACAGGTGTTTTTATGCAGCTAACCACCTCAAACAGGTGCTTCTAATTTAGAATAAGTGGAGGTGGACTTTTTAAAGGTGACTAACAGGTCTTTGAGGGTCACAATTCTAGCTCATAGACAGGTGTTCAAATACTTATTTGCAGCAGTATCATACAAATAAATTGTTAAAAAATCATACACTGTGATTTCTGGATTGTTTTTTAGATTATGTCTCTCACAGTGGACATGCACCTACGATGAAACTTTCAGACCCCTTCATGATTTCTAAGTGGGAGAACTTACAAAATCGCAGGGTGTTCAAATACTTATTTTCCTCACTATATATCTTGATATCTGTACAGGAAAAATAACTCTTCAAAAACTACTGCATAAACAAATATGACAAATTCCACAAGGTCTTGTGCAGGTCATGTAGGAACAAAGTGCTTCTGCGACATAAAAAAAAAATCCCTGTATAGAAAAAAAATAAAGGAAGAAATAATACGTTGCCTAATTTTTATTCAAAAACTCAACTCGAGCTCATCTTTGCATTAACTCTCTTAACCATAGGGTAACCATGAGCTCCTTTAGCAGAGGAAGCTCAGGAGGTTCCTTATTTTAATCGATCCATGTTCCTTATTTTAATAGATCCATGTTCCTTATTTTAAAAGATCCATGTTCCTCACCAGAGGTCAGGAGCTCTCATGTTTCCCACTGCGCAGATCAAACCAAACTTTTCCAAATACAAATGTACAACTTTTACACTGCAGCAGATTAATATAAAATCCTCTGCATAAATAAACTTTACATTACCAAACTTTACAACATGTAAACCATAACTACTATAGAGCCACTTCAGCCTGTCTGAGATTATACTGTGTTTAATGTGATTAAACACCCCCCCAAAAAAGTGCCTTAAACCCAACGTATGGAGCGAGTTGTCCTTTTTTTTCTTTTTTTTTTTTTTGAGAAGAGTTCTGTATCCTCCGGGATGTTGTGGCACCACACACGAGGGGGAGGTTGGGGGCGAGCGGGAGCGCGCACAGCACAGAGAAGGCAAACAAGCGAAGAGGCAAAATCAGAATTAAATATAAACATATCAATATATACGATATGTCAAAATCAAGTTTAACAAATATCTCGATATATTTTAAATATCGAGATATCGCACACCCCTAGTTTATTACATTACAGGTGTTATAATAATTACAAAGTTACAGGTGTTACAATAGCTCAAAAATGCCTTAAAAAGCCTGGTCGCCTCTTCATAGATCTGAGCTGTAACTTGGCCTAAATCTAGAGAGATCCATCCAATGCCATACTGTGAAATAACAACAATATTACACATTTCATAGTTTGATTTTTAAACTTTCTGTTTGTGAAATCTACACTTTTCTGAAGCAATGTGGGGCAACTCCTATTGGGAGTTTGTGGTATATAGTAATAAATTGAAGAGATTTTGTTATTTGTTTACCTTGTACATTCTCAGATAGTGCTGTGCTATTTTACATTTTATGAACACTATATTTGTACTTGTACTTTACGGAAAATCATCTCTTCTTCTCCAGGTACTAATTTGGTAAAAAAGGCGATCTATGCGATGGTGGAGGGTGACTGTGATGAGGTAAGTCCAGTGTTTATAAAGATTTAAAGAAACAGACTGTCCTTCGCTCTGTTTGGCCTTGCCTTGAATCACACTGTAGTAAACTAATCTTTATCAAACATCCCTGAGCACTTTATTGTAGAGAGGCAAGATAAACCAAAACAGTATTGTATTTGAATAGCACCATGTCTGTGTTATCTTATTATAAGAAGTAAGAAGTAGTCTCACTACAAGCTGGATAATAACTTTACAATTTAGTGCTTTGTTCTTGGACTTAAAGGCGGAATGCGCTGGACAACATCCAAACTGTTGACCCTTCAGCTAGTGGGTAAAACTGTCAATTGTAATTCTAGTTTAATTGATTTCTTATTGTATTTATTATATCTTTTATTTGAGATTAACCCATATGCATTCCCATATATTCCCATAGCCAATGCCGTTTATGGGTCGATATGTAGGGCCGTTTTAGAAATTTGCCTTGAATAATGTAATTTGAATTGAATACAATCACACCCACAACCTTGCTTTTGCAGTATCCTCTTTGGACCTATACTTTATGCATATATTCTTAATGCATATACTGTAGGCAGCAGGTAAGCGAAACAAAATATCTGTTGGAGATTTAAGGCCGATAGCCGATATGCTAAAACCTATAACTTCTCCTATTCCCTTCTCCCTTTTCTCTTATTTAAACTAAAGTGTGGTGCTGCTGATACATCCTGTGTGCCTCAGCAAACCTCACAGCTATTTCTGTCATATTGCACCATGGTTTGTGCTGTGTCTGTGGAAGTCCCAAAATGTGGAAATAAATGAAAATAACTGACTGCCAGGCTGAGATCTAGACAAATAAATATTTTATTACAATATCAAAATCTCATTATGTTATATAGAAGGCTAATGGAGTGTAAGCTGCTAATATGCTTTATAATCACAGACCCCCCACAGCATTGCATTATAGACACAGCATGTAACTTTTTATCCAGGAAGTAGACCAGTATAAAAACACGGGAGGAAGAATCCTTTTAGGTTTAAATCAACTGGATTCTGATTAGATCATTATCTAGAAAACCAAAACAGTAGTTAATATAAAATCTGCCTTGCAGTTGTTATCAGTAAAAGCTATATTTGATTTGAAGAAGAAGAAGAAGTGAAGAAGTGAACTTTATTGATCTCACACTGGAGAAATTCTTCTCTGCATTTTAACCCATCCTATATATATACACATATATTAGGAGCAGTGGGCAGCACACATTAGGGCGCCCGGGGACCATCTCCATGATCTTCGTGCTTCGGCTTGGTCAGGACCTAAGCTGGAGGTACCTATGGTGCATGTTTTGGACATGTTTACCTTGTTTCTGGGGACACAGATGGGTCATGTTTATGCAATTTATGCAAAATGGACTTTTTGGAGCTTTCGACCTTGTTGTAGCGTTGTTCCCTTATCAAAAACATGCTTGATGTTTTACATGTCATCCACGCATGTTTGAGTAATCTAGTGATCTCTCTTGGGCCATGTTCAAATCTACTTTGCGGTTAGCAGTGTGATCCAATCTAAAGCTCAGCCCACAAATCCTATATCACCCATTCTCCTGCACAACAATTTTAATAATAAATATATACTAAATAAATATACTAAAGCTAAAACTGCAAATATCATACCGTTAGATGTATATCGTGAAAATATCGTACATGGAGGTTTGGATATCGTTACATCCCTATAAGTTGCTACAGTATTTATCATGACAGGCGTACTTGTTACCTGCCCTCACTGTGTTTGTGTTTGTTTCGCGATGTCATAGTCATAGTCATAGTTTGCTTTATTGTCGAAAACAATCATGTACATGTACACAGAGTGAATTCGAAATTTCGTTTCCCCACTAACCAGGAGTGGCTAGGGGAGGGGCCGCTGCGCATGCGCGCGCCGCCGACTGTATTGATGGTGGAACAATACACTAAACAATACACTCCAACTTCACAAACCTGATGCAATGTGCAGTGGTTTCATTAGTGGGATCCACACTGATTGCAATGCTCTGAAGGGCGAGTGACTCTCTGAAGGGGGAGACTCAAAAATTAAACAGAAACTCATTAAAGGAAAAGTAACGTTTTTTTTACAATCTGAGCCTTCTTTCGGCAATAAAACAAGTAGTTTTACTCACCCATAGCAGTTTGGTGTCAATTGGAGTGATATCGCAGAAGTTATGTTGGAGCCGTTCTGTTCTAGTAATTATCCCGTATCCGTTAACATGGTGCTCGTATCATATGCTCGGAGCATTACTTTGCAGTGTCCAAATAACACAAACTTTAGCACTTTTCAAATCACAGAAGATCGCTGTGTCAGGGTAGACTTTCAGTGGATTCCAAAACGGCCTGAAACCCGATATCCAGCTATAGTTTCATTTGATGACGTCATCAGAGAGGACAGTGCGCATGCGTGAACTCAGCTGTTTTGTAAACACCGCTAGTCCGAAAGAAGCTAACACCGCTCTGAACTTTACTTTTCTGTTGCGATATCGGGTTTCAGGCCGTTTTGGAATCTACTAAAAGTCTACCCTGACACAGCGATCTTCTGTGATTTGAAAAGTGCTAAAGTTTGTGTTATTTGGACACCGCAAATCAGTGCCCCGAGCACTCACGCTAACGGATACGGGATCATAGAAGAACAGAACGGCTCAACATAAGTTCTGCGATACTGCTCCAATTGACACCAAACTGCTATGGGTGAGTAAAACTACTTGTTTTATTGCCGAAAGAAGACACAGATTGTAAAAAAACGTTAATTTTCCTTTAAATATGCTAAAACATTGCTTTTGGTGAATGAATAATTTTCAGTAAAAGGTTTTATGCTGATATAAATATGTATTAGCACTTAATAGCCCATAGAAGTGTAATACCCTCTTTTTAAAGTAAAAAATCTTGCACATGGTTTCTTTAAAGAGTCAATAATATTATTATATTTTCTGATCTATATTATAATGTTGTTTCCTTATCAAAAATATAGCTGGAGTTGTGTTTTGTTTTATTCCCACAGGTTTTAACCCATAAACCCTGCATATAGGCTGAGTTCTCTCAAAATGAAAACACTCTGTTCCACTTTATGATGTCATGTGGTAATACAGGAAGTGCTTCACTGTGTTTTCAAAACCCATACACTTTCACTAGAATCATTTGTATGATTTCAACCCTGAAATTGCCAGTCTCTACTGAACAAAAGTAAAAAGTTAGCTTTTAACATGAAAACTACCACTGCATGACCTCACAAAGTGGAACAAAGCATTTTGAGTTATGAAGGTGTAGACAGACTAATAAACCAGGATTACTCACACAACTCCAGACTTGTTTTTGAAGAGATAACATTGTAACATGTCTTAAAGCTCACAAGAGTCCATTTTGTGTAATATAGGACCTTTAACTCAAATCTCTGTTTTTGCAGGTTGTATTGGAGACAGAAATAACCAACAAATCGGCGCTGAAGCTGTATGAGAACTTGGGCTTTGTCAGAGATAAGAGGCTCTTCAGATATTACCTGAATGGAGTGGACGCGCTCCGGCTCAAATTGTGGCTACGTTAAAGAGACAGTAGAAGCTATGTGCTCCCTTCAGATACTTTCAACTAAACTTACCATCAATGCCTATGTACCAGATATGCACATAGGCTTGCATTGACACGCCCTGGACCTTCCTCGGACTCCAAACCAGTGTTCTTGAAACAAAAATGGGACTGGTCTTTACTCACAGAGCTCGTAGTTCAAAAAGTTGGACTTACCTTACCAGAATGGCGCTTTTTGACCTGGAAGCAAGACATGGAACAGGAGAGGGCATCTACAACACCAAAACATGCATCAAAACAACACAGGACTAAAAAAACATCATTCAAAGTTTCTAAGGTGGAAGAGTGGGCAGTTCTGAACCGAAATGCCAGATGGAAAAAAAAAAAACATTTGTGGAGTTTATTTTTCTTTTTTTTTTAACCTTGAAAAAGTTTGGCAGAGATTTGGAGAAGCATTGCTATGGCTGCACATTGATATGGCCTGGTTTGTTCTGTGTGAGTACTTGGTTGGGTTCACTGTGGGAAAAGACAGGTGTGTGATTTTGTCTTAATCCCATTGTGATTTTTCTTTTTCGCTCTCTCTCTTTTTTTTTTTTTTTTGCCATCTTGTCTCCAGCCTCCTGACTGGGGACTTATGCATGCATTTATTTTAACACAATGGTTTGGAGTGTGTGCAACGTCTGGTATTTTACCCTCACCCCTTTATTGAATTCAGTTTAAAGGGGACATATTATGCTAAATTAAACCTTTTTTTTTTTTTTTTTGAGTTTTTAACATTGCCATGATACTGTTGCTTTAAAAAAACAAAGCTGGAGTAGTCTTTTGGTTCATTCACACGTTAAAGGTGTGTGGCGTAACTTTTCTGGCCACTTCCTTGTCTTTATGGAGATCTTATTGCATTGTCAGGAATGTTCTGCGGTATGGTTTTAGCATTTATTTTATTACATGTTTTTATTGCACAAATAAACCTTAAAAACCATGCATTGTTATTGTGAGAAGTGTCACATTTCTATAGATCTGACCTGTAACTTGGCCTGTTTAATGCCATACTGTGGAACATTCTCAACAAAGCAATAACAGGAAGCAGATGGCAGAAGTTCTCCACTACAAAAGTTACGCATTGCACCTTTTAAAATGAGCTTGTTTGGTGAGATTTTCTCCTAAACAGATTACATTTTTTTTCTCTGTGGGCAGTTGAAACCAAGAATAGCTTCTTCATGTTTTAAAGTTCATACACCTTCACACTTCAACTATATTCACTACATCGCATCGCATCTGTCTGTTAGCATCACTGACAATAACCATGCTGCTAATCTGCTGTTTAAAATGTTTCACTTCGCACTGTTGCCATCAGAGGGCGCCAGGCCGTTAACTCAAATGCAAAGAAAGAATGCTGTAATGGAACCTGGTTTCAATACATTATTCTAAATTATAATAAAAAGCTTCAATCATGCATAATATGTCCCCTTTTGTATTTTTCTCTATTTTAGAACAACGTAAAGGTGCACTGTGTAACATTTCTAGTGCTTGTCTCCATGGAAATATTATTACATTGTGTAGAATGTTCCACAGTATAGATTAAACCTGTATCTCTTACAAGGGAGATAAGCAGGTTGCAGCACTACGCTACATTACAGTTCAGATCTGTGGAGAGTCATTCCTGTTCACAGAAGGAATTATTGATAACAGGAGAAGTTCAATTTGTCAACTGGACAAAGTTTGTTTGGTTGAAAACGTTTCGCCGCTCATCCGAGAGGCTTCGTCAGCTCTAATAAGAATACTGGTAAGACACTTGCTTATATCTTGCTGTAGGGAGGAGCTACCTAGCTAACTACTTTCCGGAACTATCTCATTGGTTTCCGTCTTTTGTTTCTCTGGCGTCTAGTTAACGGTCCCTATTCATCCCTACACGACTGTTTTTTCACACCTCTGGCCCTGACCTGGCTAACCCTATTGTTTCCCTGTTTGCTTGATCTAGGCTTAAGAATGGAATTGTAGATGGGATGCAAATTATGTCTTACTCCACCATTTCTGTTCAGAGAAGGATTCTCTTTTTTGACAAAAATAGCCTCTTTAACTCCCCTCTCAAACCAATTCTTTTCCCTGGCTAAGATCTGAACCTCACTGTCCTCAAATGAATGACCCGTGGCTTCTAGGTGAAGATATACGGCAGAAGACGGTCCACTCTGGCACGCCCGTCTGTGTTGGTACATCCTCTTGTGAAGTGGCTGCTTGGTTTCTCCAATATAGCGCTCACTGCAGTCTTCACTACACTGAATGGAGTAGACCACATTGCTTTGTTTGTGGCTCGGTGTTTTGTCCTTTGGGTGGACGAGTTTTTGTCTTAAAGTGTTTGTGGGTTTGAAATAAACTGGGATTTCAAACCCACAAACACTTTAAGACAAAAACTCGTCCACCCAAAGGACAAAACACCGAGCCACAAACAAAGCAATGTGGTCTACTCCATTCAGTGTAGTGAAGACTGCAGTGAGCGCTATATTGGAGAAACCAAGCAGCCACTTCACAAGAGGATGTACCAACACAGACGGGCGTGCCAGAGTGGACCGTCTTCTGCCGTATATCTTCACCTAGAAGCCACGGGTCATTCATTTGAGGACAGTGAGGTTCAGATCTTAGCCAGGGAAAAGAATTGGTTTGAGAGGGGCGTTAAAGAGGCTATTTTTGTCAAAAAAGAGAATCCTTCTCTGAACAGAAATGGTGGAGTAAGACATAATTTGCATCCCATCTACAATTCCATTCTTAAGCCTAGATCAAACAAACAGGGAAACAATAGGGTTAGCCAGGTCAGGGCCAGAGGTGTGAAAAAACAGGCGTGTAGGGATGAATAGGGACCGTTAACTAGACGCCAGAGAAACAAAAGACGGAAACCAATGAGATAGTTCCGGAAAGTAGTTAGCTAGGTAGCTCCTCCCTACAGCAAGATATAAGCAAGTGTCTTACCAGTATTCTTATTAGAGCTGACGAAGCCTCTCGGATGAGCGGCGAAACGTTTTCAACCAAACAAACTTTGTCCAGTTGACAAATTGAACTTCTCCTGTTATCATGGATTCTACCTGGACGACTGAGGGACTTTTCACGCAGAAGGAATTATTGTATTTTTGAGCAATAGAAACATCTGTAATGAATAAATGCTGGATATGTGTAATGTCATACCATGGAACCTCCCAGGCAAAGCAATAACATCTCCATAAAGACAAGCTGGTAGCAGACGCTCTACCTGAAAAGTTGCCCAGTGCACCTTTTAAAATCTAAAAAGTAGGTTTCATCCCTATATTTGCATATTGCACTGCCACCTGCTGCTAAATGATCTAAAATGAGAAAGCCCGTTGCCAAAAGTTGGTGTGGTCGTGTCCGCCATTTTGAGTTTAACCCTCAGTAAAAGTGCCACGCCATCAGCACAGACTCTTCATGCTGGATACTTGATAAAACAAACCACACTGCAAAACATGAACATTGAGCTTAAATTACTTTGATTCAGAATTTTGTCCTTTTTGAGTAGATATATTTACTAACAACCTGGATTATTGGGCTTGTTGCATGGCTTTTTTCACAGGTTTCAAGATCCATAAAAAAAATACATCTTGTTCTATTTTAAAGGGTCCATATGAGACTATTTTTAAAAATCTCTGTTATAATGTTTCCTCATCAAAAACGTGAACAAAACACAGAAATCCTCTGTATTTGGGTTGAATTCTTTTCTCAAACTGAAAACACCTTGTGATGTCATGTGCGCTTTGTATTACATTTTTGTATGAAAAGCGCTTTATAAATATTGTTTGATTGATAGATTGATTGATGTGGTTATACAGGAAGTGAGTTTTTAACCTCCATACACCTTCACTTGAATTATTTGGATTTTTTTCTCTCCTAGAATTTATAGGACAAAAGGTAAAAGGAGCTGTTAACTTGAAAACTACAACTTCATGACATCACAAGGTGGAACAGAGCATCTTGAGCTTTGGAGATATAGACAGACTAATAATAAAGGGTCACCTAAACATGTGTGAATGAAGCAAAACACAACTTTACATATGTTTTTGATGAGGTAACAACAACATAACATAGTTTAAAGGTCCCATGGCATGAAATTTTCACTTTCTGAGGTTTTTGAACGTTAATGTGAGCTCCCCTACCCTGTTTAGGACCCCCCCCCCATGGTTAAAAGTTGCGAAATGTCTAAACTGAGCATTTGCGATCCTTTTCTGCGTTACAAAAAATTGGAGCTCAAACGGGCGATTTTGAACAAGGCACCTTATTGACGTCAGATCGAAAAAAGAAATGCAAATGCAGTTCCACCCCCGTCTGTCTGAACTCAGCGTCTCTGTAAATCACGCCCAGAGAGTTTGGACTGCGAATGCGCTAGGCAATGCAAAATGTGTTTTTTTATTTGCCTGGAGGCACATCCGAGTGTTTCTAAGCTCGGAAGTCCTTTATCTGAGCCTCTGGACCTTTAAACAGCAGTGGTTTAATTTTATTTTATGTGGAAATGTGTTTATTTTTCAATGGAACGCTTCAAATCTCTCCCCCCGTGCAAAAACGGAAATGGATCAGCTGAGAGGGAGAGCGGAGAGTTTGGCCACGCCCCCACCCTCTACTATAGGCCAGCTCTTTTCTCCTCATTTGCATTCAAGCAACAACGCCCAGAATAGCCTGTTCAGAGAGAGAAAAATTACTCTTTCTCATCTTATCTCTGTTTCTCATGCACTGAGTGTTGATTTTGAAGAAGGATTCATTTACAGTATTAGGGAACCATTAAGGAGCCATATAAAAGCATCAAGAAGTACCATGTCATGGAACCTTTAAAACTCAAAAGAGTCAGTTTTGCGTAATGTAAGACTTGGCTTCATCTAGGTGCAAAAAACTAATTCTTCTTAACTAGTCAAAACTACTTAAATTTGACATTCTGGATTCTAGTAATTTAACTAATTGGCTGCGTTCACATTAAAATTGTGTTGTCATAAGTTCAGATGGAGGGGCCTGTATAACTTGATGGTAAATTCACTATAAGAATACGATCAAAGAAATATGATTTCCTGTCATTGTTTGTTACAAATTAGTTCCACAAATTTGCCATATACATCTTGGAACTTTGTGGCCCAATAATTACAGAAATATTAACCAAAACCAGGTTAACAAATCTGAAATGTGACAGCAAATTTCACTAGGATTCTGACCTGTCCTCCAGATCTAAACATGAACGCAACTTATTCAGATTTTGCAGTGTACCTTTGGCAATTATTATTTTTTCACTTTTATTTTTCTGAATTTGATGTGTTACAGCTGAACCAGCGATGCACTTCAACAATCTTGCCAACATATTGAAATCCAATGCTCCCAGAAATACACTAACTATTGCAAGTTATTACGTTCTCTTACTCTCTGCAAAATGATTCTACATTATCTTAAAGGGCCCATATTACACTATTTTGTAACTTTAATGTTGTTTCCTCATCAAAAATATATCTGGAGTTGTGTTTTATTTCATGCAACACAGACCTTAACACACAGACCTTGCAAATTTGGGCTTATTTCTTCTCTCAAACAAAACAACTTGTCATGTTGTAACACAGGAAGTTCTCCACTGTGTTTTTAAACTCCAAACACCACTAGAATCATTTGGATAATTTCAGATATGGAATTGCTCTTCTCTGCTGCACAAAATTTAAAAAAGAGCTGTTAACTTGAAAAATGGAACAGGGTGGAACAGCATATTAAGCTTTGAAGATGTTGTAAGACTAACAATGCAGGATTACGCAAACGTGTGAATGAAACAAACGACTTCAGTTATGATTTTGATGAGTTAACAACATTCTAACATGGCTAAAAGCTCACAAGTCAGTTTTGCGTAATATAGAACCTTTAACCTACTACTCAGAATATAGATTTTTGAATCAGCTGTATTATTATTTTGACTTGTTGTCTTTAGAAATTGTTTTGCTATGCCTTTAAAATAGTACAGCGCTCTTCCAGATACCCAGGTTTACATTGCAGTATTCATTTTCTTTACTCTGTGGCTTCCAGTTTGTGCCAACAAAAGCCACTCTGATCTGACTTCAGTGACAGGTAAGGTGTCTTACTTAAGGGCACTGAACTGGCATTGAACCATAAGCCATTACTGTTCAATTTTAAAGGTTCAGTATCACACAAAATTGACTATTGTGAACTTGAAATCATGTTATAATGTTGTTACTTCCTCAAAAACATTACTGGAGTGTTTTGAGTGAAACAAAACACAACTCTGGACATGTTTGTGATGGGGAAACATTATAACATAGATCAGAAAATGGCATAATACAGGACGTTAAAGTTACTATTATTTTATATTCTGAATTCAAGCAATTATAACTCGTGTAGATGTCATTTTTTGCAGCTCTTAAATGAACAAAGGACAGATGCACTTATTGGATTGCAGTTTGTGTGTGCGTGAATGTGTGTGGACCTTTTATTTTTATTTTTACATCATTTCGACTCCAACCTGAAAATGTAGGTGCCCTCCACTAATATTGGTACCCATGGTAACATGCAATTTATTTCATTTTTGTAATAAGGTGAAAAATTCTTGTTTCTTGGCATCTATTTGTACCAAAAACTCAAAATCTCTCCAATATTTAACTGTGTGATTTTCTATCTTTGCCAACATCACTATTACAATTGCATTTATGATCATATTTTTGAGTAAATCATCCATATTTTAAAGCTACACTTTGTAACTTTTCCTCTGGAGGGTCTGGCCATGCTTGTTTCCATGGAGATGTTATTGCTTTGCCTGAGATGTTCCACAATATGGCATTAAACCTATCTATCTGTTGCAGTTATTCAATCAAATCATGGTTTTCAAAATACCTTGAAAATCATGACCTGAACTTGTAGCCTGGTATAACATGGTTTGTCTCCATGGAGATAGATAAGTTGGGCCATATTGTGGAACATTCCAAGCAAAGCAATAATATATCCATGGAGACACCACCAGAAAACCTTTTAAAATTTTGTAACATGGAAATTTGGGATAATTCCAGTTTCTTGGCATGTGTGAATTTGTAGGTTTTCAAGCAACACTATTGCAATTGCATTTATCATATTTTTGAGTAAAACCTGCAATCATATCTCCATGGAGACACCCGCAGAAAAGTTACATAGTGCACTTTTAACTCTCTTTGACAGTCTTCTTTGCTAATAAAGGGTGCTAATATGAATGGCTGGGCACTGTATGTAATTTTGAAACATGAAAGAGCAATTTTTTCTGTGAATTGAGCTTGATCAAATGCTATTTATTTTTATGCAAATGGACAAATACACCATATTGAGTTAGAATATTGTGGAGAGTTATTTCAACAGTTCAATTCAGTGACGATTCAACTATAAATGAAGCATAACAGATGGTCTCATTTGGATGTATTTTCTTACTTCATTGGCAGGATGTGATTTGAAATGATGAAGAAATGTATTGAAATTTGGCAGAGATATTTTGAAACTTGTCAAATATTCTTGATCTGATTCTAAATAATTCAAAACTCAAATCCAATATATGCTTTGCTAGGTCCCACAAGTTTGAGTTTTAAGCAAGAAAATGAGTAAGTGTAAGAATGTAAGTGAGTTAAGAGCTAGCAATGATATAGTATGGATCAGAGGTGCTTAAACCCTGGTCTAGTCCTGGGTTAGATCTAGTTTAGTCCTGGTTCAGTCTTTGCTCAGTTCCTCATCTACAGTTAACAGTATTTCTCAGAGATGCTTAAAACCTGGTTTGGTTCTGGGTTAAACCATTGTTCAGTCCTGGTTTAGTTCTGGGTTAGTCCTGGTTTAGTGCAGTGGTTATGTATCTCTCAGAGCTGCTTTTGACCAAGCTTACAGCTGGTTTAGTCCTGGGTTAGACCTGGAATAAACCAGGTCTAAATCAGGCCTGGTTTAATGCTGGTTTAGTCCCGGTTTAATGCGGTTATTGTGGGGTGTTCCCTGTCTGCAGAGGTGCTTTAGACCTGGTTTAGATCTTGGTTAGACTGGTTTAGACTTGTTTTAGTCCTAGGGTAGACCTGGATTAATCCTAACCTGGGAAATCCCAGGTTGCTTTCGTTCGTTCCGATCTGAAAGACAGCCTGGCAACTATGGCAAGCGAGCTCTCCCGATTCTGGGAGCCAATCAGAGAGCGGGGAGGGGTGGCAAGACGGTGACGCGTACTACGTGACAAAGGGAAGCTTGTAGTTTGAACTGACAACTGACATGATTGGCTATGGGCTACGTATACGCCAAATGATCATTCGTAACACCCAATAAACAGCCGTTGGCAATCGTAAACCACACCTCCGCTACGAGATATTTCGAAGGTGGCTCCCAGACCATAAATCACTTGTGATATGGTCAGGTGTAAACCAGGCAAGATTAGTCCTGCATTGGTCCTGGTTTAGCACAGTTCTTGTGGTGTTCCCAGTCTGTAGTGGTCATGTATCTATTAGAGCTGTCTTAGACCTGGTTTAGTTCTGATTTAGACCTGGGTTCCACCTGGTTTTGTGCAGTAATGTGGTCCAAGAAAGGAACAGTTGTGAATCCATGATGGCAGGTGCTGAATGTAGGGAAAGACAATGGGACTTGCAATTCAGAAAAGTGGTCATAGCAAACAACATTACAGTGACCATTGATCATTTCTCAGAGTAATCAAGGAGAATTAACGTTTTTTACAATCTGAGCCTTATTTCGGTAATAAAACAAGTTGTTTTACTCACCCATAGCACTTTGGTGTCATATGGAGCACTTCCAGAGATGTTTTAGATTAGCGATATCCTTAATGCGAGTTCTCGGGTTATGTAATATATGCCCCGAGCGGTCTCCAAATAACACAAACTTTAGCATTTTTCAAATCATAGAAGCTCAATGTCTTAGTCTACACTTTTGTTTGAGTCAAAAGTGGCCTGTAATCCGAGATTTATCCATAATTTACAGCTTTGCGTTTCATGTTTGGGTCCCGAGAGCTGAGAGTGAAATAAGCTGTGACTCCGCACATGCGCACTGGCCTCCTCATCTACTCGAAACTATGGATAAATCTCGGATTACAGGCCACTTTTGACTCAAACGAAAGCGTAGACTAAGACATTGAGCTTCTATGATTTGAAAACTGCTAAAGTTTGTGTTATTTGGAGACCGCAAACATTTGCCCCGAGAACTCACATTATGGAGATCGCTAATCTAAAACATCTCTGGAAGTGCTCCATATGACACCAAAGTGCTATGGGTGAGTAAAACAACTTGTTTTATTACCGAAATAAGGCTCAGATTGTAAAAAACATTAATTCTCCTTTAATTTTACAGGTAAAATAAATAAAGTACATGTACAAAATCAAAATTGGACCCAAAATATGAATTAATTGAACTGCTGAAATAAGTTATACTATATCTTTCCACAATGTTTTAATTTTATAGTTTTAAGTGCAGTACCCTCTTTTAAATATCGGTATCCCTGGTAACGCCTAAGACCTATTAACTTGCATTCTCCTCCACTAATTTTGGGCTCCCAGTTCTAACTAAGATTATTAAAAATGAACAAAATAGAAGATTTTAATTTCAAAGCAATTGCTAAAATCAGCGGAGGGTGCTGGAGCTACAAGATACTGTCGTTTGGTGTAGTAACCCATTTAAAGGTGCATTGTGTAACTTTTCTGGTGGAGGGTCTGTCTCCGTGGTGATGTTATTGCTTTGTCTGGAACACTTCAAAGTATGGTATTAAAAGTTTCTATCTTCATGGAAACCAAACAAGACCAGGTTACAGGTCAGATCTGTGGAGAGGCCAGCCCGCACACAGTCCAAATATCTTCTTTTTTTTTTTTAAGCTATTTTTGAGCTGTAAAACCACCTGTAATTGAATAAATGTAAGGTAGAGCTGTTTAATGTCATGATGTGGAACAGTCTAGGCAGAGCAATGACATATCCATAGAAACAAACAGGTGACGGACTTCCAACCAAACGTTACACAGTACCAAAAAAAAGTGTTTTAAATTTCAAGTTACAATTGTCGGACATTAAAACGAAACGATGCATGTTACAGAATAGAGGGCTGAAGATGTTTACAAAACCCCCACATTTTCAAATTGTCTGTGCATTTTTTGGACAACTCTCTGCCCCTATGTGAAATCCCATGTTATTTCTTTAGTCCTTCGAATGTTGTTGATATCATGTTTTTGTTAATCATTGTTTGGGATGGGGTATTGGTTTGATTGGTTTCTATACATTTCTGTGCTACTTAAACCCATTCAGAAAGAGGACATACAAAAGACCGGCAAGAAGCGTAAATATATGAATAATACCTGATTTTTTTTTAATTTTTTTTTACTTTATTTGGCCATCTTAAATTTTTATTTTACCCATACACTGTAAAAAATACATCTTGGTTTGTTACAATTTCGCTTAGTTAAGTATATTTATTCAATTGAAGTTGGTTAACAGCCCTGATTTTATATCTAATTCCGAAGCATGACAGCGAATCAACTGCGTAAGATAGTCAGTTGTTTCCGCGTGGTTCTCATCCAGCATCTCTAATTGTTTGTTTCCTACAGCTGTTGCTTATATATGGTTCTCATCCAACAAAATACCTTTTTTAAACGTATAAGAAATGTTTTTACATTATATATATAACTGTATAAAGTAAAAAACCTTTTCCTGAACTAAAAAATGTAAGTCAAATAAATAAATGCATTTAAACTAGGCAAAACTACTCAAATCCAGATTAATATTCTGAATTAATGGCATACTGTCTAGATGTAAACTATAGTAACTTGCCATTCTAGGTGCTCTATTTAAATAAATGAACAAAGGGCTCTATGTAAACTACCAATAACTTGTGATCAACGCTGCTACTTAAACCCACACTGTAAGATATAGGGATGTCTTGATTTGAGTAGTTTTTATTAGTTTAGATTTATTGATCTAAATTATGAAATGAAATTGTAAATTGCACTAAAAATAAGTTGGTTTAAAATCCCAAACTAGGAAAAATAAGAATTATAAATGTATAAAACCTATACAATAAATACAAAATAGCCAGGTTTGTACTAAATTTAACTAAGCTCAGTAGTGACAAAAAAATCTATCCCATCATCTGGTACATAAAGAAAGAATTATAATATTGAGGCCTGTCAGAAATACTGTAATAGCAACTTTATTCATTTTTAAATTTTTAAGTCATGACAACTGAAATTAATCAATATTGTGAATTCAAATATTTTAACTTATCCAGATGTTACTTTTTACAGTGTATGTCCTGGTTTTGCCCCGCCATCCATCCCTGTGGTAAAGGAGTGAGCTATAGTTTTATTTAATTTTTTCGCATGTATAATTTTTGTTCCTCCAAGAAATTCCCTCTTTTCCCATCGTCCCATTTTATGGATTTTGATTTGGAATTGTCCCACAGTTTTTATTTAATGTGGAAAAAGAACACAGAAATAAATTATTTGATTTTTTTATGCTGTAACGTGTGGTCCTCTGTTTTTACTCAAACATTTCACAGTCTCAGAGTGAATAAAAGACAGAAAAAGGGTTTATTGATTCACATTTTATCAACAAAGAAAGACATTACAAAATGTTGTAATAGTGTGCAGACTCCAGGGGTCTCATTTATAAAACTTTACGTGAAATTCTTACTGAAATTGAAATGTATAGGTCAAATATTACAGTTAACTGTCTCTTGTGATCTTTAAACCATCTTATAATGTTCTTACTCCCTCAAAAACAGACCTGGAATCCTTTATTATTAGTCTCTTTACATCTCCAAAGCTCAAACTGCTCCACCTTATGATGAAGCTGTAGTTTTCAAATTTACAAATTTTTATTGTTTAGTAGAGATTGGCTATTCCAGGTCTGAAAATCACCCATATGATTTTCGTAAAGTTGTTTGGAGTTTAAAACCCAGTGGAGCACTTCCTGTATTACCACATGACATCACAAGGTGTTTTCTGAAGAAGGATTAAAATTGGTTGGATATTGGTGCTGCTCAAAAAAAATCCATATGGGACCAGCCCTAGTCACATATGTAGTATTTTTGTACGCACAGACACTTTATA
The DNA here is from genome assembly GCA_036785185.1 of Paratrypauchen microcephalus. NCBI lineage: Eukaryota > Metazoa > Chordata > Actinopteri > Gobiiformes > Gobiidae > Paratrypauchen > Paratrypauchen microcephalus. Next base: position 6,174,534 of record JAVJIX010000031.1, on the reverse strand, counting down.
AATAAGAACCCTGGATGAGTTTGGGTTAGTCCTTGTTCTGGTGAGAAGTTTGAAAACCACTGCACTATTTTGGCACTTTTTATTGCATTAACAGCTGAGGCCGATGAGCCCACGTTACACATACAGGATTGGACAAAGTTTGTTCATGATACGAGCCCAATGTGAGTTCAGTCTCTCAAATCTAATCCAGATAAAACTCAAGGACTGTGTGAAAAATAAAATTGAGACATTTCTTTCCAGGACTGTTCAAATACCACCCAAGGGTCAAACGTGCACAGATAAGTATGTTTTTTCTACTCACTCTCAGTTTAAAGCTGCACTATGTAACATTTCCAACACTGGCTTGTCTTCAAGGACAAGATACTGCTTTGCCTAAAACGTCCCACAATATGGAATTGAAACTTAATATTTTATTTTAATTCATTTATTTCATTAAAGGTGTTTTATTCCTCAAATATACTGTGAAAAGCATGTATTCTTTCTGTGGTGTAATTTGGTTTGTCAACATCACATACTTGTCTCCATGGACACACTATGCTTAAAGATCCCATGACATGGTACTTCTTGATGCTTTTATATGGCTCCTTAATGGTTCCCTAATACTGTAAATGAATCCTTCTTCAAAATCAACACTCAGTGCATGAGAAACAGAGATAAGATGAGAAAGAGTCATAAATATCTCTCTCAAACACTTTATTCTGGGCGTTGTTGCTTGAATCCAAATGAGGAGAAAAGAGCTGGCCTATAGTAGAGGGTGGGGGCGTGGCCAAACTCTCCGGTCTCCGCTGTCAGCCCTCAGCTGATCCATTTCCGTGTTTTTGCACGGGGGGAGAGATTTGAAGCGTTCCATTGAAAAATAAACACATTTCCACAGAAAATAAAATTAAACCACTGCTGTTCAAAGGTCCAGAGGCTCAGATAAAGGACTTCCGAGCCTAGAAACACTCGGACGTGCCTCCAGGCAAATAAAAAAACGCATTTCGCATTGCCTAGCGCATTCGCAGTCCAAACTCTCTGGGCGTGATTTACAGAGACGCTGAGTACAGACAGACGGGGGTGGAGCTGCATTTGCATTTCTTTTTTCGATCTGACGTCAATAAGGTGCCTTGTTCAAAATCGCCCGTTTGAGCTCTGTTTTTTTGTAACACAGAAAAGGACCGCAAATGCTCAGTTTAGACATTTCGCAACTTTTAGCCATGGGGGGGGGGGCCTAAACAGGGTAGGGGAGCTCACATTAATGTTCAAAAACCTCAGAAAGTGAAAATTTCATGCCATGGGACCTTTAAAGCCATACTATAACATTCCAGGTAACATCTCCAAACAAGCAGCTTCTATCTGCTATCTACCAAAAAAGTTACATATTGCACCTTTAACTGGTGGAGAGATTTCTTTTTCAAGTCACATTTTTCCAATACATTTACACTGGACCCAGGAACAACAATGAACATAAGACTTTTAGTCAGTGATATTTTAGATCTTATTTTTTAAAACATTTTAGACAAATACAAACCCTGTTTTAACACATCTGACCCAGAGTCAGCACATTCTCTGTACATCATCTGTATTTACAACACTGCACTGGTCTCACTGGGACCAATAGCAGGAGAACTGGGCAAAAGTTTACTCCAGTTGACATTGAATCTTTTCTCCTTATGGATAATACCTGGATGACTGAGGGATTACACAGACGTCATCATTTTATATTGTACATATTTAACAGACAGACACATCAGAGACATCTTAACTGTTGAACTGATAATGGCAGATCACTGGAGAGAGTGCCTTGGCTCTTCACAGATCTTACATAATTTTAATATTCAGAGGTGGGCAGTTATATTTACCTGATGTTTTTAAAGGAGAATTAACGTTTTTTTTAACAATCTGAACCTTATTTCGGTAATAAAACAAGTTGTTTTACTCACCCATAGCTCTTTGGTGTCATATGGAGCATTTCCGGAGATTTTTTAGATTAGCGATCTCCGTAACGTGAGTGGTCAGGGCATGACGCTGCAGTCACCAAAATAACACAAACTTTAGCACTTTTCAAATCATAGAAGCTCAGTGTCTTAGTCTACGCTTTCATTTGAGTCAAAAGTGGCCTGTAATCCGAGATTTATCCATAATTTACTCAAGTTTTGAAGTTTGGTAGGAGTGAGATTTATACTGGGGGGACAGGATTGTTAAACGCGCAGTGCCTGCATTAACTAACCGTTTTTCTGGGCACAGAAGCGCTGTGAACAGTGGCTACAGTTTTGAATTGCTTAACAAAATTTCAGCGTGAGAAATACCATGTGTGGCGTGTGAGCGTGTGAACATGTCGAATTGCGTGTGTCACACTCTCAAAGCGTGAGACTTGAGAGCCCTGATTTACAGCTTTGCGTTTCATGTTTGGGTCCCGAGAGCTGAGAATGAAATAAGCTGTGACTCCGCACATGCGCACTGGCCTCCTCATCTACTCGAAACTATGGATAAATCTCGGATTACAGGCCACTTTTGACTCAAACGAAAGTGTAGACTAAGACATCGAGCTTCTATGATTTGAAAAGTGCTAAAGTTTGTGTTATTTTGGTGACTGCAGCGTCGTGCCCCGACCATTCACGTTACAGAGATCGCTAATCTAAAACATCTCTGGAAATGCTCCATATGACACCAAAGTGCTATGGGTGAGTAAAACAACTTGTTTTATTACCGAAATAAGGCTCAGATTGTAAAAAAAAAGACAAAATTAATTATCTGACTGTTTTAAATGATCAGAACATTTGTGTTTCTTCCACTGCTTCTTCAGGTGTTTTATTTGGGATCCTCAGTTATTACTGAAGCATTAACTATTCTTCATGGACAATACGATTCTTACAGGTATGGTTTAGGTTTCTTATTATTTCGCTCTATCCTGCTTTCACTTGAGTATTATTATATATTATATTCAAGTAACAGTACAATTGTTGGATAATTTACCCACCTCTGAACATATTTCACATCCTGCCGTACGGTAGGGCTGCACATCGCAATCAAAATTGAAAAAGCAATTTGAGTATATGCAATTATTAAATGCAGCCTTTGCCTTCGTACCACTGTGTCTGTCCCCTCTTCTGTCCACAGCTCCAGGCCTCACACAGGGACAGTTCTGAGTCTCCCCTCTCTGTGGATGTGGTCTTCAGGCCCACTCGGCCCCACCTTAAAAACTCGGCCCCACCTTAAAATCTCGACTCCACCTTAAAAACCTGGATCTCGCTCAGAACTCATCCTCAGAGCTGTCCGCCAGCAGCATGGCCTGGTCCTGTCCACTTACGCCCGGCTCACGAGGCTGCTACAGGGAAATTATGATGGAAAATCAAGGGAAAACTGTCAATATTAATCAATACTTACTGTTTTAAAAATAAATGTTATGGTATCACTTTTGTTTATTTATGCTGACAGAAAAGGCTATTTATCTGTTAAAAGTTTGTTTCCTCATCAAAAACATACATGGAGTCAGGCCTGGACTGGTAATTGGGCATACCGGGCATTTTCCCGGTGGGCCGACAGTCCTAGGGGCCGATGCCCTTCTTTTTTTTTTTTTTTACTTAGAGACCGGCCCACAATTTAGGACTGAACCAGGACTAAACCAGGACTACATCAGGTCTGAACCAGGACTACATCAGGTCTGAACCAGGACTAAACCAGGTCTGAACCAGGACTAAACCAGGACTAAGCCAGGTTTGAACCAGGACTAAACCAGGACTAAATCAGGATTGAACCAGGACTAAACCAGGACTACATCAGGTCTGAACCAGGACTAAACCAGGACTAAACCAGGACTAAACCAGGTCTGAACCAGGACTAAACCAGGACTAAATCAGGATTGAACCAGGACTAAACCAGGACTAAACCAGGACTAATCAGGTCTAAATCAGGACTAAATCAGGTCTGAACCAGGACTAATTATGAGGGGCTGGTCTAAGCCAAAAATGCCAGAGCCATTTTTTTGTCTCAGTCCAGACCTGCATGGAGTTGTGTTTTTTTTGTTTTTCCCACACATTTTTGACGCACAAATCTTTCATATTTAGGCTGTGTTTTTCTCTCAAACGGACATCCAACTTGATGATGTCATGTGGTAGTACAGGAAGTGCTCCTACTGAACTAAAGGTTAAAGGTAACTTTTAACTTGAATGACTTCACAAGGTGCAACAGAGCATTTTGAGTTTGGAGATAATAGATTGTTTGGCATTTCTCTGGGACTGAAGATGAAAATTAGCTTCGAGAGCTATAGTCTGGTACAAAACATCTCTTCAGTGTTTCTTTGATTAATGTTCCTGTACATGGTACCTGTAAAATTAAATTAAATAATAATTAAATAAGTCCTGGTATGTTTTTGAGAAGGTAATAACATTTTAACATGGCTTATAGCTCACAAGAGTCAATTTCGGGTAATATAGGACCTTTAATTCTCCACCTAGGTAATCCTGACCAATATGCTTGCTCAAGATCTGGAGAAGGGTTCACTGCTCATGTATGGGTCAAATTCAAATGACAAACTATACAGTATATCCATCTGAACATAATAGTAGGGCTGTTCCTGACCTCTGGCTGTCTGCTCTTCCGTCTCTGGTGTTTGAAGCTGTTGCGTCTCTTGCGATGTATCATCCTGATGCTGTAGAGGGCGCCCACGAGCAGCAGAGCACCTGAGATCCCTATTCCAACAGGAGCCAGCATCCCCGACACATAACCAGCCTGAAACAATATGTGTGTGTATATATACAATAGAAATACAATCAATCGTAACAACATACAGGGCCGGGAGGATTAATGCTAGAATTTATGTAGTACCAAATTAAGTACACAAGAAAGAGGGATTAGGTAGATTAGATAAAGAAAAAAAACTGTTGATTTTTAATATGAGTCCAGTTGGAGTAAATTTAAAGGTGCACTATGTAATTTTTCTTTTTCTACTTGAATGTCATCAAAACCTGCAATATAGATCAGTCCAATGCCTTCCGGTGGAACACTGCAGGTAGATCTCAACAAAATCTCCATGGAAACAAGCTTTTAAAGCCAACCATGTAATTGTTTTGCATCCTTACTCTGAGTGGCCTTGCATCTCCACAAACCCAATCTGTATGAGGGCCTCCTCCTGGTTGTCACCAGGGAAATGTTTCTCCTTTTGCTATAATATTCCACAGTATGACATAAAATGTATTTATCTCCATGGAGAATGTTCCAAAGTATGATTTTAACATTCTTTTTCCATGGACTCATGCAGGTAACATGCCACCTACATAAAGATATAGTACACGCTCTCTGTGACAGTAGGGGGCAGTCTTACCTTCTCTCTAATCAGCTCTACCCAGCTTCGCACTAGAAAAGAACACAGAATTAGCTATCCCCATTAATGTTCATTTTGTATTTAGTTCTAGTACACCTATGTCATACATACTTAGTCCCTGGTTGCGTTGGACCCACACGGGGGGAGGAGGGATGAGGCTGTAGGGGGGAGGGGTGGAGATGTCTGGGGCTTCGCTCAGCTCTTCTTTGCTTTCCTCCACTGACTCCTCTGAGTTTTCCTCGTCTTCATCCCGATCCTCTGCTCAAGTATTAAACAGAATCAATACAGGCTGGGAAACTATATGACTGTAGTGTTCCTGTCAAATGAATGAATAAATACAAACATTGTTATGTTTTAGAATATGAATCATGAGTTTGTAAATGTGCACTGTGTAACTTTTCTAGGCACCTGCTTGTCTCCATGACAATGTTATTGCTTTGCCAGGAATGTTCTTGCCTGGTTTACACCAGACCATATCACAAGTGATATATGGTCTGGGAGCCACCTACTGAATATCTCGCAGCGGAGGTGTGCTTTACGATTGCCAACGGCCGTTTATTGGGCGTTACGAATGCCTATCATTTGGCGTATACGTAGCCCATAGCCAATCATGTCAGTTGTCAGTTCAAACTACAAGCTTCTGTTTGTCGCGTAGTACGCGTCACCGTCTTTCCACCCCTCCCTGCTCTCTGATTGGCTCCCCAAATCAGGGGAGCTCACTTAGCCTCGCTGCCAGTCTGTCTTTCAGATCGGAACAAACGAAAGCAGCCTGTGATTTTCCAGGTTAGGAATGTTCTGCAATATGACATTAAAGGTCCTGCACTATGTAAAACTGACTTGTGAGCTTTAAGTCATGTTAGAATGTTGTTACCTCATCAAAAACATACCTGGAGTTTTGTTTCATTCACACGTGTGACTAATCCTTTATTATCTGTCTACATCTCCAAAGATCAAAATGGTCTATTCCACCTTGTGATGTCATGTAGTGGTAGTTCAACAGCTATCTTTTACTTTTTGTTTATTAGAGACTGGAAATTCGAGAGCTGAAATTCTCCAAATAATTCTAATGAAGGTGTAGGGAGTTTAAAAACACAGTGGAGCACTTCCTGTGTTACCACATGACATCACAAGGTGGAACAGAGTGTTTTTGTCTGAGAGAAGAACCCAGCCTAAATAAGCAGTGTTTGTGTAATAAAGATGTGTGAATGAAACAAAACACCACTCCAAGTATGTTTGTGATGAGGAAACTGACCTAGCGAGTATTCATTCTTACCGTGAGCTGTGTTCTCGCCTCTCTACAGATCTGACCTGTAACTTGACCTGATAGTGTCACCTACTTGTCTCCGTGTGACAGTAGATAATGCCTTGCTGTGGAACATTCAAGGCAAAGCATCTGTAAAGAAGTGAACCAGCTCACTAGTCTGGTTAACACCTGACCATATCACAAGTGAGATATGGGTCTGGAAACTCGCTTCGAAAAATCCCGTAGCGGAGGTGTGGTTAGCGATCGCCAACGGCCGTTTATTGGGCGTTATGAATGTCTATCATTGAGCGTATACGTAAGTCCATAGCCAATCATGTCAGTTGTCAGTTCAAACTACAAGCTTCCGTTTGTCATGTAGTACGCGTCACCGTCTTGCCACACCTCCCCCGCTCTCTGATTGGGGCCCTAAATCTGGGACTCTCGCTTGGACGAGTTTCCAGGCCGCCTTCCAGTTCGAAACGAACGGAAGCGGCCTGGGAATTCCCAGGCTACCAGCTCACAGTAAGAATGCTTTTTTTCATGGATAGTTTCAAGGAACAACATTTCCATGGAGACAAGCAGGTGATTAAACCCTGCACCAGAAAAGTTACACATTGCACCTTTAAGTTTAGTTCATTATTCAATTGTCAAGAGCAATCTACAAAAACAAGCAAATATACAAAGATAATACATTTTTGTATATTTGCATATTTTTGTAGCATTTTAACAATACTTGCATTTTAACTGAAATATTTTAAAGGATAATATAAACCAAATATGCTTCAAAAATGCATTGTTAAAATTAAATTCCTAGTGAATTTATTTTATCAAGTATCCCTACCATCAGACTCCATCTCGACAAACCCAGGTCTGGATTTGGGGTGATGCTGATGATGCGTTGTCATGGTGGCTGTTGTCATGGTGGCTGTTGTCATGGTGGCTGTTGTCATGGTGGCTGTTGTCGTGGGACGCCGCAGGGATGAGAGGGAGGGGCGGACGCTTTGTGAGTTCTCCTCCAGGTTTGATGTCCTCATGGCACCTGTTCAAAACATCACATCACAGAGCTATTGAGATAAAGGAGCTTCTAAGGACACCGCTGAGCTCAGGTTGTAATAGACTCTATGAGTTTTTAATGAATTTAAAGCAATAATATGCAAAATTGACTCATGTGAGCTTTAAGCCATGTTATAATGCTGTTACTTCATCAAAAACATACCTGAAACCATCCAAATAATTTTACTGAAGGTGTATGGAGTTTAAAAATACAGTGGTCATCCTGTATTACCACATGACATCACAAGTTGGAACAGAGTGTTTTCTGTTTGAGAGAAGAACGAAATATGCAGTGCAGGGTTTGTGTGTTAAACATGTGTGAACAATGAAACAAAACACAACTCTAAGTTTGTTTTTGATGAGGAAACAACATAGATTTGAAAATAGCGTAATATGGGCCCTTATATTGGGATGACAGTGGCTTAGGTGGAGTTGGTGGCTCTGACTAAAGCTTACTGTTGTTGTGTCCAAAGGCAAAACACTTCACCCACATTACCAAGTTATGAATCCAGTGCATGAGTGGTTGGTTCATATTTGGAGAGGACATTAACAGAGATTGTGATTGTCACGTCTGTGCACTATGTAACATTTGTGGTGGGGGTTTGTCTTCATGGAGATGTTCTGGCTTTGCCTAGAATGTTGTATAGCATGGTATTAAAGATATTTATCCCCATGCCGACAGGCCAAGTTACAAGTAAGATCTGTGGAGAAGCTAACCTGGTCACAGTAAAAAAAAAAAAGCATATTTTTAGCAATAGAAACAGCTGCAACTGAATAAATACAATATACTGTATATTTTAATGCAGTACTGTGGAACATTTTTAGTCCCTCTTTAGTTCAGTTAAGTCCCAAATTGGCCCTGGTTAAGAAGAATGGCCTAGTAAAGTCCTAGTCCTGGTTTATTTCCTGGTTTAGGTTTCACAGAGGGGGCAGACGTTTTGTCTATAGTCTATAACTGTGTCCCAATTCCCAGAGTGCACAGTTCGGAGTGTGGTTTGAAGGGGGCTCAGACCTCAGTCAAGACTGTGCATACTTGCTCAGCCCTGAGTGCAGTCCGCAGACCGCATGGGCGTCGGCGAAGAAGTATCACGCGGTGCATGCCGGAATATATGAGTGCGCAAAGCGTGCTTTTTCACGTGCTTTTTCACGTGCTTTTTCACGTGCTTGATCCACGCCCTGATTTCCATGGAAACGACTGCGGTCTTCAGCTTGCGTGTTAACTGTGCATGGGACAAAAAAGAAATGGGACAGCTGTCGTCGTACCCTTCAAACCACGCTCCAAACCGTGCACTCTGGGAATTGGGACACGGCTTATATGTGGTCGACTTTAGGATTTAATAGTTTTGTACATGAACTGCCAACAGTTTTACACACGTATTTAAGGTCGTTTTTTTACCTGTCCAGACCTGATCCTCTCCAGCCACAGAGCCTGCCCCTTGAGAAGTAACGGGGAGTAACGGAGGCGGGGCTTGGCTGTCTGTCTCCACAGTGTCAGAACTGGGTCTGAGTCGGTCAGACAGCGCCCCCTCTGGTGAGGCGTCTTCAAAGATCAGAGGCAGAGATTCAGATGACATGGTGCTCTCTGTGGCATCATCCTGGGACAGTGGCCCCATCGTGTCTGCTGGAAGTACAAGAAAACCTGGTTTAGAGCTGGTTTAGTTCTGGTTTAGTCCTGGTTTAAACCTGGTTCACTTCTGGGTTATACTTGGTTAAATCCTTCTTTAGACCAGGTTTAAACCTCCTTCTTAAATCACATTATACATTTCTAATTTAGCCCAATGCATTTTAAAAATCTGCCCTATGGCAGTTCTGGCTGCCAAATATCATTGTGTCCTTTAGCAAGATACTTCACTCACTTTGGTTGGTATGGAAGTGAGGTGCATGAGTGATTGGTGCTGGTTAAAGAGGCTGATGGTGCAGATTGGCTACAGTATTGTGTGGTTTACCATCAGTGAGAATGGAGTAAATTAATTCTTATTTATTTCTTATTTTATTCATTGTTAAGGGACAGCCCATATTAATGAACATTTAAAATGTAAATATGTAAAGATTATAGCCAACGTGACTAATTTCATTTTTAATAAATAAATCATCTTTGAGTATCTGTAAGAACCACTACCTAAATCAAATGCATAACTATACAAGCTACCCTCCTTAGAAACGGTGCCTACATATTGGCACAGGCTTTGCTGTCTCACTGAAAGTTCCCCGGTCACATTATTTGCAGCAGTGGGTATCCTGGTTTCATTCTATTCCCCACAGGTTTTCCCAGAGCAGAGCCAGAGCTGCAGTCCCTCCATCTCCAGGCAGCAAATAGAAATAGAAGGTAATTAGACTGTCACCGTTCACACTGTGTTTGAAGTGGAGCATGGAGTGGAGTGGAGCAAGTTATTTACAAAAGAAAAACCCTTCTCTGCTACAAGACCTGACTGACTGGTTTGAACTTCAGTGCTGCTGGGGAAACGTGTTGGGAGCTGTGGGCAACTGCAGTGAAGTGATTGGGACCCTTCTCTTTTTCTACTGTTCACTTTATTCAAACATTTATAAGTTAAATCTGTAACTTTTCTGGTAGAGAGTCCATCACCTGCTTGTCTCTATGGAGATGTTATTGCTTTGGAATGTTCGACAGTATTGATTAAACTTATCTATGATAGATTACAACTCTGTGGATCTGTGGAGAGTCGCCTTTATTCACAAATTGAATTACTGTATTTTTGAGCAATAGAAACAGCATTAGATGAATATGTTTATTGTCATATCATGGAACATTCCAGACAATGCAATATCATCTTCATGGACACAAGCAGGTAGCGGATTCTCCACCAGAAAAGTTGCGTAGTACATCTTTAAGAAACGAAGGAGCTCATTGGTCACTATCTTTTGAATCACATTTCTCTCACCTCAGATTATTTTTTTTTTGTTTAGGGCTTCACTCATTAGATTGTGCAGATTTTTTTTCCAGTCCTCTGTGATATTTTTTCCTTGTAAACAGCCAGATCTGTTTTGAAACGGATGGACCATGCATGTCCCTGATTGGCTAATTCATCTGTCAATCACCTAAACTCATGGAGATTCACTGGTGACAAGACTCACATTTTCGTATTGAAGAGCAAACTACTAACAAAACTAGACCCTTCACTCACCTCCACTGAGTCGAGCCGCCTCTGTCCACAGACTCTGCACTCTGTCCTCTTTAGGCAGGGGCAATATGGCAGGGTCTTGCATTGTCGTCATGATAACGCCTTCTGTCGACATATCCAGAGGTGAGAGCCAACTTTCCGAAGAGTCCTCCTCACCAACATTTCCACTTTCAGTTGGTATTGTAGCAGCTAAGCTAAAATCCTGCCCATTTGGAGCCTGCGTGTTTGGAATGTGTCTTGGAATTTTGACCTCTTTCTTCTTATTCCATGTTTCATCTTCATCATGGGTCACAGTTTCTATCTCGTCCGGTTCAGTGTGTTCTGCAAAATAGGTAGGATTCAAAATTACTTCAGCTGAATTCAGAATCTTGATTTGAAATTATTTTAAAGAAGGCTTGTTGTGTTGTGTTTAATATATATTTACAACATATGACACACATGGTTCATTACTTTATAGTTTGAACATTTTAAATCGCAATATTCATTTTAAACATTAGAAAACTGCAGTGCCCAATGGGAGGAGATGTCTTCGTAAACATCACAACAAAGAGCTGTGAAGTTGTCCGCACCTCCTATCACGCTAGAGAGTTGATCGGCCCAATGGAGTCTTGAAAATTAGTGATAAAAGATGGTGAGGGGAAACAACTTTAACATGGTTAAAAGGCTCTGAAAAGGTGATTCGCCCATCTATAATTCGATTCTCAAAACAAGTCAAAAACAGACAAAGAAACATTAGGACAGACAAGCCATTGCAGAGGGGTGGAGAGGGTCGTTTGGTCTTGAATAGGGAGACGAAAATGAACGCCAGAGAAATTTGAAATACAAAGAGACAGATTAGTTGATAGTTTCAGAGCTATTTCAGTGTAGTGAGCACCTCCTAGGGCTTATAGATATGCTAATACTAGACGCCAGAGGAATTCGTAAAACAAAAGAGACAGAGGAGCTGGGATAGGTTCAGAGCTTTTTTTCAGTGTAGGTAGCTCCTCCCTGCAGCTAGATATAAACAGGGTCTAACCAGCATGAGAACCAGAGCTGACGAAGCCTCTCGGATGAGCGGCGAAACGTTTTCAATCAAACAAACTTTGTCCAGTTGACAAATTTAATTTCTCCTTTTATCATGGATTCTACCTGGACGACTGAGGGACTCTTCACGCATAATAGGTCTGCTTTAAAAGCAATGTATTTTTCTGGACCTCGAATATTTCAATTATGGTTGTGAAAAGTACATATTGTATAGCTACTAATCAATACTCAAGCTAGCATGTATCAGTACTAACATATCAACAGGACAAAATTGAACATTTCCAGAATAGCTTACTTGTTTTCATAGTTTTAATCCTTGAAAATGTATGTAATTTCTGTCATAGTTTTAGCCATTTTAGATTTAAAAATATGACATTGAGAAAACCTGACAAAAATATTTAGTTTATCATTATATGCCAAAAGGAGAAATTAAATTTGTCAACTAGACAAAAGTTTATCTGGTCGAATACATTTTGCTGCTCATGCAAACTGCTTCTTCTGCTCTTTATCATTATATCCACACCAGGACCGATGCAACTCACCTAGTCCAGGCGTGGTGGAGTCTATATTTAACGTAGATGCTGCAGTAGTCACTAAATCACTGTCTTGCGTGGGGGTAAGGCTAGAGAGGTAGACCGGAGTACCACTGACACACAGGAAGGGGACGCTAAAGAGGAGGCGGAGGAGTATCCAGGCAGTCTCCATCTCTGCCTCTCAGAGAGAACTGCAACAAGAAACAAAGCAGAGGACACAAATACAATTTTATCTACATTATAATTGAGTTGAGTGAGAATTCATAATGTTGATTTAAAGGAGCACTTTGTTTCCATGGAGATGTTTTTACTTATCCTGGAATGTTCCACAGAATAGTATTAAACATATCTAGGCCTATTTCAGCATGGGGACAAGCAGATGACACACCAGGCCAAGTTATGTCAAATCTGTGGAGAGGTGACCCTGCTTATAGTAAGAATACATGTGTTTAAAGGTATTTTTCTGTAAGTTTAATGCCATAAAGTGGAACATTCTGTAAAAAGCAAGAACATCTCCATGGAGACAAGCAGCTGACAGACCCCCCCATTATAACATATTATTACATACTAGACCCATAAGTAATTATTTTATTAAGATGCCTACTATATTTTAATGAATACATAGAAGCCCCTTAACATATTAACACAGCTGTAATATCTTGCATAAACTGAACCGCCAACCTTCTGGTTAGTGGGCGGGTGATGGGTGTCTCAGCTTGACATGTTTGAAAGTGATTGCTATTTCTGGCTTACTTTTTCATTACAGACAAAATAATGCCTTGGTGGTTAAAAAAAAAAAACACTTCAATTTTAGCTTGTCTATAAACAATTCGTAGTGCCAGTCAAGTTTTCCATAAGAAATACTAACAGTAAATGAATGAATATAAAGTAGTCAAGCAGTAGTATTCCCTATTCCTATTAGTATTCCAATTAGTATTAGATTCTCTATTCCCTATTAGTATTTATTCCTTCATTTTTTTTATCATGCATATTTCTCCCATGACATGGTACTTCTTGATGCTTTTATATGGCTCCTTAATGGTTCTCTAATACTGTAAATGAATCATTCTTCAAAATCAACACTGAGAAACAGAGATAAGATGAGAAAGAGTATTTTTTCTCTCTCTGAACAGGCTATTCTGGGCGTTGCTGCTTGAATGCAAATGAGGAGAAAAGAGCTGGCCTATAGTAGAGGGTGGGGGCGTGGCCAAACTCTCCGCTCTCCGCTCTAAGCTCTCAGCCATTTCTGTGTTTTTGCACGGGGGGAGAGATGGGAAGCGTTCCATTGAAAAATAAACACATTTCCACAGAAAATACAATTAAACCACTGCTGTTCAAAGGTCCAGAGGCTCAGATAAAGGACTTCCGAGCCTAGAAACACTCGGACGTGCCTCCAGGCAAATAAAAAAACATATTTTGCATTGCCTAGCGCATTCGCAGTCCAAACTCTCTGGGCGTGATTTACAGAGACGCTGAGTACAGATAGACGGGGGTGGAACTGCATTTGCATTTCTTTTTTCGATCTGACGTCAATATTACCTGGCCAGCCAAATGATATCTCTCTGTATTTCCTATACACCGCGATACCATTTGGACACTCTCCATCCACTCTCGCTCCTCCGGTTCCAAACCGACTCCGCGATTCTGATTCGTTCAAAGATGGTGACGTCAGTGCACCCGCCTTTGCCCGCAAAGTCACGCTTAGGCAGCGGAAGTTCCGCCTCAGTTTTGAATCAAGATGGCGCAATCTCTGATTGGTTCACTTAGCTGTCTGTCTACGCGCAACCGCAGCGCATTCTGTGGATCAAACGTTACCAGACTCACTCGCTGGTACAGCGATGAGTCATGGATTCTTCCAGGCAAACGTCAATAAGGTGCCTTGTTCAAAATCGCCCGTTTGAGCTCCAATTTTTTCTAACGCAGAAAAGGATCGCAAATGCTCAGTTTAGACATTTCGCAACTTTTAACCATGGGAGGGGGGCCTAAACAGGGTAGGGGAGCTCACATTAGCATTCAAAAACCTCAGAAAGTGAAAATTTCATGCCATGGGACCTTTAAAGGGTCCATATTACGCTATTTTTTAATCTATGCTATGTTGTTTCCCTATCAAAAACATACCCAGAGTTGTGTTTTGTTTCATTCACACATGTTTAACACACAAACCCTGCGTATTTAGGCTGCATTCTTCTGTCAAACAGAAAACACTCTGTTCCACATTGTGATGTCATGTGTTTTAAAACTCAATACACCTTCACTAGAATCATTTAGATCATTTCAGCACTGGAATTGTCAATCTCTGCTGAACAAAAGGTAAAAGCTAGCTCAACTTAACTTGAAGACTACCACTTCATGACATCACAAAGTGGAACAGAGCATTTTGAGCTTTGTTAATGTGGACAGACTGTATGAATTAAAACAAGTCCAGGGTTGTTTTTGATGAGGTAACAATATTCTAACATGGCTTAAAGCTCCCAAGAGTCAATTTTGTGTAATATAGGACCTTTAATAAGAATAAATAGTAATAGTAAATGAATGAATAGAAAGTAGTCAACCAGTACCAATTATACTATTAATTCCATTTATTTATTTATTTATTTTAATCATGCATATTTCTTTAGTCCGTGGTAATATGGGGAAAAGTAGACCATGTTTTGCACAGCCATCCTAGCCAGCACCCCTGCACACTCCAACTAAAAATAACAGCCCCATCCATCTCCCTGAGTCTCTATCCTCCTTGCGTGAATCCTGGGAGTAAAATGCATGGCACCAAACTGGAGAACACGTGATCTGCTATACGACGCAAAATTCAACAACAAAAACGTAGGTTATGTGCACAATTGTTGCTGTTTCACACAATAAATAAGCTAAGAAGATTTGTCAAATACTATAACATACTACAATAGGCTAATAAAAAGCGTAAATCTTGCAGTGCGCGCAATCTACTTTTACCGTAATCAAATTGAATTGGATTTCGACGCCTGTGGCATTTTTGCACTGTAAACAAGTACACGCCAAGTGCTCCCTCTCCTGGCACGTCCAAATCAGTGAGTGAATCCGCGATATAAGTCATTATGCATTAAAAACAACTACGCTATATGGGATGGAGTGGCTCGAGTGGCTAAAAATAGACCTACCTTACGGACTGCATGATGGATTTTTGCTTTTGAAGAAGGTGCAACGAATGTGTTTTGCAGTTCTTGGAGATAAACAGCCCGGAGAATCAAACAGGCGTTCCTATGCTGGAGACAGGCGCTGGTCCATGATGCCAGGAACATGCGAAGAGATGCCAAGGGACGCACAACACCGCTCTGCGCACCAGCCTGCCTCTGACGTGGGTTAGGGGAGAATAAAAATACGAAAATAAAAAATAAAATAAAATAAAATAAAAAAATAAAAAAATACAATACAATACAATACAATAAAATAAAATACAATACAATACAATACAATAAATAAAATAAAATAAAATAAAATAAAAATAGAATAGGTGAAAATGAAATAGAATAAAATATTATTAAATATAAACATATAATAAAATATAATTGTGTAATGGTAGCCTATATAAGCTATATCCCATTACACAACTTTCCAGTGCATTATTTTATTATTTCAGACAGTCAACATGCGCCATAGGTAAAATCCTCCAGCTTAGGGCCTGACCAAAGCCTAAATAACAAAACAAAATCATGGGGATGGTCCCCGGGTCAAATATAGAAACAACTTCTCCTGTGCGAGATCAATAAAGGTCAATCTTCTAATCCTTGACCACTGTAAGGCGCTCTGTGTTACAATTTTGTATGAAAAGCGCCTTATAAATATTGTTTGATTGATTGATTAAACAGTGCTCAACAGTGGTCAAATTTTGGGAAAGCTATATACAGTGATGCCTCACCTTACGAATGACCCAACAAACGAAAATTTCAAGTTACAAAACGCCTTCACGGTAAATTTTGGTCTCTAGATACGAAAGAAGAATTCAAGTTACGAAACGCGAAATCTCAAAAATTCAAATAATGCGCGCTCAGTCACACACATTATACGCTTTTCTCAGACTGGATTTAAACTTTTCTCACATTTGTCTCTCGTTTAAACACTCAAACTTTCATAGATTTTCAACAAAATTATTAATAGTGAAGTGTGGGGGGAAGGGGGAGGGGGGAGAAGACTGCGCTCTGACACGTGTGTGATAGCGCAGCATGACCCGGCGCGGAGCTGACAGCAGGTCTAGACCAAGGTCTAAACCTGGACTGGACCAGGACTAAACCAGGACTAAACTAGGACTAAACCAGGACTAGACCAGGTGGATTAAAGCAGCGAGGAGGGGACTGCATGCAGTCTGAGCGCATGAACGCATGAATGAGACCCATGCAAGAGTGGTCTAGACCTCCTCTAGACCTGACCAGGTCTAGAGGAGGTCTAGAGGAGGTCTAGAGGAGGCGCGGTGGTCTGGACTAAACCAGGACTAAACCTGGACTAAACAAGGAGGAGCCGCGGTGGTCTGGACTAAACCAGGACTAAACCTGGACTAAACCAGGAGGAGCCTGGGTCTTGCATGGGTCTCGTTTATGCGTTCATGTGCTCAGACTGCGTGCAGTCCCCTCCTCGCTGCTTTAATCCACCTGGTCTAGTCCTGGTTTAGTCCTGGTTTAGTCCTGGTTTAGTCCAGGTTTAGTCCTGGTTTAGTCCAGGTTTAGTTCTGGTCCAGTCCAGGTTTAGACCTTGGTCTAGACCTGCTATCAGCTGCGCGCCGGGTCATGTGCGCTATCACACGTGTCAGCACAGTTTTCTCCCCCCTCCTAGCCTGGGAATTCCCAGGCCGCTTCCGTTCGTTTCGAACTGGAAGGCGGCCTGGAAACTCGTCCAAGCGAGAGTCCCAGATTTAGGGCCCCAATCAGAGAGCGGGGGAGGTGTGGCAAGACGGTGACGCGTACTACATGACAAACGGAAGCTTGTAGTTTGAACTGACAACTGACATGATTGGCTATGGACTTACGTATACGCTCAATGATAGACATTCATAACGCCCAATAAACGGCCGTTGGCGATCGCTAACCACACCTCCGCTACGGGATTTTTCGAAGCGAGTTTCCAGACCCATATCTCACTTGTGATATGGTCAGGTGTTAACCAGACTACTGTTAATACATTTTGTTGAAAATCTATGAAAGTTTGAGTGTTTAAACGAGAGACAAATGTGAGAAACACGCAGAACACAATGTTACACTATAAAAAAAGTTACAATATAAAAAAAAAAAACTTGGATCGGGGCCTTGGAACAAATCAGGCTTTTTCCATTGAAATAGCTACTCAACTTACGAATTTTTCACGTTACGAAACCACTTCTGGAACGAATTAATTTTGTAAGGTGAGGTACCACTGTAATCTAAACTAACACTAAAAACATTTTAATGTGTTTAAAAACATTAATCGTAATTATTGTATTTTTGGAAATGCTATAATTTGTGTAATATTATCTGCTCCTTGATTTATCTAACAGATTGACCTAAAACTACACATTGTGGTCCAGCTATACCCGAACCAATTACAATTATCATAACAGTACAATTATCCTTTGAAATTACCGTCTTACCTCATCCTTCTATAAGAAATCATATTAACATTTCCCAGATTTGTTTTAGACTCTCACCCCCTGCACCGGACTGTAGAGGAGCTGAGCAGCTCCTTCAGCAATCGACTGAGGCATCCTCAGTGCAAGAAGGAGCGCTACCGCAGATCCTTCATCCCCACCGCCATCAGACTGTATAACTCTACTGTATAGTGATAAAAGGAGAAGTTCAATTTGTCAACTGGACAAAGTTTGTTTGGTTGAAAACGTTTCGCCGCTCATCCGAGAGGCTTCGTCAGCTCTAATGACAACTGGACAACTGGACAAACAAACTTTGTCCAGTTGACAAATTGAACTTCTCCTTTTATCATGGATTCTACCTGGACGACTGAGGGACTTTTCACGCATCTACTGTATAGTCTAAACGTGCATTTTTTTTTTCTATATTCTCTTAGTTACTTGTCTGCTGCACTTTCTGTTCAAACTTTCTTTTGCACTAAACTGCCTGGAGCTAATGTGGCAAGTGAATTTCTCCTGTGTGAGATCAATAAAGTCTTATCTTATCTTATCTTTTATGGAATATGCCAACTCTTATGTGTTTGAAAATGTGTTTGATTTATTTATAAGCACATAAATTATCTTTTTGAACATGAATGCATGGCTTTCTTGATTTTTTCCCCTTTAAATAATTAGGCCTACTGAATTTTGTGATACTAAACCTGTGAAGACTGGTCAGCTACCGTTGTTTTTAAATGTGCTATATAAATACATGATTCACACAGAAATTCGACTTAGGCGTAGAAAAACTTTATAGATTTATTGAAATTATTTAACAATAGCTCACTCATCACAATATAGTAGCCTACATAAAAAGAGTAAAAAAAATAAATGGTAATAATAAATTCTAAAGATATAGCAAAAAAAGATAACAAGACACAGGTCTCAAATAAGACATAATTATATAAATAAATGTATAATTACAAGTCAAAATAAATAGAAAAATAAGGAATAAAATATAAAATCACAGCTATATACAAGAAACAAGAGATGTGACGATTGACAGGACGCAAGATTATCCGTTACATAAGCCTGAGCGAAATTAGTGAATACTATTAAGCTAAATGCCAAAATAACACTGGAAAATATAGAGTATAATGTGTGTAGTAATAGCAGTTATTTATGTGTACTCATGTTGCTGTTGTGTTATGCTGCTGTAATGGTTTTATTTTTGTTCAGGCACATCTTTAGACTGCCCCTGTCGCCCTCAAGGCCCAGCCCAGACTGACAGCAGCAGCACAACAATAATAACCAGATGTCCGGAGAAATTTGTGAATGATCGTCTTTATTTCGGTCTTTACTCGTAGTTTTAGAGGTTGTTAAAATGCCCCTGTTTGATGGCTTGGTCAGCGGAGGAGAGAAGACTGCAATCATCATTGATTTGGGAGCGGCGTATACAAAGTGAGTGTCTGTCTTTAACATGACTGCTACCAAATTTAGCAGGGCGTATTGTCTTTTTCCCAGATTTAACCACGATATTACACCGATTTAGTATACAAAATATGCACAGGATTGTAATTGACTGTATGAAATAACGCAAGACCGTAAAATACATGTATAATGTAGTGTAGCTGCTAGTCAATCTAAAACAGTCGTACATACAGTAAGTCTAATTCATTTGAAATGTTTCTGTTACTTGTCGTTAATGGAAGAAAATGGTTCATGTTAGATCGCAAGATAGTATAATTACTATATGTGATGCTAAAGTGTAGATACAAACTTTTAAAAGAGAGAGTAGTGAGTAGAGCATTCTACAGGATTATCCAACCATCTACTGGAGCTTCAGGCAGATCACAAGAATGCACTACTATTTCTTTTTTTATGAAGAGGGCTTTGTTTGTGGATGTACAACAAAGTCATTTAAGCCATTTCAAGTCAGATTCTTTCTACAGTATTGTAATATTAATTCCATCAACTGTATTTAGAACAACCTAGAATTGGTAACTTTGCATAGGTGCATTCTTATATGGTGATTAGTAGGGGTGGGTATTGGCAAAGAAGTCACGATTCAATTTGAATCACGATTCATATGCCACGATGCGATACTATCACGATGCATCACGATACTTGAATTATTGCGATGCATTGCAATATATTCGACATACTTCAGTGAAAATGTACTAAAAAAAAGAGGATAACTTAAATATCAGTGGCTGTGTATCTGGGTAGTGTCTTCAATTGATACAGAACTCTGAGCAACTCAATTCATAACTGAATTTATTGAATAACACAAACAAATAAATTAAACCAATAACAAAAAAAGTGCATAGGATTTTTTCTAAAACAAAAAATGAAGTTCAAACATTTGCCATATTGGAGGTAGCTACCATCATAACAAACAATACCCTTTCACAAAGAAAAAAGTGCATAGGATTTATTTAAAAAAATCTAATTATTTATTTATTTATTTATTAATAATTAATTAATTAATTATTAATTAATAAAAAATAAAAAATAAATCAAGAATCGATGCAGTATATTGTGAAAGTTAGTATCGTGATGCATTGTCGTGGCGATTATTTTGCACACCCCTAGTGGTTAGTGTACATTTAATTGTTTCTGTTGGATACATTGCATTTGACCCATACATACATACACACCGATGGTCCTGGGGGATTTTGTCTGGAGCACATATTGAGCTCAGAGCCTTCTTTACCATAACGAGTTGAAGGATTAGCACATGATTTAGTCTATACGTAAAGGTGCGCTGTGTAACTTTTCTGGTAGAGGGTCCACCACTTGCTTGTCTCTGTGGGGATGGGATTGTTTTGCCTGACATGTTCCACAGTACGGTAATATTAAACATTTCTATTTTGCATTTATTCCATTACAGATCTTTTTATTGGTTAAAAATGTCATGAAAAATCTCCCCATAGATCTGAATCTTGGCCTAGTTTTGTTTTTGCTTATCTTCATGGAGTTAGATGAGTTTAATGTTTTATTGTGGAACATTCCAGGCAAAGCAATAACAGCTCCATGGAGGAAATCAGTTGGCCAACCCTCCATGAGGAAAAGTTACACAGTGCACCTTTAAGCACCAAGAGGAAAAAACACTAAGGAATCAAAACCAGGACTTGAGAGGCAAGGGTGCTTAATTGGACCTGTAACATGTAATTATTCTTCGTCCCTCCCTCCATAGATGTGGCTTCGCCGGGGAAACAGGGCCCAGGTTCATAATTCCAAGCGAGATCCGGAAACCAGGACAGCAGGTAAGCGCTTTAGGGATATAATATGTACATTAATGAGCTTTGACTGTCCAAAATGTTATCAAAATTTTCTTTTTAAAAACAGCCTGTCAAAGTGGTTCAGTACAACATCAACACAGAAGAGCTCTATGTCATTCTCAAAGAGTTTATCCACATACTTTACTTCAGGTACAAATATCTTTACATTATGTCAAAATCTTTATATATTTAAAATTTGTATTATTACTATGATTTGTTGAACTAACCCTTCTGTTTGTAGACATCTTTTGGTGAATCCCCGCGACAGAAGAGTGGTCATCATCGAGTCCATCCTCTGCCCATCACATTTCAGAGAGACGCTCACCAAAGTTTTCTTTAAACAGTTTGAGGTAATGCTTCTGATCAATAAAAATGAAAAAAAAAAAAACAGTATTAATACTCTTTTCATATTTTGTGTAAATAATGCTTAAATGTGCGTTTTCTCCTTAAGGTTCCTTCTATTCTGTTTGCCCCGAGTCACCTCATGGCTGTGATGACGTTGGGGATAAACTCTGCCCTAGTGATGGACTGTGGACACACAGAGACACTGGTGCTGCCTGTATCCTTACTCTTTCAAATGCAAAAATATCAATACCAATATTCTCCTCAGAAATAGACTAATATACTTTTTAATATACTTTTTCTCATTCAAAAGATAGTAAGATTTTTATTTTAATTGCTAATCGTTATGGCAACAGTCCTAACTTCTCATTATTCAGAAACCCGTGGATGGGTCAGATATAGATTTCCGCTGTGAGTGAGTGGAAGCTGTAGAAGTAGTTTGCCATCATCAAGTATGTTTTTGGAATATTTTTCGTGAATAAATAAAACTTTAGGACCTATAAAACTGAACCTGTAACTACAGTATAATCAGTTAAAATTTTAAAAAATTCTGTATCTTAACTGTGGCATCAGGTTTATGAATGCACTCCTATTCTTCCTGCTTGGGAGGCTCTACCATTGGGAGGAAAGGCAATTCACAAGTAAGAAGTGTTCACATTTTATTTTAGCACCAGACTTTAAAATCTTTAAACTTAAAGATCTGTAAATCATTTCTCATGTATGCCCTTTGTTATTATAGAGAGCTGGATGCCCTTTTGGTGGAGCAGTGCACAGTGGACACAGACACCAGCTCTGGGCAGACTGTAGCTGCTGCAATTGGTCAGTATTCAAAAAAACATAAGCAACTGTCATCATTAGAGAGCAAGAGATACTTTATTGATCCTGAGGGAAATTCAAATTTTGCTGCAGCAAACTGTTGCAGATTTCCCACAACATTTTCTCTACGTGTCTCAGTGGCCTTTGCGTCTCAGTCAAAGGTCTCAGTGCAGTTTAACAGGAGGACTGGTCAGGGAGGGTCAGCAGATCTGTATCAGGGCAGTTTGAGGAGAGGAAGAGACAAGCAGCATCACAGCAGCCTGCAAGGGACACCAGGTTAATATAACAGGAAAGACCGTAGCCGTGTCGCAATTCGCAGTCTGCACAGTTCGGAGTGTGGTTTTAAGGGTGCATACATCACTTCCGGCTCGACAACTGCTGTCCCATTTCGTTTTTGTCCCATGCACACTTAAAATGCACCCTGAAAACTGCAGTTGTTTCCATGGAAATCGGGGTGTGAACCAACTGTGCATCCATGCACACTTCGCGCAGTCATATATCCCAGCATGCACCGCGCGCTACTTCTTCTACAGGAGAAAATGGAGTCGGCGGCTGCATCTGGTAGTTACAGGACCTGTCCCATTTCGCCAACGCCCGTGTGGTCCGTGGAGTACACTCCGGAGTGCCCTTAAAACTACACTCCGAACTATGCACACTGGGAATTGAGACCCGGCTCCTGTTCTTAGTCTGCTCTGGTGTTTTGTTTGGTGTTGAGTGGTTGATGAAATGGTCTTCTGCCACATATGGTGTAAAAACACTGTAACATCTCAAATGTCCAGAGCTAGCCTCTTGCATGGTCTTTATGGATACGGGAAAAATAAACCCCATGTCCCTTACTTGTGTCCTATGAACTGCACATGCTGCACTTCTTATTTGGTTAAAATCCCATGATATGAAGTTAAAAACTGAGCTCAAAAAACAAAGTTAAAAAAAAAAATACTCACAAAGGCAGCCAACCAATCAATTTCAATATATATTATTATAGACACTCTGTGGAAATATTGTCATTATTTTTTCAATTGTTTATTAATTTTCAATATTTTGTGTTCCACAGGGACCATTCCAGAAGATATTGTTGAGGATATCAAAGGTAAGTTGTATATTGCAATAATGTTGAATGTTATTTTAATAAGGTTTGACATTGTAATGGTAAAATGGTAATGTTAATTAATTGTTAATTGTGAGTCAGTGTATTTTTACATTTATTTTAGTTGCACTTTTTTTTGTTTTGTTCTTATTTAGTAAGGACATGCTTTGTCAGTGACCTGCAGAGGGGGCTCAAGATTCAAGATGCTAAATTTAATCCAGAAGCAGACGTAAGTTGTAACTACATGTGCTTTTTGCTGCCAGTGATGAGGTGACAGAGTTGACAAAATTAAAATCTTGATATCTGATTGTTCCTGTTTAGATTAACCTTTATTTAACTGGGTAAAATGTTTGATAACCAATTCTTATTTGCAAACATGACCTGGCAATGCTTGACGGTCAGTGTTGGTCAAAAAAACATGTTAAATGAATCACAAATGTACAGACACAGGCTACATTACCCTGGTTACATTGCAAACTTTTAAAATCTTCATCAGTCTTTATGAATATAAGAAAATTGATATGGTTTATATTCTAGTTATGTATTAGCAATGTCTTTATTATCTTTTATGACCCACATCTGCTCACATATGGTCTGTATTTTATAGATGTGAATTTGAACTATCTTTTTATCTGCAGCGGCCAGCTCCTCCCCCAGATGTAGACTTTCCTCTGGATGGAGAGAAAATTCTGCATGTGAAAGGCTCTATCAGGTTTGCCACTTTTATCCTAGTTTATGCCACTTTTATCACTATTTATGCCCCCCCCCCCCCCCAAATATTGTAATTATGAACTGTTTTTAATTTGTTTTGCCAGAGACTCACTCATGGAGATTCTGTTTGAACAAGACAATGAAGAGAAGAGTGTAGCAACATTAATACTTGACACACTTGTGAAGGTGATGTTTGTGGACATTTGTGATTGAAATATTGCAAAGAATTACTGTAAATTATTAATTTAATGATCCAATTCTTTCGTTTTCAGTGCCCCATTGATACTCGTAAGGTGCTCTCTGAAAACCTGGTGGTGATTGGAGGAACTGCCATGCTGCCTGGTTTTCTACATAGACTGTTGGCAGAAATACGCCTCCTGGTGGAGAAACCGAAGTACAGCGAGGTCCTGGCCAGCAAGAGCTTCCGCATCCACTCCCCACCGGCCAAAGCCAACTGCACAGCCTGGCTCGGAGGTCAGATTATTATCCAAAATTATTATGTTGGTCAATCTATTTTATTGGTTTCAGATTTTTGGAACTGTTGAGAAATTGGGTTATACAGAAATACATTGAATGCTTGCACAATACGAATAAAAACTGTTAAAACTGCAGAATGCACAGCTCCAAGTTGTATAAGCGTTTATACCACAGCTACAAACTGAAATGTTTCGCTTGTGAATGTGAAAAGCCTGTCCACTGTGTGTAAATGTACAAAATATCAGTTATTTCCAAATTTTGCACAACACAGCAGTTAGCCATTGGTAATCTCACTGACCGTGGTATAAACAATGTGAGCATTACCTAAAAATACCAATAGTAGTATAATGTATAAGATGATTTGTTAAGAACTTTGACGTGTGCACAAAATGGAAAAAGCTCTATCCACTGGCATGCTCTCCCCAATTCCACTGACTCAAAAAGTGCCAAAAAAAACATTTATAGAAAAATAAATATTTTAAAGGTCCCATGACATGGTACTTCTTGATGCTTTTATATGGCTCCTTAATGGTTCCCTAATACTGTAAATGAATCCTTCTTCAAAATCAACACTCAGTGCATGAGAAACAGAGATAAGATGAGAGAGTATTTTTTCTCTCTCTGAACAGGCTATTATGGGCATTGTTGCTTGAATGCAAATGAGGAGAAAAGAGATGGCCTATAGTAGAGGGTGGGGGCATGGCCAAACTCTCCGCTCTCAGCTGTGCGCTCTCTGATCCATTTCTGCGTTTTTGCGTGGAGAAGAGATTAGAAGCGTTCCATTGAAAAATAAACACATTTCCACAGAAAATAAAATTAAACCACTGCTGTTCAAAGGTCCAGAGGCTCAGATAAAGGACTTCCGAGCCTAGAAACACTCGGACGTGCCTCCAGGCAAATAAAAAAACGCATTTCGCATTGCCTAACGCATTCGCAGTCCAAACTCTCTGGGCGTGATTTAGAGACGCTGAGCACAGACAGACGGGGGTGGAACTGCATTTGCATTTCTTTTTTCGATCTGACGTCAATAAGGTGCCTTGTTCAAAATCGCCCGTTTGAGCTACGATTTTTCCTAACGCAGAAAAGGATCGCAAATGCTCAGTTTAGACATTTCGCAACTTTTAACCATGGGGGGGGGGGCCCTAAACAGGGTAGGGGAGCTCACATTAACGTTCAAAAACCTCAGAAAGTGAAAATTTCATGCCATGGGACCTTTTAATAATTAAAACTACACAAATATGTATATGCCTTTCTTTACAAAATTATAAATAAAATGTTGAAATTGTGAATAATATGATGGATTTTAAAATGATTTGGACTAAATTTTTGTTTTAAGAGAAATCTCTTTAATTTGTCTTCTTCTGTTACCCAAATATCTTTCCAGGTGCCATATTTGGAGCTCTCCAGGACATCTTGGGCAGTCGTTCAGTGTCCAGAGATTATTATAACCAAACGGGCCGTATTCCAGACTGGTGCTGCCTGACCCCGCCTCCTCCCGAGTCCCTGTACGAGGCTGGAAAGACCCCTCCTCCACTCATGAAGAGGGCTTTTTCCACAGAGAAGTAACCACGGAAACATGTATTTTGTACAGTTAAATTATGATATGTTGTCAAACTATAAACAGTTTACATTAGTTAAAGGGGCACTGTGTAAATTTTCTGCTGAGGGGTTTATCTCCCATGAAAAAGGTATTGATTTGCCTTTCCTGCAATGTTCCACAGT
This sequence comes from Paratrypauchen microcephalus, assembly GCA_036785185.1. Taxonomy (NCBI): domain Eukaryota; kingdom Metazoa; phylum Chordata; class Actinopteri; order Gobiiformes; family Gobiidae; genus Paratrypauchen; species Paratrypauchen microcephalus. Next base: position 6,148,238 of record JAVJIX010000031.1, on the reverse strand, counting down.
ATAGCATTAAATCTGTCTATCTTGTCATTTTTCTATTACAGTGAACCCTCGCTCTATCACGGTTCACTGTTCGCGGCCTCGCTGTTTCGCTGATTTTTTTTTTTCATTTTTTTTAATAGTGTAACATTTTTTTTTATAGTGTAACAATGTGTTCTGCGTCCTGATTGGCTAAGAGACTAGACCAGGACTAAATGTGGACTAAACCAGGTCTAGACCAGGTCTAAACCTGGACTGGCCCTGGACTAAACCAGAACTAAACCAGATCTAGACCAGGTCTAAACTAGGTCTAAACCTGGACTGGCCCTGGACTAAAGCAGGACTGGACCAGGTCTAGACCTGGACTAAACCGGGACTAGACCAGGTCTGAACCAGGATTAAATCACTCCGTGCGGCTTTTGCGTTCGTTTGTGCGTGTTCGGTTTGTGGCTCGGGTTGAGAGGACGCGGTCCGGGTGTCGCAGTTCTATCTCGTGCTCGCAGCCCCGGTGTACGCGCGGCCTCGCGCTGCATTTTCTCATATTTGTCTCTAGTTTAAACACTCAAACTTTCATAGATTTTCAACAAAATGTATTAATAGTGACGCGTGGGGGGAGACACGGCCCCAGAAGCCCCGCCAGACACGCGAGGAGCACTGCCACGTCCCGGGACGAGACGCGCACCAACCCCTTGGAGAAGTGCGCGACATGTGCTGCTCTGTCGCGCACTTGTCCACCCGTGGACAACTCTGTGACAGAGCAGTCTGAGAAAAGCGTATAATGTGTGTGGTGAGGCATTTCCAGCCTTAAAACATGTAGAATAATTGTAAAATATAAAGTTGTCCTACTTCGCGGATTTCTCTTATTGCGGGTTATTTCTGGAACCTAACCCCTGCGATAAACGAGGGATTACTGTATACATGTTTTTACTGTGTAAAAAATAACTGAAAACATGCATTGTTACTGTGAGCAGGGTCGCCTCTCCACAGATCTGACCTGAAACTGGGTCTGATGCCAGCACGTCCTTGTCTCCATGGAGATAGATAGTATTAATGGCATACTGTGGAACATTCTAAGCAGAGCAATATCTCATGGGGGAAAAACAGCCGGTGAACTCTTTTTGTCTCTACTCGAAAAGTAAGAAAACAAAACAACACAATAATACAATAATAACGCATTGGTCAAGTAAAGTCATTGTTGCTTTACATTACATTATTCATTCTCTACCCACGAGCTAGTCTTATAGTCACAGCTGCCCAGGGGCTAACTGATAAAGATGTGGCTCAGAAAACATTTGAATATGACTGCTGATCTGTTTATTACTATAATTACCATCTAGTTTAAAAATGCTCCAGTCATTCCAGTTTTGAATTAACAAAACTTTGGAAATGCTTATACTGTGTCTCAGATTACACCAGTTTAACGTATGTATTGTTTTCAAACTGCAGCGTAATGTACAATTCGATATATAACTCACATTTCTGTTTATGAATTATGATAGCTGCCTCTAAAACTGAAAACTTACCTGTAAATGCTACCAGTGTATTTTACTTTGCAGGAATAAATGTTAAGTAATGAACAATGGCTGGTTTGGAACATTTTTGGTTGTGAAAACTCCTCTAAGTGCAAGTACACACATCTTTACATTGAGAGAAAATCTTATGTGACCAACAATGCCACTTACTGGTATCATTCACTAGAGGGCACTGTTGTTCTTACCTCTGTATGATTATAACTAAATCTAACTAAAACTAAACTAAATTTGATTAACTAGTATCAATCAATCTTAGTAAAATAACTTCGTTGCCCTTCGTTGCCCTATGCATTTTATAAATTGAGATTACACTTGAAAATAATATTAAACGTGTGGTTAGCTCAACTGGTAAGTCACTGACTTACCACTATTCACCTGAGTTCAATTCCCCCTTCCCCGGCAATGAGCAAGCCAGTGTGGGTCCTTGGGCAAGACCTTTCATGGTACTTCCCCCCGGGCGCTGAAAAAAAGATGGCTGCCCACTGCTCCTGAAAAAGGATGGGTCAAATTCAGAAGTCAAATTTCTCCCATGTGTCATTGCGTGTGATACCAAATAAAGGCTTAATCTTATCTTATCTTAATCTTACTATGTAACATGCACACATTGCACCTTTTAAATCTTTTTTTTTTCTATTTTTGTTAAGAGAATGTGTTTCATCTCAAGCTAAGCGTAGACAATTTGACACTATTGGATGTCAATAAAATTTGATTAATTTGCCCTAAAGCAATATAACTGACCAAAGTAACAACAACTTCTGTACACGTGACAAAATATCTGGATACAGTTAAGCCCATATTAGGCACATATTATGTGGGAGTAGAGTGATATTATTTTGGTGCAGAGTAAGTGGACTTGATTATATAGTGGCAACTTTACTACAGTATAACTGGTCATTATAACACCACAACCAAACAGGGCTCACAACCTTCAGCATCTGTAATGACTGGGTCAGGACTCTGTGGAAACAGGAAGCATAAGAGTTTGTACATGAGAATTCTGGTTAAAATTTAAGATGGTGGCCACGCAAAGATTTTATTGCTTACAATAGAAATGCAATTCTATTATCATGCAATTCTATTAAAGTCTTATTATGGTCAATATTTCTGCCGTAGATTTAAGATGATAAAAACTTGCACTATGGATCGCATTACACCGGTCTTAAAATCTCTGCATTGGCTCCCTGTGAGTTTCAGGATAGATTTTAAAGTTCTTTTACTGGTTTTTAAATGTCTTAATGGTCTTGGGCCTTCTTATCTTTCAGAACTGCTTTCCCCTTACGAACCTTCATAGGCCCTGCGCTCCTCTGGCAGCTCCTGGTCATTCCCAAAGTCAGGACACACACGGAGAGGCGTCTTTTCAGTACTATGGCCCTCGTCTATGGAACTGCCGGAGGACTTCAGGGCTGCAGAGAACGTTCATGTTTTTAAGAGTGGGCTCAAGACACACCTGTTTAGCTTGGCCTTTGATTGACTTCCGTCGTCTGTTTGCTTGTCTTTTGTTTGTTCTTTTGTTTGTTTGCTTGCATATCTGTTTGTTGTTTGTTCGTCTGCTTGTTTGTCTGTTTGCTTTTTTTTTTTTCCTTCCTGGCGGCGCGGTGGCTGGGTGGCTGGCGCTCGTGCTTCACAGCAAGAAGGTTCCAGTTGCCCGGGCCTTTCTGTGTGGAGACTGCATGTTCTCCCCGTGTCTGGGTGGGTTTCCTCCGGGCGCTCCGGTTTCCCCCATCAACCTAAACATGCGCCGTGGGTAAAATCCTCCAGCTTGGGGCCTGACCAGGCCTAAATAACAAAAGAGGATCATGGGGATGGTCCCCGGGTCAAATATAGAAACAACTTCTCCTGTGCGAGATCAATAAAGGTCAATCTTCTAATCCTTGACCACTGTAAGGCGCTTTGTGTTACAATTTAGTATGAAAAGCGCCTTATAAATATTGTTTGTTTGTTTGTTGGAATATCAAAAGTCTGCTACCTGCTTGATATGGCATTCCCTGCAATGTTCCACAGTTGCTTAAAAGGAACATTGGAAAACGACATTTATACTGCAAGTGGTGTCACCTTTCCAACCCAAAACTGTTAAATGTAGACATCTGGAGATGGGTCAATGGGCGCTGCATTCACCTGACAGGTTGCTCCAGAGACATTGTAGGATGGGTCAAATGCAGAGAACAAATTTTATATGAAGTGAACATGTGTCTCTGTCTGCATATATATTACACCATCTTCTGTTGTATGTATGCGTACCATAGGTTCCTCATCAAATACATACATGGAGTTGATTCGTTTCATTCACACAAAAAACAGAAAACACTGTTCCACCCATAGACTGTCCATGGTTCTATCATGTGGTAATACAGGAAGTGCTCCATTGTGTTTTTAAACTTCTTACACCTTCACTAGTATCATTTGGATAATTTCAGCCCCAGAATTGCCAATCTCTGCTGAACAAAAAGTAAAATGAAGCTTTTCACCTGAAAACTTCATGACATCACAAGGTGGAACAGAGCATTCTGAGCTTTTGAGATGTAGACAGACTAATAATAAAGTGATTTTTTTTAATTGTATTTCGAGCTTGCCATACATTTGTAAACATAAGGAGGTACAGAAGTATACATCCTGCACAGTCAATTCAGCTGATTCAGACATTGAAAAAAAATATAAAAATAAATAATAATAATAATAAAAATAAATGCTCGAAATGGAGTGGGTAGAAGATAAACACACCCCAAAGTGTTACTCGAACATGAGTGAAACACAACTTAATACTGGGTGTGGTTTGAGGTAATAACTTTCTAACTTGGATTAAAGCTCTCACGACTCAATTTTGTGTAATATAGGACCTTCAATTTACACTATTCACAATCAAATAATTGACCATTGGTTCCTATTCCATGTAGCTTTTATTTATCATATTACACCTGAATAATTCCACTTCTTCCCTTTAGCGACTCCGTGTTCCTGAATGAACAGTCCATAAATCTATACAACACGTGAGGACGCACTGTTCTGAACGCGTAATGTTTTTACTACAAGCTTTAAGTCAATAGCTCAGCTTTAGTGCTGGGGGCCAACAACCCAACCCGCCCGTTATGTAATCCGTCGGAACATTGTGTTGTCATACCCCCTCCGTACGTACGTGGATTCCCATGCGGTTCCACGGTATAGCTCATTACTGTAGTACCATGTGTAGGTCTAGTACTGTAGTAGCGCGTACATCGTGTCCTCAACTTGCCACACATTCAGCCGGAGTCACGTTTTGGAGCGCCTGGTTCCGTCAGCCAATCACGGCGCAGCTTTTGTACGGCGGGGGCGGGATCAGAACTTGACGTATGCCTCCTACTTCCATATAGGGGAAAGCGGCGAGGACGGTGAAGAACAGGGACACGCTAAAACCCAGGCATTTGGACCGGGTGGGTGTGTTTTTCCGTGAAGCAAAAGGATCCAAGTAGGAATGCGGGAAATGGAATGGAATTTAACGTATAGGATTAAAAATGACACAATTAAAATAAGCAAAACAAAAATAAAAAATGATGTATAGGCTACTGGCAATTTCTTCTAGATATTGCTGTCAAAATAGCATCCTATTATACTAGTTAGATTGGTTAGATTAAGCCTTTTTAATTGTTATTTATTTTGATATATAACTGCATATTTTCTATTCTCCTGCTCTGCACTTGCAACATTGGAATTTCCTCATGGGATAAATAAAGATTTTGTATAAGTTATTATCTAGTTCCAATAAGAAATGTGAATGTGTATCCAATTAAATCTATTATTGTATTGTATTGTAAGTAGTAAGTAACATGATTATTTTACAAATGATTCCATTGTGCTTTCATTGTGGTGGGGAGTGATTTGCCACAAAATATGTTTTCACTCCACTGACCTCACTGACGTCAAAAATGATAAACAATTTCATGGTATAAATAGGCAGTCTCTCTAGACAGTATCTCAGAATTCATTAAAATTCAATAGGCCTAGGCTACTTATGAACTTCAATAGACCTGTGCATTTCCACCACAAGTAACATTTTGCTGATTTTGAACAATAGTTTAATTGATGATAAAGATTATTACCTTAGAAGGAGCCATTCTTCTTTGTCAGACAGAAGCGTTTGTTTACCATAAGGTTAGGAACCGATTTGGCGTTAAAGGAAAAGTAACGTTTTTTTTTTTTACAATCTGAGCCTTCTTTTGGCAATAAAACAAGTAGTTTTACTCACCCATAGCAGTTTGGTGTCAATTGGAGTGGTATCGCAGAACTTATGTTGGAGCCGTTCTGTTCTACTAATGATCCCGTATCCGTTAGCGTGAGTGCTCGGGGCATTACTTTGCGCTCTACAAATAACACAAACTTTAGCACTTTTCAAATCACAGAAGATCGCTGTGTCAGGGTAGACTTTTAGTGGATTCCAAAACGGCCTGAAACCCGATATCCAGCTATAGTTTCATTTGATGACGTCATCAGAGAGGACAGTGCGCATGCGTGAACTCAGCTGTTTTGTAAACACCGCTAGTCCGAAAGAAGCTAACACCGCTCTGAACTTTACTTTTCTGTTGCGATATCGGGTTTCAGGCCATTTTGGAATCTACTAAAAGTCTACCCCGACACAGCGATCTTCTGTGATTTGAAAAGTGCTAAAGTTTGTGTTATTTGGACACCGCAAATCAGTGCCCCGAGCACTCACGCTAACGGATATGGGATCATTAGTAGAACAGAACGGCCCAACATACACTCAACAAAAATATAAACGCAACACTATTGTTTTTGCTCCCATTTTTCCTGAGATGGACCCAAAGATCCAAAATTCACTCCAGATACACAACACTACCATTTCTCTCAAACATTGTTCACAAATCTGTCCAAATGTGTGACAGCGAGCACCTCTGCCCCGCCGAGACAATCCACCCCACCTCACAGGTGCGCCACATCAAGATGCCGATCCGACATCATGACCAGTGCACAGGTGCGCCCCAGACTGCCCACAATAAAAGGCCACCCCGAAATGTGCATTTTTTTTCTTTTCTTGCTTTACTGGGGGTCTGGGGACTCAGAACCAGTCAGTATCTGGTGTGACCACCATTTGCCTCATGCAGTGCAACACATCTTCTTCACATAGAGTTTATCAGATTGTCAGTTGTGGCCTGTGGAATGTTGGTCCACTCCTCTTCAAAGGCTGTTATGGACGAAGAACACAGGTGCATTTTATTGATGGCAATTTGAATGCACAGAGATACCGTGATGAGATCCTGAGGCCCATTGTTGTGCCATACATCCATGAACATCACCTCATGTTTCAGCAAGATAATGCACAGCCCCATGTTGCAAGGATCTGTACACAATTCTTGGAAGCTGAAAATGTCCCAGTTCTTGCATGGCCAGCATACTCACCGGACATGTCACCCATTGAGCATGTTTGGGATGTGCTTGACCGGCGTATACGACAACGTGTACCAGCTCCCACTAATATCCAGCAACTTCGCACAGCCATTGAAGAGGAGTGGACCAACACACACACACACAGGCCACAATTGACAATCTGATAAACTCTATGTGAAGAAGATGTGTTGCACTGCATGAGGCAAATGGTGGTCACACCAGATACTGACTGGTTCTGAGTCCCCAGACCCCCAATAAAGCAAAAAAAATGCACATTTCGGGGTGGCCTTTTATTGCGGGCAGTCTGGGGCACACCTGTGCACTGGTCATGATGTCGGACCGGCATCTTGATGTGGCGCACCTGTGAGGTGGGGTGGATTGTCTCGGCGGGGCAGAGGTGCTCGCTGTCACACATTTGGACAGATTTGTGAACAATGTTTGAGAGAAATGGTAGTGTTGTGTATCTGGAGTGAATTTTGGATCTTTGGGTCCATCTCAGGAAAAATGGGAGCAAAAACAAAAGTGTTGCGTTTATATTTTTGTTGAGTATAAGTTCTGCGATACTGCTCCAATTGACACCAAACTGCTATGGGTGAGTAAAACTACTTGTTTTATTGCCGAAAGAAGGCTCAGATTGTAAAAAAAAACGTTAATTTTCCTTTAAAATAGGTTATAAGAGGTTTTGATTAAATTAAAGGAGAATTCATGTTTTTTTACAATCATAGAAGCTCAATGTCTTAGTCTACACATTCGTTTGAGCTAAAAGTGGCCTGTAATTTTGAGTAGATGAGGACGCCAGTGCGCATGTGCGGAGTCACAGCTTATTTCGCTCTCAGCTCTCTTGACCCAAACATGAAACGCAAAGCTGTAAATTATGGATAAATCTCGGATTACAGGCCACTTTTGACTCAAACAAAAGTGTAAAGCATTGAGCTTCTATGATTTGAAAAGTGCTAAAGTTTGTGTTATTTGGAGACCGCAAACATTTGCCCCGAGAACTCACGTTACGGATATCGCTAATCTAAAACATCTCCGGAAATGCTCCGAATGACACCAAAGTGCTATGGGTGAGTAAAACAACTTGTTTTATCACCGAAATAAGGCTCAGATTGTAAAAAATTCTCCTTTAACTGTGCAGATAAAAACATGATTTTTCACACTTTACCACTTAAAAACACACAAAATAGGCACCCATTATTATAGACTGTAACATAATTTAGACACAAAACAAAAGAAAAAAAAAGTAATTTTATTGCATTTTCTACGATTAATAACTAAATATTTATCAACAATGAGCAAGCGTGTTCATCTGCCAAGTCCCTCCCCGTGCGAAATGCCTTGACTTTAGCGAGATTCCGGTGAAATAAGAATACCTTGGGGTTTTTTTTTTGCACCGTTTGTCCACTCGGGAACACCTGTGTCGGGGTCAGAGATAGTCCAGTCATTACCGACACCCCCAGCCCGCACGCAGAGGGTCGTTTCCCCCCTAAAGAACAACGCGAACAAAAGGGAACAGCCACCGTGGTCCGCATGTGACTGAGCCGGGGGGAGGAGCCGTGTGTCCCGTGTGTCGTACCGTGGAACACTGAGTTCCAGTGCGCGTAGGTCGGCTGCACACACAGACACGCCTCTGTGAAGCTCCGGGACACTGAACGGACTACTGCGCAAAATAAACGCACACATCCACTTGACTGATGTCACTTTTGCCACAATCGAGACAAGTAAGTTAATAATTCGTTAAATTTTACTAAATAAATAGATTTGTTTAGTTTTGGCCGAGGCTAACGCTAGCTAGCTGAATCATTCTTTGAAAATGATGATACACAAGACTTTCTTCTTATATGTGATCTTCGTATTTCTGGATCAAAAGTGTAGACATATGATTAAAATACACTTTAGATGAATAAATATAGGGATCTTGATGCAAATCTTGCATTTATCTTTGTGTGTTGGCTTCTAAGTTTATATGTTACCATTGTTACATACTGTACAAGACCCCCCATTCATTTTTCTGTTTTAATTCCGTAAATATCATTTTAAGACTGTAATAGTATTTGGGATTTTAAGCTTAGTCGACCTTAAATTATCACAGAAAATTGCATTGACGATTGAAACTTCACAAATGCTTTCATAAGATAAGATGAGATAAGATAATCCTTTATTTGTCCCACAATGGGGAAATTGCAGTGTCACAACGCAAGTTTCAGAAACAGTTAGAAAATATGAGCATGCATCAAAATTAAGATAAATAATAACAATAATAAGTATGTGCAATCAAAATAAACACAACACTGTAAGGTTAAAAGGCACAGGAACGTTGCACAATAAATGTCTTTGATTCTGAGCATGCAGGTTAAGTATTAGGCTATTTGTAATATATTTTGTTAAAATTTCAACCATTATAGGCTAATATGACATGCACGATTTGTATTTATTTTCTACACAGTGATTATAACCATGCAAATTCATTTCATTTAGAAGATTGAGATGAATCATTGAGTTTTAAAGTTTATTGCTTTACTTTTAAACATTTAAAACGATCTGTGTTGCCAGGCATGAAATTAAGATTTAAGTTAAACATAATCACCAAATTTGGATAATGCCTACCTTAATTGTTGAATTCAAATGAAAGGTTTAGTTAGGTACAGGTAACTTGCATGGCTTCTGTGATAAGAGGTGTTTTACTCAGTGTCTGACATCCTGATTACATCTTGTATTATCAGTGGTCCACAGCGGACAAGAGATTTCACTACATTTAAAGGGAACTTTAAATTTAACTATACTGTACTTTCTATCCATCTTTCTTCATTTTAACTGTGCACTCATTCATTGCTGGCATACACACAAGACCGCAATATAAATAGTGTTGCTGAAGTTCTAATTAGAAATAACAAAATGGGTAGATTGCGTTTACTCACACTCAAGTTCACATCAGTCATAACATTCTTTTTCATAACTGGCATCCATAGTATTCTATATCTAGTGTCACGTGAGCACAACTTATTACAGCCAGTCCAGATTCAGGGCTATTCAAGAGATTTGCTTCAGAATAAAATATGTGCAGTAAGAAATTACACATTTCCAGTCCCTTTTTTCCCCCAATGTCCGTAGTGCAGAGCAGGGAGCATCAATTTCTTCTTTCTTCTGTTTACTACAAATACTTCTACTACTTACAATACAATGTTAATCCAACAAAATTGAACGTTTGCTGAAGAGATATCCTGCCACACCACCAAACAAACATTACTACATATTTGTTTGGAATATATTGACTTTACTACTAAAGATTATTTAGTAACAGAGTACTTTAACAAGTGCACTTGGAGAAAGTGAATATGCAATGTGTTCCACTGATTTTTGTTGATCTTATGGTGTTTTGAATCATTTTTGAATTAATTGTTTGTCTAAAAATGCACTCCATCTCTATTTACGTTTAAGCTTTTTGAACAGTTGGCTATAAATGCAAATATGATTATAGGTTAAAGTAGTTTTTGTACAAACTTGTTCCTCTTGTTTGAATATGATAGGAATTAAAATTACTCTTCTGGAGCCTTCTTTGTCTTACCTTATAGAAAACCCTTGATTAAATGTGATTGCTTGATGACCTGTTTGTTGACAGGTTGAAGAAGAAATTACACTGTGAGTTCAAAAGAAGCAAAGATGACAACCAAGAGAAAGGCACCAACCAGACCTGGTAACATGAAGTCTGGAGAGTTTCAGACAGAAGCTGAGAGGGACTCTGGGTTTTCAGGTGGGATTTTCTTATTACTATATTAAAATAACAATAACACAATTTTTATTTTGGCCAATGGAGTAAGAATATTGCTATTGAGAAAGAAATATTTGTAATCTCCTGGAGTGGAAGGGCATCTGATCTATCTATCAAATGTATTTCTTATCTAAGATGTTATTGTGTTATTCTACAGATGCGAGTTCAGAGTATCTGAGCACCATAGACCCCACAGACTCTGAGGACTCCCCTGGTCCAGTCCAGCCAAGTCCCAGCCCAAATGGAACCTCCTCAAACCCAGGGACCCTCACTGTGGTGGGGGGATCCTACTCCAACCTGTCCCCAATGATCATCATGAACAACGTAGTGCTCAAACAGGTACAGAGCTGTTTACTGTGAATGTAAGGTCCAAACCAGCTCCAAACTAGGACTAAACCAGGACTAAACCATGTCCAAATTAGGACTAAACCAGGACTAAACCAGGTCCAAACCAGGACTAAACCAGGTCCAAATCAGGACTAAACCAGGTAAGAACACAAGCAAAGCTAGCTCTAAAGCAGGACTAAACCAGGCTTAACCTAGGATTCAGCAAGGTCTAAACTAAGACTAAACCAAGTCTAATACAGGCCTAGATTAGGTTTAAACCAGGACTAAACCAGGACTTGAGAGCGAGTCAAGGAGGATTCTACAGCAGCTACACTACTTGTAAAAACTGTTCTGAGTTGCATGTGATCCTTGTGTCAGCTTTATATTTCAGTCTTCCTTTGCTTAATTTGCTGTTACTCTACTTTCTTTTCTTAAACCGACAGGTCAGTACAAGGTGCTGTATGTGCTTTCTTTTGAGTTAGTTTATTTGTCTATTTTCTTTTTTTTGTTTTGTTTGTTTGTTTTTTAATTTACACAAATTTTATTTGATTCTTTTTCCAAATTTGTCCTGTTTCTTTATATATTCATATATGTATTTCTAAACTACACCCCATAGTTTTTCATGGAGAATCTGATTGATGTAGAGTGTATTTTATTATACATGTACAAACAAGGGACAAGACATAATTAATCCTAATGTAGCCGATATCTAAATAGATTATCCTCATATACTTTTGCCTTGTCCTCTTCATTTTCCAGTCTGCCAGTCCAAATTCAGTTGGGGAAGAACAAGGAAATGTAAAAAAAAAAATTAAAAAAAAATGAACAAACCTGAATCGGTATTATCATATTGACAATTCTTGGATTTCAGTTTACGGCACCATTTTGAGGACCTATGACCATTGACCATCACTCTGAAACTCATGGATAGTCCCCATGAATTCAACCCCATAGTGGCCGTTGTCATAGTTGTTTTGTTATCTGATACCCAAACATGCATTTTTAGCCAGTGTCAGATACTCGGTTAACATTGTTAACATTATGGTTGCTAGGTAACAGTTATGGAATTACCTCTACTTACGTCATATCTGCTGCCCATGTCTAATCTGGAAGTAAAATTATTATAAATTCACAAAAGCAAAAATAGGCAAAATTTTAAAGTAAAATCTTAAATATAATTATCTTAACTATAAGTTTTATTGAAATTAGTCATCTAACCTTCTCTTAAATGTAAATTCTTAGTACTGGATTCTCTAAAGCCCTTTTACAAACTGCTTTTTTTGTTTTGGCTTTTGAGTCTGTCTCAATTAATTACCGCAGCAACTGCAATACAGTGGTCCCTCGTTTATCGCGGGGGTTAGGGTCCAGAAATAACCCGTAATGAGTGAAATCCGCAAAGTAGGACAACTTTATATTTTACAATTATTATACATGTTTTAGGACTGTAAACGCCTTATAACACTGGAATTAACGTTTCGTCACATTTCTCTCTCGTTTAAACACTCAAACTTTCGTAGATTTTCAACAAAATTATTACATATATAGTATTAATAATGAAGCGTGGGGGCTCCACCGGGAGCCCCGCCGGACGCGCGAGGGGAGCGGAGACATGAGCCACTGGATCCGCAGGAAGCATCGCGCTCATCCAACAGCACTACCACGTCCTGGGACGCGATGCGCACCAAACCCTTGGAGAAGTGCGCGACACGTGCACCCCTCATCATGGTCAAATCCGTGACAGAGCAGCATGACCGGCGCAAGGCCTGGGCTGCGAGCACGAGATCGAACCACGGCGTCCGGACCATGCCTCCCCCTCAGGACCACGTCCTCGCAGCCCGAGCCACAAACCAGACACGCACAAACGAACGCAAAAGCCGCAGGAAACCATCAAAGAGCCGCACAGGGTGATTTAATCCTGGTTTAGACCTGGTCTAGTTCCGGTTTAGTCCAGGTCTACACCTGGTCCAGTCCTGGTTTAGTCCAGGACCATTCCAGGTTTAGAACTGTTCTAGACCTGGTTTAGTCCACGTTTAGTCCTGGTCTAGTCCCGGTCCCCCCCGTGTCCCCCAGCTATCAATCGGCAAAGGTCTACAGTTTCTTAGCCAATCAGGACGCAGAACACAATGTTACACTATAAAAAAAATGTTACACTTTAAAAAAAAAAAAATTTAAATGCAAAACAGCGAGGCTGCGAACAGTGAACCGCGATAGAGCGAGGGACCACTGTACACACAACGAAATAAGGTGTGTGAGAACAAGAAGTTGGTACTAATTGTATAGAAACTTGAGAGAAGCCTGTCTGTGAGGGGCTGGGGATGTGACTGTATTGTTATAGCTGTTTGGAACACAATGCTAATGGGTAAATAAGTTGTTTTTAGTGAGAGCCCACTGCTTCTGTTTGTCTCTGAGTGAGTGATAAGTGTATTTACCCAATCCCAGTGTAACAGGTGGTATAGTATAGTATAGGGACATGTTTCGTTTATATACACTGCCAGTCAAAAGTTTGGACTTACCCTTTCATTCAGTGTCAGTGTTTCTTTTTTTTTCTTACTGCATTCTACATTTTAGATACATACAGAAGACATAGAATATACTGTATGAAGCAAAATCTATGGAATTAGTTAAAGCAAAAGGTGGGTAATTTGAGGATTTGGTTATGAATGTTTTTTTTTGTTTGTTTGTTTGTTTTTATAATTCCATACATCTTACTTCATATATTTGATGTTTTCTCTATATCAAATGTAGAAAGCAGTACATTTATAGAAAAAAAAACAGTGAATGAAAGGTGAGTCCAAACTTTTGACTGCTAATGTATCGCGAGTAGGTGTGGGCGATATTGACAAAAATCTATGTTTCTCAGATTTGTGAAGTTTGTTTTGTCTCCTGCTTTTGTATAGCTTATTTATAGAAAATTGTTGTGCGAAAGCATGTAGGCTTGTGGGCTGAGTATTGGCAATGGACAAAATTGCAGCATTAACCATAAGGGGGTTCAAATAGGGAGAGATTGCTAAATTACTCAAACAGACATGGACAACATACAAAAACCTCGTTAAGACATGTTTTTGATGAGGGGTCAATGTTGTAACATGCTATAAAGCTAAAAAAAAAATCAGTTTTGAACATGGACTAGACTGCCACTTTGTTGCTTTATGCATAACATAAAAAGTTACTACAGTGTTCAGAAAAAAACTGTTAAAAAAAAGTGATATTTAATCTGAACCATATCTAAGAGAAACACTGACTCCATCACAGAATTCAACTTTTTTGGTGGAGGGTCTGTCTTTTCTTCATTGAGATGTTATTGCTGGAATGTTTCACAGCATGGCATTAAATCTCCTGTCTTCATGGCTTCCATAGTTACGGGTCAGATCTGTGGAGAGGCAACCCTGCTGACAGTCACAACGCCTGTTATTTTTCTATGTATTTTTGAGCAGTAAAACCACCTGTAATGGAAGAAATGTAAGGTAGATCTGTTTGATGTCATACTGAGCAATGAGCAATTGAAACTGTGGTTGTGGCAATGTGGCTGAGTAGCTAGCACTCATGCCTCACAGCAAGAAGGTTCCGGGGTCAATCCCCGGGTTCTTCTGGGATTCTGGCACTCCGGTTTCCCCCATCAACCCAAAAACATGCTTCATCTTGGAAGGATGGGTGAAATGCAGAGGATAATTTCCCTACAGGGAAATAAAGGATAATTAAAAAATACAAACAAAAAAAAAACACACACAAGAAGGTGACCGACTCCCAACCAAAAACTTCCAAAAACTTCTACTGTGCTCCTTTAAAGAAAATTACACTAAGCCTGGTTGAGTGTAAAATACTTGTTGTGACTCTTTTCCTGTTTTTATTATTTGCAGCCTGGAGACCCTCCACCTGCCCTAAAGCCTTGGAGGTTCAGCCCCACAGTGGAGGTGGTCCAGCCAGTGGTCCAACAGCCTCAAGTGGTCTTCCTCCAACCGGTTGTGTCCCACCAAAACTCGTCTACATCTAAAAACTCCAACAAACATCGTCGCTCCAAAAAATACTTCCCAATCCTTAAATCATACCCCAAAATTGCACCCCGAGACACCAGTAGCTCATCAGGTAGAGGGACTTCAAATTCTTCCATATCCTCTGGCTCTTCCGCTACTACAGACAGGAGTAACCAAAACTCTACAACAGAAAAATCACAAAGAAGTCATAGCAACACCGTCCAAAATACACTGTCAAATCATCCGGTAGCTCAAAGTACTGTTTCACCTCTGCTAACAAAACAGCTTTCTCTTCCTTCAACTGAACCAACCAGCAGTGGAGTTTCCTATGACAATCAAGTAGCATTAGCGAGGTCATCAGAGCTAGCTACACCCTCGTCTTTTAGTTTTAATCCCACAAATCCACCTCCACAAATTCAACCTCCTGATCCAGAGACGGCTTCAGTCACACAACTTGAAAACGAAGGTGACAACGATATTCGAAGGAAGCGATTTTGCAACACGTATAACATTTTGAGTAAATCGGGGTTGCTAGATATTACCCTCCGCACTAAGGAGCTGCTTCGTCAAAACAAATGCACCCAAAGCAACATAGAGCGGCTAAAGGATCAAACTGACCTATTTTTGCAAATGTTACGAAGTGGGGACACCAGCCTCTGTACGAAACTGCAGACGAGTCTTCAGGAGGAGGACAGGGAGAGGGAGGGAGAGGGGGGGAGAGGGGAAAGAAGTTAACAATGAAGTCTGAACCATTTTGACATGTGATCCTATACTGTAGAAAGGGATGAACAATAGAGAGGGGAAAAGTACTGTACTGTCCTGTAACAAAGGAGGGTATGAGCTGGTAGTAATATTAATCTTGATTTGAAAGGGAGCTGTGCTGTGCATGAAAGTACAGTTGTTGCTAAGTTAAAAGCACCCTCGCCCCACAACAAGAAAGTTCCAAGTTCGATTCCCTGGATTTTTCTGTACGTATTCTGTGTTTGGGTGAGTTTCCTCCAGATTCTGGTTTAGGAAATCAACCCAAAATGTGCACAATAGGTAAAATCCTTCAGCTAAATTAGTCTTGACCAAGACTAACTCCAGATCTGGAGATAGGTCCCACTGCTCTTGACAAGTTGATGCTGAAGCATTGAAGGATGGGTCAAATGCAGAGGAAAAATGGTCCCTACAATGTCAATAAGATTGGTTGTGGACTTCTCAATTATAAAACACCCAAGCTGTATATTTACAATAAGAAATGAATGAATCTCAATTAAACAGTACATTTTGAATCATGAATCGTTAATAGAGGCAATTATAATGTACTCTAGGCCTGTATTTATTGTTTCTACAAGTTGCTCCACTGTGGCAAATATAAAAAGGACAAAGGCAAATTTTACATAAAATAATTTATTCAAGCCATAAGTATATCTCACTAAAGTACAACTTGTTTTCCAAATTCTATAGCAGTTTTCTCCTTAACAAATGATTTGTCGTGAAACCAGTCTACATCTCAATTCAAGATTAATATTCTGAATGTAAGTTTCTTTTTGGAGACAGGACTTTGTGGGGGGGTTGTGAAGCCAGCTTGGACAGATGGATTCGTGTTTGAAAATACCAACCCAACCCCCACCCAAGCACCATGCAAGCACTCACCCCGACACAGAGGGTGCTGGAGTGGCCTACTTCTACTACTACTGACAAACCAGACTGACCTAGAACACAAAGTAATACATTAAAAAAAGGAATGGGATTGTTGTTAAAATAGAAAGCCAAAATGACAGAAGTTCTATATTCTACATTATGCTAAACTTCATGACTGTAAAGCTAACAACAACTATCATATCAACTAATGCGTACTTCCTGATTATTGGGAAATAAAATGCTTTCTAATTACATACAGAGAGTAAGCAGCAGACTTATTTCTGCTTATTTCTTAAGAGCTACTTATACAATAGCTCTGTACTGGGACAAGAGAAATTTTGCATTTGATACATACAAAAGAATCAGGTACAGGCCTTTAATGTCATGTTAAAAAGTCTAAATAATGCATAATATAAGACTTTTTTTTATACCACAAATTGACTTGAAAAAATTGCGCATTGAGTGTATATTGTTTTGTAAATTATTTAAGTGCCAATGATGACAACGCTGCAAAAACCTATGGACCATATAAGTTTTGTGTATTTGGGCTGTTAAGGTCAAATATCTATAGAGCCTTAACCAGCTGCAAATTAACTGTGAACTCCATTTACAAAATGGCTCCTACTCAAGACTTTTTGCTACTACAATCGTTAATTAGTAATCAGGAGCCTGTATAGATTTATCTGTGTGTGATGGTGGGTTGGTTTGAGGACAAGACTAAACCAGGGTTGGGCAGTATAGAAAAAAATACAGCTTGAATCAGTTTTAATTAATGAGTGGATTTTTGTAACTCAAAAAAATGTGTCGACTATACTAAATATTTTGTTACTTTTGCCATTTAAATATGTTAAGTTAAATGAACTCATATAGTTTAAATACATTGAACTCAACATTTCTTTCTTTTTTTAATGCAAATAATACAACCTCTATATTTCAGCACAGTGGGTAATGCAGTGGTTTAAGTGTCAACCCACAAACTCGGCGGTTGCTGGTTCAAACCGTTACTGTGTTATTGGGCCTTTGAGCAACACACATATACTTGTTTACTTACTCCATTTATTTAACATCTTAGCAGCTTTACGTATTATTTAAAATTTAAAACAAAACACTCATAACACAGTATTTCCTTTTATTGCCCAGCCCTGGACTAAAGTAACTGTTTAGTCTTGCTTGTCGCATAATGTTAATGTAATGTCAATTATTTTTGATTTTGTAAGACATATATTGAATGTTCCATGGGCCTTTTGCCATTGTTTAAATTTGTTTGTGCCTAAAGTTATTGTTCTTCTGTCTATTTTCTTTTGGTGTAATCCCTTTATGCTTTGAATCGAGAATCTTCTGAATGGCAGCTTGAACACAAGGTTAATTGGAATTTCTCAAGTCAAACTCAATGACCCTTTGACGACCGGCTTAATCTATTTACGAACAGACTCTAGTAGGTGTTAAAACTAGGGCTGGGTGATGGTCAAAATGATATTGAATTGAAATTTTGTAATCATATTTTGCGATTTAAAAAAAAAATTTCTCCCCAAAATCGCTTTAATTGAGCTCTGACACTGGATAAACAAAAAGGAAATTCAAAAGGTGTATTTTTTTAATATATATAATCTTGTGCATTGTAATTACCAGTTAACGAGTGTTTTTTTTTTTTTTTTAAATGTATTTATTTATTTATTTTACATTTTTACAACTAGAATAACCTCATTTACAGTGTTGACCTAAACTGCTGTTAAAGAATGCCCTTAATTCTCAGGTCACATTGGACTTTTTAGATTTATTTAATAACAATCAAAATTGGACACTTTTCCTATTGTTTAAAATAGTAATAAACGTTTAACTAGCATTATTTATTACCCAGCCCTAAAATTATGCCCTATTATTTAATGGACATTTTATGTTGCAGAACTATTTCTTGTGTCAAAAGTGATTTCAGCTCTGCATTCAGAAAGGAAGCTATGGTGGCTCATAAGGACAAACTTAATTTTGTGAGTGCTTTGCTGAACATGCTTGGCACTGTTTGTGATTCTTGTACATATGATACAAAACTGGTTTATTTTCTACATTGTTTTACACCATCTCCAGTTACGACAGCTATGACCACTTGTTGTTCGTGTTTGTATTTATGTGATTTGTGTTTTCTCTCTTTCTCTCTCTCTCTCTCTCTCTCTCTCTCTCTCTCTCTCTCTTTCTTATTAAATGCCTCATGAAGAACTGCTTAAACTGTGTTGTCTGGAATTAATTTGTTTTATGTTTGGTGGTATTCTGATAATTATTCCTATTATTTCCTATGAAAACCTGAACTAGTTCACACAGTGGTTATTCCTCACTTACCTCATGCATTCTGAGCATTTTAATTATTTACCATGATGAGTTTATAAGTGGTTTTCACAACTTTCAGAGACCAAAGCAGAGCCGTCAATGTTTACAACAACTAGCAAGCTAAGTGAGCACTGGCTGACTTTCGGACAATAAAAAGCTTTATAATTGGATGCAGACAGTACACAGCTGACTTCTTTTGACCTCGAGAGCTGCGTGTGTAATATATCTGAGTTGGGGAAAGAAATTTTACTCAAATATATGAAGAAAAAAAAAACGAGTACAGGGCCTTTAATTGTTGCTGCCCTGTTTGTGTCCCTGGGACTCCTCATTGAATACTGTATACTGTATTGGTCATGGCACTTGCATATGTAGGGCAGTGCTAAACTTAAGTGTCGTGAGTGTAGTGAGTTTGAAAACATTGCACCCAGTGACCTTCTTTACACCACATGACAGATACTGTATGTACAACACAAGTCTGTACAATTCTTGATAATTGGGACAGCCACAGTATGTAACTTTTATGTAACTTTTTATCTAATTAAAAAAAAAGAAGTTTATTTTCATTTTGGTTGTGTTTATTGCCCTAAAAAACATGCATCGTTACTGTGAGTAGTCTTCCACAAATCTGACTCCATGGAAATGTGTGGTATGTAGTATTGTATGAAATGTATCTACCACTATGAAAAATGTTATGAAGCATGGTTTTATCTTCTATTTCCATGCCATGACTTACTAACTCTAGAAAGTTACATAAGCCTGCTTTAAGTCAAGACGACAATGTCTGAAAGGTGCACTATGTAACTTTTCCATATCTCCATTAAGACCTTGTCTGTAATGTTCTACAGTAAGACAGTGTTTTCATTGCTCAAAAATACATTGAGAAACTTGCAATTCTTATTGTAAGCAGGATCACCTTTCCACAGACCTAACTTTAGATTTGGTTTGGTGTATGTGTCATAAATATAGTTAAACAAATTGAATAAACTACCCAAGAAGTAAGTCAATACAAAAACTGATTTAAAAATCTATATGAAAAAACATTGTATAACCTACTGATGAGCTATTTTTGTAGCGAGGCAACAAATTAGAATGGTTAGAGATGTTATCTGCATGTTCTTAAATCAGTCACATTGTTTACCTCTGGTTAAGTAACAAGTCAAAATTTTTTTAAAGGGGCCCTTTGTAACTTTTATGGAGAAAGTTTTGTTCACCACTTATAAATGTTGTTGCTATGCCTGGAATGATCTTGCTTTTATTCATTTTCGGTTGTTTTTACTGAATAATAGGTCAGAAAACATGACTTCCTACTGTACCTACTGTAAAAAGTGGGGTCGCCTCTCCACAGATCTGACATGTCACTTAGCTTGATGGCAACATCTGCTTGTTTCCAATGAGATGATAATGTGGAACATTTCAGGTCAAGCAATAATGTCCATGAACCCAAGCAGGTGATGGATCCTCCAGAAAAGTTACCTCCTTCACCTTTAACATTAATGTTGGCCAGTGTATTTACTTTTTTCATAATTTAACAATATCGATGGTTTTAATGCCACTAGATTACTAATAAATATTAATCTCGTTATTATTAAAATGATTTGTAGCCACTTGATGGCGCTGATGAACTGTGTTCCTTTTTGTACTAAGCGAGGTGCTCTAAAAATTGTCCCCTATGAGTTCCCGTAGTGCATCAAAATGAACGCTACCTGCCTGTGTTTTGGCACGTTTATCGAGATTTAAATTGATATAATTAACAGTAACGGCAAAGAAAGGTAACGCGCCAGATATAATGATGTTTTATCAATGATTTTGCATACACTTGACGTTCTTTTTTGAGCTATGAAGCTTTGACAGCTCCAAGATCAAAATCTCCTGTGCTAACAGTGCTAATGCTAACAACAAGGCAAACGTGATAGCTAGCGTACGATTATGCAAAATATAAATAAATGCTTTGTTTTATTATCTATTCAGGAATGTAAATGATTGCGAGATTGATTTTTATGAATTGCTTTGTAGGTACAGGGACATGATGGCACAAAGATGACCCGCAGTGAAGCCATGAAGAGGCTCCTGTCTGTGTAATTGCAGTGCTGCTGACAGGTATGTCGTTATCTTCAGTGTTAGACCATTCAACCATTGTGTCAAATGGACTGCAAATAACTATATTTAATGGTTCATTATGCTATAGTAATGAAGCAGCTCTGAAAGAATCTTTAAATGATGTTAAATGCATTATGTTTAGTTGTTTGTTTATATTTCAGATCACAAAGAGAGACCCATGCTTTCTGATGAACTTGACTCCAAACCAGAGGTAATGTTGCCTCAGAATGTCAGGCTATATTTAGCATTAATCTTTTCTTCAATCTATTCCCATTGAGATTATAGAAATGTAATATCATATCAACCTATCCACAATAATAAAAAGAGAATCCCAAAATGTTGTAAGGGTTTCACAGCATTGCCTGTACAATAACAATGGTAATGTATTTAATCATTAGCAACATGTACAATATGATCTGATTGGACATCTGAGGTAGTGCTGACTCTAAGCCTCTATTGACTCTTTTCTCCTCTCCTCAGCTGCTGGTGCAGTTTGTGCAGAGTGCGTCCATCCCTCTGGTGCAGGGCCTGGAGGAGACCGGGGCTAAGTCTTGTGTCCCTCTACTGCCCCCTGCTGTCAGCTCCCTGTGCAGTCCACTGCAGCTCTCAGGTCAGAGGTTAACTTGCAAAGTCGAATCAAATTAAACCGGTACATCTTTTGGCAGAAACATTTACACATACACACATAAAATGTGAGTTTAGAATATATGGAATTTAAACATATTAATTTATCTTCCACATTTGAAAACAGATGTTTGAATTATTATATTAAATTGAATTGTATTAAATCAGTTCATGAAATGTTAAGTTCAAATGGATTTGTTTAGAAGAATTTTTATTTTCCCCTTTTCATGTATTGTAAATTGGATTGAAAATGCAAAAAGGCCTCTCACTGCAGTCACAGGGACCAAAGTTAACACAGGGTCGTATAGAACTAACGGCTTTGTAATCAGTGATGTCACTGCAATAGTTAATGTTTATAGTTTGTTTTATCTCGTTCATTTCCCCAATCGCCAGTGGGTTAAATATAATCACTGAATACAATCTTCTCAGTTTTTGTTTCTGTTTTTGTTTTGTTGCTTTATACTTAAGACTAGGCTATTTCTAAAGCCGTGAAAAGGCAGTCTATAATTTGACAGTCTTTTATGAAGTTGCATTAAAGTTCAAATTGCTGATGCTGCGTGTTGTCAGAGTATCCCTGTTTATGTGTACAATGATAGAGCACTGGATGATTCTCTTGTTTCATTAGATAGCTGTCCCCTTGAGGCACAAATTATTCAAGCAATGACTTAAATTAATGTTATAAGCCTTCATCATGGAGAGGGCCATTAAGCCTGACTCCACTGCTGCGAAGGGCATCATTCACTTAAAACGGCTCACTGTCCACATTGAAACAAGTGACCCTCATAGTAACAGCCTTAAGCACTTAAAAATGATCTCTTGCTAAACTACAGGTTAAAAGCTCTATATTCCTTTATTCAGGTGTTTTAAAAAAAACTTTAAGCACTTAATGTTTTTTAATGTTATATAAATAAAAAGTCTTAAGTAACTCAAAGATTTTACTTTACAATGACATCCCTTTTATATGGCTATAAAGAGGGGCAGCAGGGGAGCTCTAGAATTGCATCTGCTGGTGCACTTTAGGTAGCTATATACAGTGCCGTGAAAAAGTATTTGCCCCCTTCCTGATTTCTGTGTTTTTTGCATATTTATCACTCAAAACATTGTCAGATCATCAAACCAATTTTAATATCACACAGAAACAACCCAAGGAAAGACAAAATTCAGTTTTTGAATGATGATTCCATTTATTAGTGCACAAAAAAAATCTAAACCTATCTGGCCCTATGTGAAAAAGTAATTGCCCCCCCTTGTTAAATCACAAACTAACTGTGACTAACCACAGTTTTGAGAAAACTTAGTTCAGTTCTAC
Organism: Paratrypauchen microcephalus; assembly: GCA_036785185.1. Taxonomy (NCBI): domain Eukaryota; kingdom Metazoa; phylum Chordata; class Actinopteri; order Gobiiformes; family Gobiidae; genus Paratrypauchen; species Paratrypauchen microcephalus. The sequence continues at coordinate 6,125,315 of JAVJIX010000031.1, read as the reverse complement.
ATGCCACACCCACACCTGATTGTCACCACCTGTGTTGAATCAAGAAATCACTTAAATAGTTCCTGTCAAACAAAGTGAAGTTGGCTACAACATCTCAAGAACAAACACATCATGCCACGATCCAAAGAAATTCAAGAACAAATGAGAAAAAAAGTGATAGAAGTCTATAATTCAGGAAAAGGTTACAAAGCCATTCCCAAAGCTCTGGGGCTCCAGCGAACCACTGTCAGAGCCATTATTCAAAAATGGAGGAAACTGGGAACAGTTGCAACCCTTCCCAGGAGTGGTCGACCAACTAAGATTACTCCAAGAGTGCGACGACGGCTCATTCAGGAAGTCACAAAAGAACCTAGACGCACATCGAAAGAACTACAGGCCTCGTTGGCCTCAGTTAAGGTCAGTGTTCATGACTCCACCATTAGAAAAACACTGGCCAAAAATGGCATCCATGGAAGAGTTCCCAGGAGAAAACCACTGCTTTCACAAAAGAACACAAAGGCTCGTCTCACCTTTGCCAAAAAGCACCTTGATGACCCTCAAGACTTTTGGAGAAACATTTTGTGGACCGATGAGTCTAAAATTGAACTTTTTGGAAGGTCTGCAGCCCGTTTCATCTGGCGTAAAAATGGCACAGCATTTGATAAAAAGAACATGGTGCCCACAGTAAAGCATGGTGGTGGCAGTGTGATGGTCTGGGCCTGCTTTGCTGCCTCAGGACCAGGACAACTTGCTGTGATTGACGGAAAAATGAATTCTGCTGTTTACCAGAAGATCCTGAAGGAGAATGTCCGGCCATCAGTTCGTGCCCTCAAACTCAAGCGCTCTTGGATCATGCAACAGGACAATGATCCAAAACACACCAGCAAGTCCACCTCTGAATGGCTCAAAGAAAACAAAATTAAGGTTTTGGAGTGGCCAAGTCAAAGTCCGGATTTAAATCCGATTGAGATGCTGTGGTGTGACCTTAAACGGGCAGTTCATACAAGAAAACCCTCCAATATGGCAGAATTGAAACAATTCTGCATAGAAGAGTGGGCCAAAATCCCTCCCCAGCGGTGTGAAAGACTCATCACCAATTATCGCAAACGTTTGGTTACAGTTATTGCTGTCAAAGGAGGCTCAACTGGCTATTAGATTAAGGGGGCAATTACTTTTTCACATAGGGCCAGATAGGTTTAGATTTTTTTTGTGCACTAATAAATGGAATCATCATTCAAAAACTGAATTTTGTCTTTCCTTGGGTTGTTTCTGTGTGATATTAAAATTGGTTTGATGATCTGACAATGTTTTGAGTGATAAATATGCAAAAAACACAGAAATCAGGAAGGGGGCAAATACTTTTTCACGGCACTGTACATTGGCGGCAACTTTCTATTTTACAAACTGTTAAAGGCTGCAAAAAGCACAGATTAAAACCAAATACAGGGATGAAAAATTTCCACTTTTTGGCGGAGTTCCGCTTTTTTGTCAGCCAACCGTCCCTTGAAAAATGTAATCGTCCCGTATTCAGAAACAATAGTATGTGTCCCATATTGAGCTGAATAGGGACGTACTTTGTCCCATATTACCCTGTGAATCAAAAATAGTGTCTAAAACAGGGGTGCCCAATACGTCGATCGCGATCTACCAGTTGATCGCCAAGGTAGTGTGGCTAGATCGTAGTGTTGTAGTACTTGACACTGGTCTTGGTCTCGAGATGATTGAGATCATATTTCATTACGGCTGCTGTGGTCAGCAATAAACTTTTACCGGTGTGCGGGACCACGCAGGGCTTCTCACTGCAGCCCGTGCGCTTGTCTGGACCCACGCGGCTTGTCCTCTACAGCGTGTACCTTTGTGTACCAGCCTGTATCACAGAGCAGGTTAAACTTTATAAAACATTCTACCTGTCCGTCCACCTCACATCAGCGTGCCGCTCCTCGCCTTTTCACGCTCTCGCTCCTCCTGCTCATAGCGCACACAGGCTCCTCCTCACTGTGCTCTGATTAGAAGTGCAAGACTAAGTGCAAAGCAAAAACTAATCTAAATTTATGTTGCAGTGTTGGCACAGAGCAGGCCTACCACGACATGTGGTTGAATTTTGCCTCGCAAAAGTGCATCTGTTTGATTAAAATGAACATTTATCAGATAAAATGGAGATTTATGAAAACGTATTTATGTGAGTCAGCCTTTTTCATTGTAAATTTACTATATACATATACTTGTGTATGTACCAGGTATGTATATGTCACCACTAGTAAACATTGGATTGCACATTGATTGTACATTGGGATAGTACAAAAAACAATTATCAATAATAATTTTTGTCAACATCGCCCTCTAAACAAATGCAAATGAAACAAAAACGGCACTAGACTATATATAAATGCACATAGCTAACCCCAGTCCAAGGTTTGAATAGTATTTCATGGTTAAAAGGTTGATTCTCTTGTTTTTCAGATGAGGGTCTGAGCCATGGGCCTGGCAGTCCTCCCTCTCTCTCTGAGTTTGGGGCAGTCTCTGAGGACAGTTCCTTGGTTCCTGGACACCACCCCTCCTCCCACAGCCCTCCTTCTCTCCTCCATGACCTCCAGCAGACAGACACCAGTTCCTACGTCCTGCTCAACCTCGCCAAAGGTGAACATAGTTATTTGACTGTTTGTTACTGGAGACAAAAGTGGCAGGTTAGTTGTAGAGGTGGAAGATCTATTAACAATTTCATAATTTGCTAGATATATAGATACAATATTGAGTTTACTCTTTAAAGGTCCACTATGTAACTTTTCGAGAAGAAGGTCTACCTTGTCTCTTTGGAGATGTGCTTTATTACTAAAAGAAAAATGAGCCAATTTTTTTTTTTTTTAATTACTAGACTAGCGGCACTAAATGATGGGTCAAATGGAGAGGACAAATTTCCCTATGGGGACAATAGGGTGCACCTTAACCTATTATACAAAATCGACTTTGTAGCACTTTTAACCATGTTATAGTTGTCTCCTCTCACCATTTACACCATTGTAACGTAACATTAATTTGAAAGAGAAGTTCTAATTATCAAATTTTACAGGCCTTATAAACATACCCTCTCTATCCCTCTGTGCTCCAGCCTCCTCGGAGTCTCTGATCTTCGCGGATGGTCCAGATGAGGATGAGGAGGATGGGGTTTCTTCGGGGGACTATGGGGTTGATGGAGCGCCCTGGTACCTGCGCGTTCAGGAACTCGCCCATGACAGCCTCATCGCCGCAACACGAGCTCAGATCGCACGAGACGCCAGAGCCAATCAGGAGGCCCGGGCTGTAACCACGGTGACCAACGGTAACACACAGCCAAATATTCAAATTTAGTGTTATTTATACTTCGCAACTGATGTCATGAACATTTCCTGGGAGTGTGATACTCACTGTAAACACAGTTCTGTCTGAAGCTGTTATTCAAGTTAGCCTTTAATCTGAGTTTTGTTTGAACACAATCTGACCATAAAAAACTAACATAGCTGGAGCTACAGCAGGTGAGCTGATAGATTGTGTTGTTAAATAATAACTTCTTTCAATCTCTAATAGCTTAAACTTCAAATTTCAATGCATAGATATGTTGGCACCTATGCATTTAACAGGCAGTAAAGTATAGCAAAGGTAAAATAAGGTCTCCCAAGAAGTCTTCACTAACTTTTAATCTTCAATTTAGAGCTTGGCGATATGGCCTAAAAATAAAATCTCCGATTAAAAAAAAAAAAAAAATCTGATCTCCGATTTTAATAGATTTTTCTCTGCCCTACTCAAAAACAAATGACAGATGACAGACAAATGGCTCAAAACAAGGCAACATTCTTTTATAAAGCAAATACATTACACCTTGCATCAATTAAGCTGTTATTGTTTAAAAAAAAAAAAAATCAGTTATATACATATCTTTCTTTTATAAAGAAGCATTTTATGGAGCTAAATTATTCCCTGATTGTGGGAAAGATGGACTGGAGTGGGTAGTGTTGTGTTTTAGTTTTTGATTTTCCTCGAGTAATGCATAAAAGAGGGAGCCACTGTCTGTGTTCATGTATGTTAGCTTGTGCAGTCTGTATACAGCTGTGGCAACTTCAGAAAAATATTTGCGACTTGGTAGCACATACTTCGGGTCCAAAACTTTCACCATGTTTTACAATATGTGCTCGCGCTGTGGGGACTTGCACTTCTCCTACTCTGCTGCGTGCCTCTGCTTTAGGCGCTAGGATACATTTGTCGTGCTGCAACAGCTTTTGAACAGACCTTACAGCGAGCACTCGTTTGTTCTAAGTCCGACGCAAGAAAACCGAACCAGTTCCATATAACAGATGTAGCGACACCTTTGTTTGGTACAAGCTCCGGCTTTCCCTCACTCGCTAGCCGTGCTAGCTCGTACAATGTTTGGGTACGCCCCGCTAACTTACCCGTGTAAAACGTGGCCATGCATTAGTTCCGCTCGCATGTAAAAAATAACTAAAAAATCAGTTTTCATAAGAACACATCGTCCTGAACTGTAAATTCGAATTAATCGATTGAATCGATAAATCACACAGGTCTACTTCAAATCTAACAGAATCTTGTCTCGAATTTTGTTGTGATGGGTCTGTCAGGCTTGGAGCTGAAATCCAGAGCTGCTGTAGATTATAATGAAATTGCATCTGCTCCTCTAGACATTTTTGCGCTGTTTACAAATTCTGCAACTAATGAAGGCCCCAGAGACTTGAAGGCTCCTGTCGCCAACCAGTTATATTTGGACTAAACGGGAAAACTCAACAAAAAGATCAAAAAGATAGGAATGCAATATTTGTCTTGGTTCATTATTAATTTCCAAATATGCCCAAAAATAAGGAGGTTTTGAGTTTGATTCCTGGATCAGTTTGGTCCTTCTCTGTGGAGTTTGCAATACAGGTTTTTAATCTGTGAAATTTAACACAAGAAAACTGTTATTTCTTCCTGTAAATTCTGAATTTAGCTCCAAACCACATGCAACATAATGTTGTTAACCACCTTACTATTAGTCTGTCTAGATCTCCAAAGCTCAAAATGCCCTGTTCCATCTTGTGATGACATGAAGGTGGAACAGAGTATTTTCTGTTTGAGAGAAGAGCTCAGTCTAAATATGCTGAGTTTGTGTGAATGAAACAAAACACAACTCCAGGTCTGTTTGTGATGATGAAACATTATGACATAGATCTTAAAGTAGCATAATATGGGCCCATTAAAAGCCCCAAGCTAATTGACCATTACAAATAACTGTATCTCATTCTCAATACAAATTCTATTAACAGCTCTGCTCTACTGTTTTATTATGGCACATTCCCTATTTTTATAACGCAGAAGTCACTTTATCCACCGATCTATTCATATTTTTAAGTCCCATGAGTTCCTCCACAAATTACAAAATGTATCTAGACTTATTCTGTATAAAACCTGCTAACCCTGTAGTTTAGATCTATACAAACACATTCTGAAATGTGAATTTTATATTCTATTAACTGCCCTGCCCTACTCTTTTTACTATACACCACATTCCCTGTCCTTATAAAGCAGAAGTCCCTTTATCCACCAATCTAACGACACACAGCACGACTCTGAATCTTCACTTTCAGTTTTAAGCAGCTCCACATGTCTCCTCTCAGACTACTACATGGTTCACTGTCATAGCATCCGCTAGCTACATCTCTGATCTCTGCTCCCTCCTGTGACAAATTACAGCTCAAATTTTGTGGGAAAAGTTAACTATATTACATGGATTTTCAATGTGCTTTACTGTGTGGATCTTATTGAGGACAGTTCATGTTTTTAAGTTCACAAATGACAAAATATATCTTGACCCATTCTGTATAAAACTGCTCATACCGTAGTTTGATCTGTGTTCTGAAATGTGATTCTCATATTAGTTAGTATGTCAATTAATACTTTGGTCTTTTTGTCAATTCTTCTGGATGTGTTTAAAATGTGAACTTTGAAATGAATCCTACTATGAAAACATAAATGGCCCATCTAATCACAGTCACAATACAGAAAAAATGCAATTCAATATTTTTCCCCAAATTGTTCAGCCCTAATCTGTCCAGATTGTAACGCTAACTATTCTAAATTAAAGGTATACCGAGTAACTTTTCTGGTGGGAGGGCTGTCACATGCTTGTCTCCATGGAGATGTTGGCATTAAACTTGTCTAGCATTCCTTTCATTACAGGTAGTTTTCTTGCTCAAACATATCTTGAACATGTGGCTGCACATTTTATTGCAATTGATTTAAAATGAAAATTTGATTCGGAGCAAGTATTAATGTCAAAGTCTGTTGTTATTCTGGTAATCAAATGTCCTTTACAAACATGTTCTGAACTTAACATAATTCTTGTATTAGTTTATCAGTTCATATTTCAGTCTTCTCTCAAATGTTAAAGATCCTGGAGTTGTTTACGATGAATATACAGAGTCCTACTTTTTAAACATATATCTTCATTGGAAAAAGACAACAAAAATTTGAATCTAAATGTGCATTCATACTTTGAGAAGGGTCGCCTCTCCATAAACCAGGTCTGTATTGATTGATTGGTCTGGCTGCGCAACCTGTTGTCTTCTTGGATAGGTTTAATACCATACTGTGGAACATCTTTATGGAGACAAGCAGATTATGGAGACAAGCAGATTAAAAAATAAAATTACATTGTACAACTTTAACTCATTTAAATCCATGTAGATATTAATGTTTTTACAGTTGTTATAGTGACAGCCCTGTAGCAGTTGTAACAAGTTTCAGTCCCTCTCTGTTCTGGGGGCTAATGGGCGCTCTCCCACATGGATGCATTAGATAAGCCTAGCTTCCTTTAGCAGTGGGGCTCTAGTTATTTATGCGTTTCCGCAGTGACGCTAATGCTAACTGGAGCAGCTAAAGGCTTCTCTGTGCAGGGAGTTGGAGTCTGTTAAAAAGGCAGTGATTGCATTCAGATTGGAGCTGTGTTCTGTGGGATTAGCTTTTCTACAGAACAGGGACTGAACAGCTGCATGGTTTACAGCTTGCACTGTAAAAAATGGACATCTGAACAGGTATTGATACTAAAAAGTCACTTGGACAGAAATGAACCTTTCTTGAATGTCTTTAGAATGATGTTGAGCTGTATCAGAACAAGAGCATGGAACCTACAGGACCACTGAGGGATTACACAGGTATAAGACCACATGGGAATAGAAAAGAATATTTGAAAATCACATTCTCTTGTCTTAAAATAAATATTTTAACATAATCTGATCAGAAAGGGCAGATTTAGTTTGTACTTAACAGGTGAGCTGATTTGTACTGTTAAACAAGTCTCTCACACATTAAATTACAGTCTTTACAGTTTTTCACCTTTTTTGTTGAAAATGAAACGCCTAAACAGGACCATGAACATCATATTGATCACAGGCCCCTGAAAATGTGCTGTTTAAATCCTATTTGCATCTTTTCTTAAGTTTTCAATCTTAAAACTTTTTCTTTTTTTTTTGCCATTGTGTCTTTTGTCACTGTGGAAACTGCTAAACACTGCACCCATGTAGAACATCCCCAGCATGTGACTGCAAAGTATCAATATTGTTTGTTGAATGGATAAACACAACTTTTCATTTTCTAGGCGACCTGACGCACAGTTTAACGTCAGACGCTGCAGACAGGAGGAGGTGCGTCTCTCCTCGATCTTCTCGCTCGGTCCCAAAGTCTGTCCTTCACTGCTCCTTCGAAGGCTGCTGTAGGACCTTCACCTGGCCAGCTCATCTCAAATACCATCTCAAAACACACAGGTACAACACAGACTCTCCACATTCACTAGTTTCGTTACCATCACCTTCTTTTTAATGCACATGTTGAAGACTCACATAAGTAACAGGAAGTAAGTATAGTAATATATATAGCATAACGTATCACATTTAGAACCCTTAAAGGTCCTATATTACTCAGAATTGCCTCTTATGCGCTTTAAGCCATGTTATAATGCTGTTACCTCATCAAAACATATCTGGACTTGTTTGAAACAAAACATAATTTTGCGTATGTTTGTGATGTGGAAACAACATGACTCTCAAATTATTTTTTATTTTCAAATTAGTTTTGTAGGGCTGTTGGTTTCAGACAAATGATTCCTTCCATTATATTCTAAGTTTCCCTATTCAAAAGAGATAGTTATTATAAAATCTCTCTACTGTGTGAATGCCAAATGCAGAGGGCACATTTTTATCAGCCTTTACTCATGATTAGAACCCACAGAGACACGGGTAATTTTATTTTCTCTGTCGCATTCACTCATTTTGGTGCAATTTGTACCATTTTCACCACAAATCAACCCTACAAATGAAAAAAAGATAAAATGACTGCTTTCAGATAGGGCTCCAAGTAGGGCTGGGTGATATGGAGCAAAAATATATCTCCATATATTTTCTTATATCTCGATATACAATATATATCTCAATATTTGTACAGGAAATATAACCCTTCAAAAACTACTGCAAAAACAAATATGCCAAATTCCACAAGGTCTTTTTTTATTGAAGTGAAAGTCATGTAGGAACAAAGTGCTTCTGCGACATTTAAAAAAATCCCTGTATAGAAAAATAATTTAACTGTAAAATAAAGAAAGAAATGCATGTTTCCTCATTTTTATTAAAAAACTCCACTCGAGCTTATCTTTACATTAACTCTCTTAACCATAGGATAACCATGAGATCTTTTAACAGGGGAAGCTCAGGAGGTTCCTTATTTTAATAGACCCATGTTCCTCACCAGTGGTCAGGAGCTCTGATGTTTCTCACTGCGCAGATCAAACGTTTCCAAATACAAATGTACAACTTTTACACTGCAGCAGATTAATTTGAAATCTTCTGCATAAATAAACTTTACATTACCAAACTTTACAACATATAAACCATAACTACTATAGAGCCACTTCAGCCTGTCTGAGATTATAATGTGTTTAATGCCGCTTTGCGCACATTTGTTTACGTTTTATAGAAACGAAACTTGACAACACATGTCGCATTTGCATACACTATAAACGCCGAAAACCCCCCCAGCTCTGTCCTTGTGCTGCTGATGCGGTCAGCTTTATTTTATTTTTTTTTGGAGAGGAATGCTGTATCCTCCGGGATGTTGTGGCGCCACACACGAGGGGGAGGTCGGGGGCGAGCGGGAATGCGCACAACACAGAGAAGGCAAACAAACAAAGAGGCGAAATCAGAATTAAATATAAATAATAAATCCATATCGAGTTTAACAAATATCTCAATATATTTTATATATCGAGATATCGCCCACCCATAGCTCCAAGTAATGATTACTTTAGAATATGACGAGTCAAAGGAGTATTTCTATGGTACTCAGATTTTATTTTTACAAAAGGTTGAAATGTGATGGCTGAAGGTTTCCTGATAGTGTTTTATTATGAAAATATGAAAATGTTAACTTGCTTTAACAGTTTGATTTAAAGGTCTGATATTAAGCAAAATTGACTCTTGTGATTTTTAAGGCATATCATAATGTTGTACTGCATCATTCACACATGTTTGAGTAATCTTTTATTAGTCTGTCTTCATCTCTAAAGCTCAAAATGCTTCAACTTGTGATGTCATGAAGTGGACGTTTTCTAGATAGATAGATAGATAGATAGATAGATAGATAGATAGATAGAAAATAAATAAATAAATAAATAAAAAAAACAACACCTCCGCAACATAAGAACATGATCAAACACAATACAGTATACTTACAGGAGGAGGGGAGTGGGGGGTGGAGTTAGAGGCAATACAAACACACAAAAACAACAGCGAAGGAGTGGGATACAGGGCGGGCCTGGAGCTCCGTCTGGCACCCAATCTAAGCTGCCATGGAGACAGCCTTGATCAGGCCCCAGTCAGAGTCAGCGTCCCCAGGTGTCAGTTCAGTTGGGTAAGGAATGCAAGAGCATCTCACTACTATAATCATCCGGGGAGTTGTTTTCCAGCAGCCTTGGCCAAGACCGGTGCCAGCTGAGGAAGGCCAAGAAGATAAGATTGGGTTTGTTTGGGTTTAGGGCGAGTAGTCACATTTCAGTTCCTACAAATACTCTCTTGTCCATATTGGTCTGAAGGTCTGGCCATTCCTCTTTGTAGGGCTATGAGTTTCTCCAATATGTTATCAATATCGCGGTTTAGAGCCACAGTTCCATCCAACCTGCGGTCAATGGCCGCGAGCCTTTCAGTGATGTTTTCCATAATGCAGTACGAATCTGCAGATCCCTCTGTAATGTGGTTCATAGTCATAGTCTGAGCACCCGCAACTCTGCCCACCATTTCAATCAAACCAGGCAGCCAAGTGGGGCTTTGAACAGCTGCCTTGGTAATCCAAATTTTCCGAAAAATCAGGGCTATGCCTAATCCAATCAACAAAAGTCCTGTAATCATGGAATCATCACCAATTGATCAAATCCATAATTAATTAAGGTTTGGTAGAGCAGAGTGGAGAGAGTCTCTCAAAAGCATAAGACACTAGACCAGGGGTCGGCAACCTTTACCACTCAAAGAGCCATTTGGACCCGTTTCACACAGTAAAGAAAACACTGGGAGCCACAAAACCCTTTTGAAATTTAAAATGAAATAACACTGCATATAATGGCTTTTTTACCTTTGTGCCATAGAATTACATTTTGAATATGAACGAACTAAAATAAAATGCATTTTAATTAAATACAGTGGTCCCTCGCTGTTTCGCTGATTTTTTTATAGTGTATCAACACATATTGTGTTCTGCATCCTGATTGGCTAAAGGACTGTAGACCTCCTCCGTGTCTCCTGTACAGAATGCGATCAGTTTGCCAAATTTATTTAAATGTTCGATCACGAGCACGATCACGAGCAGTGTGACTCTGAAGCAGTGAGGACTGAGCGGTCTGGCATTTGGGCACATGCCAGAAGGGCCGAGGCCATGCTCTATTATGGATTTGACCACGCGCACACTTCTCCGGGTGGTCAATGCGCATCGGGAAGTAGCGGCAATGTTTGCACATAACGAACTGTGGAACCTGGAGTCCAGGCGGCGGAACCAGTCCTGAGAGCGCACGGATGCGTTCTCACTACAGTTCTGTGTTTGGTGCAGAGCTGTAGAACCTCTCCCTCCCGTTCCACAGACTACGGGGCCGCGTGTAGGTGTAAATTGCCAGGGCCGATGATCCCAGTCCGTCACTGCTCTGAAGTGCTGTATGTTTGCAAGTTTTGACTACTTCACGGATTTTGCCTATCGTGGGTTATTTCTACAACGTAACCCCCACGATAAACGAGGGACCGCTGTACTGAGCCGCATCAGAGGGATCAAAGAGCCGCATGTGGCTCCGGAGCCACGGGTTGCCGACCCCTGCACTAGACTAACGACACAAAGAGGCGAAGCAGGGAAGAGAAGCAGGGAAGATGAGGGCAGGAGAGGAAAGAAAAATGCATCCGCACTCACCAAGTGCAACAGGAGACTTAACGACTACTTTTACCTTTTAGTTCAGTAGAGATTGCCAAGCTTGAAAATTATCTAAATGATTCTAGTGAAGGTGTATGGAGACATCATAATTAGGGGTGTGTATTGGCAAAGAAGTCACGATTCAATTCGAATCACGATTCATAAGCCACGATGCAATACTATCACGATGCATCACGATACTTGAATTATTGCGATGCATTGCAATATATTCGACATACTTCAGTGAAAATGTACCAAAAAAAAGAGGATAACTTAAATATCAGTGGCTGTGTATCTGGGTCGTGTCTTCAGTTGATACAGAACTCTGAGCAACTCAATTCATAACTGAATTTATTGAATAACAAAAACAAATAAACCAAACCAATAACAAAAAAAAGTGCATAGGATTTTTTTCTAAAACAAAAAATAATGTTCAAACATTTGCCATTTTGGAGGTAGCTCCATCATAACAAACAATACCCTTTCACAAAGAAAAAAGTGCATAGGATTTATTTAAAAAAAAAAACTAATAATGAATTGATTTATTAATAATTAATTAATTATTAATTAATAAAAATCGATTTTTGGCATCAAGAATCGATGCAGTATATTGTGAAAGTTAGTATCGCGATGCATTGTCATGACGATTATTTTGCACACCCCTAATTATAATATATGTAATGAGATGCGCACCTTAACCATCGGGCCAATCACGTAGCGCCCCAAGCCTTGATGAGGGAGACTGGTTTCACCTGTTGCACTCTCTCCTCACCTCTGGCATCCAACACGGTGTAGCAGCCACTGGGACAAGAAGGCTCCGTGTTTTATATTAACTTAAACCCGCTCAATTCCCGGTCTACGGTCGTGACTTAAAGCTGCGGCGCGTTGCTCCGTCCTGCCTTCTTGGTGAGTGGAGACGTATTCATTCATAAAACTGGTTACACTGGGTCTAAACCGCTACTTCTGTAGGCCGTGTCTGTGTGCGGGCTGTCCCTGGCGGGTGCGTGTACAAACTGTATTGGGTGAGTAATAAACCGGGATTTCATTCCTAGAATGTACTCGTTCTGAGTTCCCTTATCATGCGTTGCTCCGGCAGGCTTAGGCAGAGCAGGTGTGTCCTGCGTTCCCCCCCCTCTCGTTCCGAGCGGAGCGTCTCCTCGGTGAGTGCACGGGGCCGTGCCCATTTATTAAATCTCCCTGTTGGGTCTTAAATTTACCTTTTTTCAGTCTTTTGAGTTCCCCGCGGGCCTCCCCTGTGGGATTGGGTCATCCCCTCTGGAGCTAGCTTTCCCCCGGCGGAGTTTGTCGCTCCTCTGGGCCTGGACGCCTCCTACCTTCGTGGTGTCGGCCCCTAATGGACAGTACCATTGCCACATTCACCTGTCGAGTTATAACTTTTTTTTGGTCAACATTTTATTGTGTGTGAGTGAAAGGAATTGTAAACATTGTTTAACATTTTTTTAATATGGAATAATAAATTTTTGTACTAATTTGTAAACTGGTGTCTTGCCTACTGCTTATGAATTACCCCCGCACTTGGTCACTACATATAATATAATGACAATGAGAGAAAATATAAAAGGTAATAAAATATTCAAAATAAGTATCAGAAATGGCGAGAGACTGCTGTCAAGTAAGGCATTGCAGTCTTACTTTCAGATTCATTTTATTTTTGTCTTTTGTAGGAATGATCGTATGTTCCGGTGTGTGGCTGAGGGCTGTGGGAAGAGCTTTTATGTTCTTCAGAGGCTCCAGGTTCACATGAGGACTCATAATGGAGACAAACCCTTCATCTGTAAAGAGAAAAACTGTGGCAAGAAGTTCACCACCGCAGGGAACCTGAAGAACCACAAACGCATCCACACAGGTCTGTCACGATATACACTATATCGACTTGGCGTTCAGTAAATTATAGATGGAGCAATCATTTTTGAGGGTTAATATTTATTCTATTATAATATGTATTTTTACCAGTGATGGAAGACTCAAGTAAAAGTATCACCTGAAAAAAGTAAATGATTTAAAGTACCTGTTTTTGAAAGCAGCCACTTCACAAGAGGATGTACCAACACAGACGGGCGTGCCAAAGTGGACCGTCATCTGCCGTACATCTTCACCTAGAAGCCACGGGCCATTCATTTGAGGACAGTGAGGTTCAGATCTTAGCCAGGGAAAAGAATTGGTTTGAGAGGGGAGTTAAAGAGGCTATTTTTTGTCAAAAAAGAGAATCCTTCTCTGAACAGAAATGGTGGAGTAAGACATAATTTGTCTCCCATCTATAATTCCATTCTTAAGCCTAGATCAAACAAACAGGGAAACAATAGGGCCTAGCCAGGTCAGGGCCAGAGGTGTGAAAAAACAGTCGTTGTAGGGATGAATAGGGATCGTTATCTAGACGCCAGAGAAACAAAAGACAGAAACCAATGAGATAGTTTCGGAAAGTAGTTAGCTAGTTAGCTCCTCCCTGCAGCAAGATATAAGCAAGTGTCTTACCAGTATTCTAATTAGAGCTGACGAAGCCTCTCGGATGAGTGGCGAAACGTTTTCAACCAAACATACTTTGTCCAGTTGACAAATTGAACTTCTCCTTTTATCATATACACGTATACACAACTTTACAACTTTTACTGTTACATTCCGTCACTGATTTTTACTAATGGGATTTTATTTTTCTGTAATACAATAAGATCTGAGCTGTAGAAGGTTGAATTAACTACTAGTGTTTCATTCATTTATTTATTGCATCTTTTTAACAATATTGTATGTATAGAATTATTTTTGGGGGATAATTCTAATTTGATTGTTTTAGGGGCATTAATTAGTTTAAGTATTATTGTTATTATTGCCTGTATATTCCTCAGCGGTATATTATACTTAAATTACAAACAGAGAGGGGGAGGAGGGAGGAAGGCACACAATCTTGCAGACTTTTAACTTTTTTATATATTATATGTGTTGGAAAAGTTTTGAAACTGTATTGTATTTTACAATGTCATGTTCAGTTTTGGTTACTCTTCCCCAGAGGTGGGTAGTACTCAGAACATTGTGTTTCTTTCACCACTCCTTCAGATGTGATTTTAGTTTTTCGGTTTCGTCTGTCTTTTGAAAACACCATATTTTACTAGATAGTGTGCTGGGGGAAAAAAAAAACCAACTCTTATTTTTGTCTAGTTTTTGGCTAAAACTTTTTGCAGTTGGGCTTTCATTTCAAATTATAGGCCATCCAGACAATTATGGAGGTGAATTGAAATGAGTACATTCAACTCATCAAAACTTTTAAATCCAGATGAATTATACAAAGTCATTTTCTGATGCGTTTGTATGTTGTATTTCAGGAGAGAAGCCTTTTCTGTGTGAGGCAGACGGCTGTGGGCGCTCCTTTGCTGAGTATTCGAGTCTCCGCAAACACATGCTGGTTCATTCAGGTGAGAGGACAGACCGCGCAGCTGTTCAGTTCAGTACAGATTTGTCTAAGCGTTCATTTGTTATTTTCCATCAGGGGAGAAGCCTCATCTGTGTGGGATCTGTGGGAAGACCTTCTCTCAGTCCGGAAGCAGAAACGTTCACATGAGGAAACGCCATGGAGAGGAGAGCATCAGCCACGAACCGCGAGACACAGGTCTATTTCACACTAAACTAAGCTGCACTGTGTAACTTTCCTGGTATAGAGATTTGCCAACTCTTTGTCCCCATGGAAATGATATTACTTTGTCTGGAATGTTTCAAAATCCCATGACATGGTACTTCTTGATGCTTTTATATGGCTCCTTAATGGTTCCCTAATACTGTAAATGAATCCTTCTTCAAAATCAACACTCAGTGCATGAGAAACAGAGATAAGATGAGAAAGAGTATTTTTTTCTCCCTCAGAAAAGGTCATAATGGGCGTTGTTGCTTGAATGCAAATGAGGAGAAAAGAGCTGGCCAATAGTAGAGGGTGGGGGCATGGCCAAACTCTCGGCTCTGAGCGCTCAGCTGATCCATTTCCTTGTTTTCGCACGGGGGGAGAGATTTGAAAAATAAACACATTTCCACATAAAATAAAATTAAACCACTGCTGTTCAAAGGTCCAGAGGCTCAGATAAAGGACTTCCGAGCCTAGAAACACTCGGACGTGCCTCCAGGCAAATAAAAAAACGCATTTCGCATTGCCTAGCGCATTCACAGTCCAAACTCTCTGGGCGTGATTTACAGAGACGCTGAGTACAGACAGACGGGGGTGGAACTGCATTTGCATTTCTTTTTTCGATCTGACGTCAATAAGTTTCCTTGTTCAAAATCGCCCGTTTGAGCTCCGATTACTTTGTTCCAGGCAAAGCATTTACATTCCCATAGTTAATGTAAAAAAGGTAACTACTGATACTTTGCATTGGCATTTCGCTGGGGGTGTCCTATGTGTATCTCTATGGTGGAATGTTCACAGCAGTTACTATGGAGACATAATGCATCACTCCTCCAGGGAATATTTATGACACCAGCTGCAAAGTTTCAATAACTAGACTTTTAATTAGCCCATTATATCTCTATCCACATCCACTCTTTTATAGCTGTGGACCGTTATAATTCACTGAAAATATGGCTTCCAGCTGTTCATATTATTAAAACTGCAATGAAATACACTTAGCTTCTGCAGCATTTAAAGACAGACTGTGAATTATTAATGGGTTTCTGTACTTAAACATTTATCAGTCAATTTTTTTATTCTTTGGGACACAGTGAGGAATCATATTAAATTAAAGTGTGTGAAAGTCTTAAATATGCACTGAACACACATTGGCTTTCAATAAATTACTGAGTATAGAGAATTCAAAAAGTGAAAAGCTTCGTCTAATATGTCACAACATTTTATAGGCCATTACTGATGCTACTAACCAAAGAAAGGCATTACAATTATTACCATGGAGACAAGCAGTTGGCACAGAGTTACAGGTCTGATCTGTGGAGAGGTGATTCCACAGTCACAGTAAGAATACATGCTTTTAAAGGTCATTTTTTGCTATTTCCAAGTGGATTCACTAACCCACCCAGACTCGGGGAGAAACATACAAACTTCTCACAGAAATGCTTGGTCAGTCTTGGTAAAATCTCCCTCATCTCCAAACTCTCCTTTTGGTTTTGTAACTTCACAGCTCAAGTTCAACAATACTCAGGGGGCTGATTTTCTATTTATGTTATAATGTTTCCTCATCAAAAACATATCTGTGTGTTGTGTTTAGTTTCATTTACATATGTTTAATGTATATTTAGGCTGAGTTCTTCTCTCAAAGCTCAAAATGCTCTATGTGATGTCAGGTGGTAACACAGGAAGTGGTCCACCATGTTTTTAAACCCCATACACCTTCACTGGAATAATCAATTTCAGCCCTAGAATTGCTCATTTCTACTGAAGTCAAGCTGAAAGAGGTAGCTGTTACCCTGAAAACTACCTCTTCATGATATCACAAGGTGGAACAGAACATTTTGAGGTGAGAAGATGTAAACAGACTATTACTATTACTCAAACATGTGTGAATGAAACAAAACACAACTCAAAGAATGTTTTTGAGGAGGTGACAACATTATAACATGACTTTAAGCTCACTGGTCAATTTTGTGTAATACAGGACCTTTAATATTTTCTTTAACTGATTATTCAATTCCTGATAACACTCAGACTCTCAGTATGAAACTTATATCTTGTGTTGTTTCCAGGCGAGGCGCTGACACAGAGCAGTTTACTGGAAGTTGACGGTGAAAACACAGAGGGGATGGTCTCCATGACGACAGCCGTGGAACCAATGAACCTTCATCACACCATGCTCAGGGCTCCAGGTACACTAGGACCTTTTACTGGCACTACACCTGTTTTTTCATGTAATAAAGTAGCATTTGTCTTACCCCAGTACATAATTGTGAACGCAGCTCTTAACAAAAAGGTGAGGGTTGGCTAATACTAGCAACCCTGTGAGTGTAATGTTATTTGAGAAGGATGAATCAGATCACTTGTTGTAGTTCCAGATAAATCAGTTCTTTGTGGTCAGATTGTGTTGAAATAAAAATCTGATTAAAGTGTAATAAAGCCTCAGACAGAGGAGTGCATCAAACCCTCGGAGAACGTGGATGACATCAACTGCAAAGTACCAATTGACAAAGCCATTATGTGGGCATGTGAACTTGTGTGTCATTTTCAAATAATATGCCATAAACTGTACATTATTCTTAACATTTGTCTGCCTGATGTTTGACTCCTGGAACATCATCTCAGCAGAATTGTCACCACTTATTTTTTATTACAGGCCATAAAGCTATACAACCCTCCACTGGGCTGTAGAATATATTTGAGTTATCAGCGATTTAAAGACAAGAACATGGACTGTGAGGGGAAATTTATAATATTCTACAAAAGAGGGTAGCTTAAGGACACTTTGGCTTTGGTGGATAGAGGACAAATCGCCTCCACTATGCAAAAAAAACTTCAATTTTGGCAGATATTGACAAGTCTGCTTACTTTTTAAATGGAATATTACACATGATTTATTCTAGTGATATTTTAGCTATTTTAGAATGTAGCCCCATCAAAACAGACTTGGAGTTGTTTTGTTTCATTCACACGTTTGAGTAATTCTTTATTATTAGTCTGTGTCCACATTTTCAAAGCTCAAAACGCTCTGTTCCCCCTTGTGTCATCAAGCGGTAGTTTGTGAACAGCTTCTTTTACCTTTCGTTCAGGAGAGTTTGGCAATTCCAGGGCACAAATTAATGTTGGGAACAATTTTTTGACAATATTAAGTCATTTGAATTTTTGTTTCTTGCACCACTTGTTCAGATATTATTTTGTTTTTCTAATGTTTGTGGTCTGTCCTTTGAAAATACCAGATTTTGTGCATTATTTAAAGCCACAGTGTGTAACTTTTTAGCAAAGAACTTTGTTTATTGCAGTGAAAAATGAAGAAAAACATGCATCCTTATTCTGCAGACTCTACAAACATGACACCTTTATTTGGCCTGGACGAGGGCCACCTACTGCTTGTTTACATGGAAATGTTGTCCATTTGCTATAATATTCCACACTATGACAGAAAACGTCTTTATCTCCATGGTATAGAGCAATGTATGGTTATGGTATGGTAAGTTTTTATTTCCATGAAGTCATGCAGGTGAAGCGTTGCCTCCAGAATGTTCCATACTGTACCTTTTTAAATTAACTTTCAAATGATATTGTTCCTACAGTTATTCTTACTGAAGTAGAATAAATACTTTTTATTCTGACTCTGACTACTCGATTGATACACAAGTATAAGTTGAGTGATTAGACTCTTGAGTAATATTTTAAAGTAACAACACTCTAACTTGTGGAGAGTGTTTTGCTCACTCTGTTCCCACCTCTAATAATGTGTTGTTTTGTTCTCCAGGCTCATCAGACTCCGTGGTGGTCCTCTCTCAGCCTCACGACCTTGTTTCCATGACGACAGATGGACATTCGTACGGAGAAGATGTGGTCACGCTACTTTAACTTAAAAAAAAACCCATAAAAACTCAAACTGCACAACTGTGGATACATGTAATTAGTAGTACAATAATAATTTAGGCTTTTATTTTGTCAAGTACAAATAGTTTTTACAAATGGCCATTTCCTTCCAAAGAAATCCAACACGGGTTAAAAAGTCTCTATAAATATAAGAACCATGCATCGTTTTGCGCTTCACTGTTGTGACAGAAGAGGTAAGACCGAATTATTTACCATGTCGACCATCTTGTCATCATTAAAGGTGCACTGTGCAACTTTTCTGGTGGAGGTGCTACATCTGCTCGTGTCCATGGTTACTGCTTTGCCTAGAATGTGCCATGGTATGGCATTAATAATTTCTATCTAGCATTTATTCATTACAGGTGTTTCTATTGCTCAAAAATACAATAATTCCTTCTGTGGAGAGTCTCCCCTATTCACAGATTAGATTTTAATTTAGGTTTAATCTATACTGTGGAACATTCTAAACAAAACAATAACATTTCCATGGAGACCGGATGGCGGACTCTCCACCAGAAAAGTTACACAGTGCACCTTTAAGAAGCTTGTTACTGCAAAAAATGAAAATGTACATTGGTTAAAATGACTAATTCAGAACCTTAAAGGCACTGTAACTGATTTCTTCCCATGTATTGAGCAAAATTTGCCTCGCACCAGTACAGATATATTGTATAAGCAGCTCATAAGTCTGCATCTAATTATAAAACACATTGTCAGATAATCAGGAAGTGTGTGGTTAGCATGCTAGTGGTTGTTAGCATTACCTAGGCCTGTCACGATAATTGTATATATTGAATAAGTAACTTCTATGACTTTGCTGTTTATTTGTTGCAGCTTAGGCCTTTTAATGATACAGACTATTTAAAAATGGTTTGCTGGGATCATCTTGCTTTGTTTTTGTGTACGTGGCATAAAGTAGTTTCAGTATTTTTGTTTAACGCAGTACATCTGTTATAATCGAATACATCGTGCTACAAAATTTGTTATCGTGACGGGCCTAGTATTACTGCTCTGGTCTCAGAGTGGTGAAAAGTTCTTAGAAGCTCATCATGGTGAATAATTGGGTGGAGGGAGGAATAAATTTGTACCACTGCAAACTGCTTAAAATGAACTAGTTCTGTTTTTCATGTTTTTAAGACTGTAAAAAATCTGGTACAATTGATTGAAGTTGAGTTTTGGCCAATGACGAGTTAATTTGAATGTTTGATTAATTAATGAATCCTATGAAGCTTAGAATTTCCAGAGCCAAATATATTTAGTCTAAATTACCAAGTTAATAATTCAGTTAAAAAAAAAAACAACTCTTTCCCCTAATTGAGTATAGTATTGGATTAAAACCAGTTTCCTTTCCAGTCCCTTGGCATTTGAAGTAGTCCAAACTACTACAAATATTATTTTATTGTATTCTGAACTCAGATATTAACCGGTGTAAATTTTCATTTTTGCCATGTGTGATTTTCAGTTAAAATGTAACAGACCAGAGTACAGCACCAGAAAAAAATTATTATTGTAGGTGGATGATACATAGTCTTGGCAAGAGAATTTTCAAATTCTTTTAAAAAAGGACAAAAAGAACAATTGTTTAGAATAAGAACGGTTAAAAAAACAAAACAAAAAACAGTTGAACATAAGCTTACAGTACGATCTTCCAAATATGGACATAGAGTTGTTAAGTGTGATGTCACTTCCAGGCCCATCAGATGATTCAAAACAATGGAAATGTTTACAATTACCTCTTCTTTTTAAGTGATATCACGTCGCATCATTTAAAGCCAACAAGATGATAAATATGGATCTGTGGTTATAACCGATAAAGTGTGTGAGGGAGGTTTAGGTAAGAAGCCAAGTTAGGGTTAGCAGTGACCGGTAGTTAATGAATCTATACACACACACACTGGTAATTCTTAGTTATGATGGATTATTACTACACAATTGACATATTTGATACAATTTGTGGTTAAACATGTGCTTTAGAAAGGTAACTGTCTCTTGTTTGATGAATATAGAACAAAAAAAGCTTGAACTCTGCTGTGAAGTTTCTGGTCGGACCCAGAAGTGACATCAAATCTATAGAGTGATATTTCATGGTCATTTTATAGTTAATTCTTAACTCCATTCATGTTTAGTACAATAACTGAACTTTTACAAAGACATTCACAAGGACATTTTAGCACCACATTCCAGATGACCTGCAAAAAAACAGCAACTTACTAATGTTCATTTATCAAGACTTAAAAAGGAGAATTTTGTAACCTTTTACACCAAGTACCACCAGATCTAAACCAGATTTAAAGTTACACTAGGTAACTTTTTTGTTTGCCACTTGCTAGTTTCCATGGAGATATTGTTTGGCCTGATGTTCCACTGTATGACATTAAACTCCTTCATCTTGCATTTATTCATTTAGTCAGTGTTTTACTGCTTAAGTATACCTTCAGCATTCTTACTGTGAGTTGAGTCGCCTCTCCACAGATCTGGATTTTAGCAGTAACTTAACATCTATATCGAATTAACTTGTCAATATAGCTGTATAAGCCATACAGAATGCCATATTTATTCCAGGCAATGCAATAAAATCTCCAAGGAAACAAGCAGGAGGCAGACTCTCCACCAAAAAAGTTATATAATCCATTTAAATTAGACCAAGTAGGGCTAAATCAGGTATTATCAGGTAGTTCTAAACAAGGGCTAACCCAAATGAGGAAAAAATAGGCATAAAAATTAAAAATAAACTAAATATAAGGACTACAGAGAAATCTATGTACCACAGATTGAGAACCACATATTTAGTCATTATTGCCTTTCCTCTGTGTTTATATTAGTGTACTTTACTTGACTGTGTTCACTGTTGAGCCTCAAACACAGGTTTCAGGGTTTGGGAGGGTCTCTCTTCATCAGTGGATCTTCTTCATGTTGTGGAGATGATCCAAAATGGCGCCCAAAGCCCAGCTCGCTTCCACGTTTCTCACTTTCTTGGTCAACTGTGGCCACAAACCGACACCAAATCACTTAAATGCCTTTTGTATTTATTGAAATAAAAATATAACATACTAAAGAATTGTGTGTCTTGTATTGGAGATGTATTATAGATTTATAGGTAGTAGTTTTGCCTTACCTGGAATGTTCCACAGTATAGCATTAATGGTTTATGTTGCGACATATAGCCTATTCTGATGGAACTCTTAGCTCCATTTTTTTTATTTTGCAATGCAGCAACCACCTCTAACTGAATGGATAGTTAGACAGGTTTAATTCTGTACCGGGGAACATTCAAAGTAACTACCACTATGGAGACGGAACAGGGGGCCACCCATCATCCGAAAAGAAGACTTTATTGATCTCACACAGGAGAAATTTACTTGCTACAGTAGCTCCAGGCAGAGAAAGTTTTATACAAGAAAGAAAGTGCACGCAGGCAAGAATAAAATAAAATAAGTAATAATAATAAAACAGTAACTAAGGGAGTATGGAAAAAATATTGCTGCTCTGCTCCTCTACAGTCCAGTGCAGAGGGTGAGAGGCAGTGACGGACTGGGTGGTCTGGCATTTAGGCACATGCCAGAAGGGCCACGGCCCCCGACAATGCAGCCCACCCACTAGGTATTCGGTTGTTACGTGCCTCCATTCGTCTTAAAAATTCCACCCTATTGCTATAATTGAAAGGACCCGTTCGGTATTTATACCACTTACAACTACATATATATTACAGTGACGGTGGCACTGTGATGTGTTTAAAGTATTACATTATTTTATTTTGCCGGGATATTTCTTCCTACAATGTTAAAAATGTGCAGTTTGAAATAAAACAAATATATATGCATTTTGTATTTGTTTGCGACAACTGAAGTAAAGCACTGCCTTATGGGAAATTCCCACGGCCGGCTGCGAGTCGAGCTCGCGCTACCACGATTTGACCAATGTCTATCTGAGTTGCTACGAAGAATTACCAAGAACTGACCAATCACGGCACTAGTTGCTACAAAGAATTGATAGCGCTCGCATATGAAGTGGAAAACACTTTATATGGAAAACAATAGTAAACCTTATTGAGGAAGTTAGTACAACCCAACATTTAATCACTTTCATGAGAAATAGAACGGTGAAGATTGTGGTAGTGTGGTCAAGTTAGTCAAAGTAGAAGAGGAGATAGACGGACGCTCGGATACTTAGCATTATAGTTTAGTCAAATGAATCGAGGAGGAGGCACTAAAAAACACAAGGGGGGAGCAGAGAAAAAGAGGGAAAAATTGAAAGCACTGCTGTCGGGGGGTGAAAAATGTGCAAAACCTGGAACCTGGACACAGATGAAGTTATCGATCGGGCCCCCCTGCATTTGCATTTCTTTTTTCGATGTTACGTAACAGAGTTGCCTTGTTCAGAATCGCCCGTTTGAGCTGTGTTTTTTTCAAACACAGAAAAGGATCGCAAATGCTCAGTTTAGACATTTCGCAACTTTTAGCCATTGGGGGGCCCTAAACAGGGTAGGGGAGCTCACATTAACGTTCAAAAACCTCAGAAAGTGAAAATTTCATGCCATGGGACCTTTAACTAAAAAAAAACAAAAACGCATTAGTTACTTTCCTAGGTAACTAGTAACTTTTATAGTGTAGTAACTCAGTTACTTTTTTGGGTTAGTAACTAGTAACTATAACTAATTACTTTTTCAAAGTAACGTGCCCAACACTGGGGAAGAGTAGCGGAGAGAGATGTAGGATTAAAGTCTCCACTGATCAGGAAGAGGGTGCGCGGGTGGCGTGTCTGCATTTGTGTCACAGAGCTGTGGAGCTGCTCACATGCTGCCGTTCCATCGCCGACGGAGCAATGTACACGCAAAACACAATCACGTGTGAGAATTTCCTTGGCAGATAGAATGGCCTCATACTCACAGTCAGCAGTTCAATGTCCCGGGAGCACAGTTGTTGTTTCACGTGCGCATTCCCGGCATGACGCTCGCGTTTTCCCGCTCCCCATTGCAGTCCGGTCCGCATGCTTCATTGTAAATCCGTCCAGGGAAATGACATTGTCCGGTATGTGCTCATTCAGCCACGTCGCGGTGAAACACATAAGGCTGCAGTCGCGATATTCGCTCTGCTGCCGGGTCAGCACGGTGAGCTCTTCAGTCTTATTGGAGATGGCGCGCACGTTTCCCGTAATTATCGCAGGTAGATACGTAAATACGGTTTCTGTTTCTTGCGTCCACCCCCTGCAGCCTCTCCTCTTACTCTCTATCTCCGCTGGAACATCAGGTGGAGAAGAGAAAGGCCTCGTAGGTTGAGCAGCTCATCAAAAACAAACCGCAGCTATTAGCTCAAAGCTCGTAGCGTTTGTGCTTCTCTGGGCGTGATTTCCAGAGGCAGGGGGTGTAAACCTTTCCCCGAGTGGGGGACCTCAGAAAGTGAAAATCTCATGCCATGGGACCTTTAATGCCTTAGTTTACAAGTTGTCCACGGTATGGCAATTAACTAATCTGTCTTGCATTTATTGAACTACAGGTGTTATTTGTTGCTCAAACATATCTTAAAACATCCATTCTTACTGCGAGTGGGAGCGCCTCTCCACAGACCTGTAATTTGTCTCCATGGAGATTCATAAGTTTATGGCCATATTGTGGAACATGCTAGGCACATCTCCATGGAGACAAGCAGGAGATGGACCCTCCACCAGCAAAGTTCCACAGTGCAGCTTTAAGTGTATAGACATCTCACCTGCAGTGCTGTGGTCTCCTTGAAGCCGAAGCCGTCTTTGAGCAGAGCGGTGATGTAGGTCAGGTCCATACAAAGGAAAGGACCACTCGGAGGGGACGAACTCATCTTATTACAGACTGCAGAGGGAAGAGGGGCCATTAAGAACCAGTGTTCCCAAGGTTATTATCAGACCACTCTAATACTAGAGAGGTCTGGAGGGAAATGAAAGCTATTTCTGGTCTCTCCAGACCCAAACAGCAAGACAATAGCCCAGACATTTTAATTGCTTTTCCTCAACTGGCACCTCCATCTCTACACCTCCCAGACGCCTAATCCACACCTCTATACAAACCAATCATCAGCCCATCAGCCCATCACCTCTGCTCCCACGCCTGCCCCCACCTCCAGGGAGAAACTCAGCTCTATCTCCTCGTCACCTGGGCAGGTGAGAAGGCAGCTTAAGAAAGTGCGCCAGAACAAGTCTCCAGGACCTGATAAAATAAACCCCCATGTGCTAAGAACTTGTGCAGCACAGCTCACTGGGGTCCTGCACTTTCTCTTCGCACTGAGTCTGAAGCTTGAAAGGGTACCGGTGCTTTGGAAGACCTCCTGCATTGTGCCAGTGCCCAAGAAGCCTATCCCATCTGGACTCAATGACTTCAGACTAGTTGCGCTGACATTTTATGTCATGAAAGTGTTTGAGAGACTTGTTCTGGCTCAGCTCAGACCCCTGGTGGCATCATCCCTGGACCCTCTCCAATTTGCATATCAAGCTCACATGAGCGTGGAGGACGCGATAATCTATCTTCTGCAGCGGGCTCACTCACACCTGGATAGTGTTAGGGGCTCTGTGAGGATATTGTTCTTTGAGTTCTCCAGCGCCTTTAACACAATCCTGCCCTCTCTGATGGGTGAGAAACTGCTCAGGATGGGTGTCAGCTCCTCCACTGTCTCCTGGATTACTGACTACCTGTCAGGCAGGCCTCAGTATGTGCGACTGGGGACCACCTTCTACGATACTCAGTAATGTAGAAGCCCCTCAGGGTACAGTCCTGTCTCCGTTCCTTTCACTCTGGACACCTCTGATTTCCAGTACAGCTCAGAGTCCTTCCATTTGCAGTCCTCTGATGACTCTGCGGTGGTTGGGTGTATCAGGGATGGACAGGAGATGGAGTACAGGACGCTGATTGCAAATTTTGTGGAGTGGTCCCAGGCAAACCATCTGCTCCTAAACTTAGACAAGACCAAGGAACTGGTGATTAACTTCAGGAGGATGAGGTCAACTGTGGAGCTTATTAACATCAAGGGTCATGAGGTCACTGCTACAAGTACCTCGGCGTCCATGTGAACAACAGGCTGGACTGGAGGGACAACTGTAATTCTGTGTACAAGAAGAGCATGAGCAGACTCAGTTGGCATGACTCTTTACTCATTTATTTTACTTTTTTAGTAACTTTAGTAACTTTTTAAAAATAAAATTGTAGAGTTTAGACATACTTTTACCCATACCATTTCTTGTTTTTGAAGTATATTGTGTGATAGATAGAGTTTGGCCATTATTTTATGTTTTGCCTTTCAAATACCTTCACATTTTAAATCCGATGTTACGCCCTGTCAGACAGTTACTCTCACTTGAGTAGTTTCCCCACGAGAGATTGATCTAGTCTTGAGTAATCATCTAAATTGTTCAAGCTGAGACAAAAATTCAACTTTATTTGAACTCATTATATATTCCTCTAGTGGCGTGTTTGAGTTTGCATTCAGCTCAGTGTTGTTCCAGTGGAAGATTGACCGCTGCCTCCTGTTTGAAACCCTTCCTGAATCTCAATAGGACTGGACTGAATAGACTCTGCCCTGTGAGTACAGCCCTAGAGTACTGCCAAAACTACAGTATACCTCATAACATGGGTGTGTAGGATGGGAAAACTATCTGGAGTAGATCAGGACCAAACCAAGTCTATATCAAGACTAAAATGGGGTCAATTTATTTCGGTATTTATCCATTTACAGCTCATGTATTTAAGCAATTTAGAATATTATTTGGCGGGGATAATAGCTTAAGGGTTCTCATGTCAGTGGTATAAATTAATTTCAATATTATAATTTATCGTCTATATTACATCAGCAATATATCTTGCTTAAAAATCTTATCGTGACAGTCCTACCTCTCTATCTAAAATTATTCCAATAGTTTTCGGAGTCCTACATGGCAACATTACCATGATTTACTTACTTAGAAGGGATGAGGAAAAAAAAAAAATTCAAACTCACTCTCTTTTGCTCTTCTCTTGAAATTTCTGACCTCCACTCTTCCTCCTTGGTCTTCATCTGTAACAGCATTAGAAAAACAGGTCATTTAAATATCACCTACACTCCTTCATTACAACAGGGCGCACTAATATTAGCATAGTCGACCTTTAAGCCTTTACTGTGGCAACACCTATAGCTCATCAAATCCACACATAACAGCCGTGAGTCATGGGCAGTGTCGGCGTCGCAAAAAACATGCTGCTGGTACAATTATGAAAAGGTGTACAATAACAATCTACTCTTGAATTCAGAGTTTTGCTTTGAGTCTAAAAAGGTAAGCAGCTGTTTATGTTAAGTTAAATTGATTTAAGAATCGATTTAACTCAACATAAACAGCTGCTTACCTTTTTAGACTTGGGCATTTAACACTGTATTTTAAAGATACTGTACCTGATTTTTGCTCTTAAAATGTGAAAAACGAGTTCATTTTATACAGACTGCAGAGGTCCAAAGTTATTCCTCACTTACCTTATCCATTCACAGCCTCCTATTTAGTCACTGTGATGACTTTATGAGTGATTTTCACAAGAGGGGAGTTTTGTCATGGTAAAGCTAACAAAAACTAGGATGCCAATGTGCACTTTGTGATTATCGGACAATAAATCACTTTATAATTAGATGTATACAGTACTCAGCAGATATATCTTGACCTGCTTACAGGCTGCTTCAAAAATATACCTGTATTCTGTACTCTAAAACTACTAAAACTATTAAACTGCAGCTTTTTCAGTTCCGATACCAATTTTAATACTATAGCTTTATATATCTGCCAGAACCCGATATCAACTGATACCAGTGCAGAGACTGAAAACACCATTTCTTTTCTTTAAACAAAACTAAAACAGCTTTGTAAATAAAATAAAAGTTGAAACAATATCAGCTGAACCAGATAAAAGACAGATTCATCCCTAATCTAAACTAATCAAATCTACTCAAAACTTAATTCATATTCTGATTCAAGTCATTTTATCTCAGGTACAACTTTATTTTGTTGTACAGAAGGCACTAACCAATGAGTCCTGCATCTACTGCTCTGTCAAAGTAATAGGAGAAGGCGAAGAAGAAGCTGGTGTCTTGGAGCTCATGGGGCTGGTGTATGACCCCCTTCACAACCTTCTGTACCTCCAGGTAACAGGGCTTGTATCCAGACAGGCCTACAGAGAAAGAAAATCAGGAAAATTAACATAAGCCAGTGTTAAAAGTTATCTAAACTAAATACAATTATTTGTATATTCATAGTTTTAAATTAGAAATATTATGCTTTTCTTTGGGTATTTGGTATCAAACTATAACATGCACAAATATTTTGTTCAGTAGAGATTGGCAATTTCAGGACATTTGAAGTATTTGAAGAGTTTATTCAGTCTATGTCTAGGCCTGTCACGATAATTACTATTTTTCCTGTTTTAGATTTGATTTGAGCTGTAAAGGGTTGAAAAAAGAAATGTCTTTCTATCATTATAGATGGTAACTAACAACAAAATTGCTTTATTCTGCTATTTATTTATTGTAGATTGCGTTTTGTTTTGTTTTTTTCCCCTTCATAACCATATTGTACATTATCATGACGTTATCGTGACAGGCCTAAATATAGATCCAATATGCAATTCACTCTAGTAAATAAAAAGTAGTTAAGACTATTCAGGTGAAGATTAATATTAAATTTAAGTCCCTGGACATTACCCTCTGGCTCTCCGCTTACTCGATAGGTCTGACCACCAAAGCTCCACTTGTCTCTGAACTTCTTTGGCAAACAGGAACTTTTAAAAACCTGCCACTCCAACCCTGGAAGAACATATCATGAGTCTTGACTTCAGAATCTTAATTTGAGTAGTTTTGACTAGATAGGATTTATTTATGTATTATTAGGACTTTGTTAGCACTTTTGCATTTGCAAAAACATTGCATTAAAAAATTGGAAATTGCATTAAAAATTCCATTAAAAACATTCTTACCTTCCAAAAACATAACTTCAGAACTGAAGTTTGAACTAGTCAAAACCACAGATTACAAGATATTTTAACAATCTCCAGTTGTTGTTTCAGATAGCATCACATTATTGCATTAACATTAAGGGAATGTCAAATATAGATTTGTAGATATCCAGTTCACCGGTACTTGCCATTTGACTTTAAAAGGGCCTATATTACACAAAATTTACTCTTATGAGCTTTAAATCACATTATAATGTTGTTTCCTCCTCAAAAAACATACCTGGAGTTGTGTTTTGTTCCATTCACCTGTATGAGAAACCCTTTACTATTAGTCTGTCTGCATTTCCAAAGCTTAAAATGCTCTGTTCCACCTTGTGATGTCATGAATCAGTAGTTTCCAGGTTTCCAAGCTCCAAACAGCTACCTTTTATCTTTTTTCAGTAGACAATTCCAGGGCTGAAGTCATCCAAACAATTCTAGTGAACCACATGCCATCACAAGGTGGAACCAAGTATTTAAAGTTTGAGAGAATAACTCTGACCTGCCTGACTATGCTGGGTTTGTGTGTTAAACGTGTGTGAATGAAGCAAAACACAAATCCAGGTCTGTTTGTGATGAAGAAACTACATTATAAGATAGATCAGAAAATAAGCGCAATAGGGGCCCTGTAAAAACATCATATAATTGATATTGCTGTTTCTTGATTCCATCTGAGAACCACATCCCCTCATTCATTCTAATGGATTTCTTAATCAACTGGAGAAAACACTGGGTACCTTCTTGTACCTGTAGTTTTATGTATTATAGTTTTTAAACGGAGCACACTCAGTACCTTTCACCCCCAGAGCTCCCAGCGCTGCCAGCCTCGCCGCCATCAGCCCGTTTCCAAGGTAACTGCAGCAAGAATAAACAAGACCTCAAGACAAACCTATTATTATTATTATCATCTGATTTGAAAATGTCACTGTAATATAATGTTACACTGAAAAAAAGTGTTTCAGGTGCTACCAAAATACATTAAGTGAAAGTGAAAGGGTTTTGCTCACAGTCAGGGCGGCCACAATGGGGTAGACAGACCAGGACCCCAAGCTACAAAAGACTTTCTCAACTAACGGAATTGGAAAAGTCAAAGTTATAAAAAGCAATAGCTCCTCTTAAATATTAAAAGGTCATATATCACACAAAACTGACTCCTGTGAGCTTTAAGCCATGTTAGAATGTTGTTACCTCCTCAAAAACAGACCTGGAGTTGTGTTTTGTTTCATCCACCTGTTTGAGTAATCCTGCATTATTATTTTGTCTACATCTCCAAAGCTCAAAATGCTCTGTTCCACCTTGTGATGTCATGAAGTGGTAGTTTTGAAGTTAGTTCAGTTAGTTTTGACCTTTAGTTCAGTAGAGATTCACAATTCCAGGGCTGAAATTGAAATGATTCTAGTCAATGTGTATGGAGATCAAAAACACAGGAAGCACTTCCTGTATTACCACATGACACATTAACATCAGAAGTTGGAACAGTGTCTTCAGATTGAGAAAAGAACTCCTAAATCTGAAAGCCTACATCTGCAGGGTTTGTGTGTTAAACATGTGTGAATGAAACAAAACACAACTCCAGGTCTGTTTGTGATGAGGAAACAACATTATAACATAGGTCAGAAAATAGTGTAATATCAGAAAATAGTGATTTGCAATCTGAAAAGTTAAGTCTCTAGATTATCAATATTTTGTTTTGTTTGTATGCCAATAACAGTAAGAAAATATTCTCTTATAATTGCCATAATAATCTGACATGGTGATATCCTTATGTACAATAAAACTCACCTGTGTGTGTATAACTCAAACGATGAATTGAAGATGTCAAAGCTGGTAATGTAATCTGCACTTGGGACACTCGCAATGGTTTTCTAGAAAAGAAAGGAGAACGCTGTGATCACAACCAATACTAGAGGTCTCAGTCTGAACTATAGAAAATTAAAGCAACTTACCCTGAGTTTTGGCAGAAAAGTGATCTGCGTGGACCCCCCTCCCAGATCTAAGATCCCTACGGTCTTCTGATTTTGTGGAGACAAGTGATCTGAAAATATAACATCTTTAATCCAGATCTGCAGCCACATTTTTGTCAGACAGATCATTTCCAAGACCTTAAACTACCAGTCAAATGTTTGGACTCTGTCCCTTTTTTCTTACCACTTTCTATATTTTAAATGAAATCGACAAAGCACAAAAAAAAGTTAATTAACTCTACTAAATATTTTTCAACAAGGCAAAAGGTAGCTAATTGGAGGATGTTTTAAAATAGCAGATGAGGTGAGATGGTGTGTCCAAACTTTTGACTGGTAGAGTATGTAAAGTTACATATACTACAGGAACTACCAGTTCTCAATTAGTTAAAGGGGACAGAAGTTTTGTGCTGTTGGCCCCTCCTATGGATAACTGCTGAATCCTACGTGTATCATCTAAAAATAACTATGAGAGCAAAGTTTGCACAGTGGGCATAGGGGGGAGCTGAATATAAATGACTACAACAAGCATGAATCACGCTAAATACAATTTTGGGTAAATGAGAAGGGGAAACAATTCTAACATGGTTTAAAGCTCTTAAAGCTGCAGTAACTTTTTGGTTGGGGCTCGTCACTTTCTTATTTCTATGGATATGTCATTGCTCTGCCTGGGATGTTCCACAATATGTCATTAAACAGCTCTACTTCACATTTATTAAATTACAGGTGATTCTATTACTCAAAAATACCTTAAAAAACAGGCATTCTGACTGTGAGCAGGGTCGCCTCTCCACAGATCTGACTTGTAACTTGGTCTGGTTTAATCTCCATGAAGATAGAAAGGTTTAATAACATTACTGTGATACATTCCAGACAAAGCAATAACATCTCCATGAAGAAAAACATTTGACAGACCTTCCACCAGAAAAGTTACACAACTCTTTAAATGTCAATTTTGCATAATATATTTCCTTTCAAAGCTCAAATAATGGATAGTATAGGACCATTAACTGCCATTAACAATAGCAAATATTATTACTGTCCCAACCTGTTAAGAAGTTCATTGTTATCCATGCCAGGATTCCTACAAAATACATAGATTTCATTAAATCACAAACTTTACTTTTGACATTACATCAGAATCAGAGTAAAAGTTGGTCATTTCCAAACAAGTGGTAAAAGGAGAAATTCAATTTGTCAACTGGACAAATTTACCATTTTTACCATGGATTCTACCTGGACGACTGAGGGATTCTTCACACATTTCCAAACAAGCTAAAAATGCTGACAAACTTAATTAAATAGAGATAATAATACCTTTTGTAATCCTATCTGTAGCATGTTTTACCACATAATGAGAGCCTGTGGAGGTGTTGACAACATTGTGGCATGGTGTCGTCACAGTTAAAAGGTACGTGCATAAAAACATGTGATCCATGACAATAATTATGTTTAAAGTAATGTGTCACACTGCGTCTTAAAGGGGATGTTACCTTCATTTGTACCGTCCATAATGCTGACGCTGTTGTCTGGGACCAAGAATGGAGAATCGTCAAACACATGTTGAACCTAAGATACACCAACACGGTTTAAGTGGGTTTAAACTCAAGTCACATTTAATATTTTAAATCCACAAACGCCTTAAAACATTTATACCGCTGTATCATGTCTAGACTCAACTAGCAACTTTTGAATCCAGCTGATTAGACAAAATAATTCAAATACAATTATATTTAGAAGAAAACATGGACAAGCTTTGTAAAACTGGTTATCAGAACCAGAATTACAGGTGGAAAAAAAGGTAACTGAATGTATTTAGTAACATGCTTTTGTATTTTACCTTAGAAGACGTCTTATTAGATCTGTTTTTCATATAATATATTATGTTCATATTTAAACACTGATTCATAACAAAGGATAGTAAAAACTACATTTAAAATTGAGTAATTGCAATTTAATAAAAAGTTGTTGCAACATTAAAGTAGCCAATATGCAGATTTTGTATGCATTAACAAAAAAAGCGGGAAGATGGTATAGTATACAACTGCAGTGAATCAGAAATATGAAAGAAAACAATTATAGACCAAAACAGAATAGACCTTAAATGCTTTCTAAATCTATATATTTGAATACAACTGAGATACTAAATGTGAGTAGAATAACACAAATAAAACTATAAACCTACAAGCTATGATGTAAAGCAGTAGCTCTCACTCAGATTTGGCTTTCAAAGTACCATCAGATCTAAACCCTAAATGAGGCAAATCCACAAAATAAAGAGCTGTCCAAGTACCAGAGTTTGAGAAACACAAGTGACCATGACTATGCACAAGTACACGGTGTTTCTCTTAGATATGGTTCAGACTGTGGTGCGACAAATTGTATGAAAAAAAATATATAAATATGGAAAGTATTTGAGCCACCACAGTCTGAACCATATCCAAGACAAACACCGTGTACACAGAAACATTTGTTGTGTTTATGCATTTGAGGGACCCTCCACATGCTTTTCTTCATGGATGTGTTATTGCTTTGTTTGAAATGTTTCACAGTATGGCATTAAATCATCATGGAGACCAAGCCAGGCCAAGTTACAAGTCAGATCAGTGGAGAGGTAACCAACCCCGCTCACAGTCAGAATGCGGTTTTTCTAGGTATTTTTGAGTAATAAAATCACCTGTAATTGAATAAATGTAAGGGAGATCTGTTTAATGTCATATTGTGGAACATTCAAAGCAGAGCAATGACATATCCATAGAACCAAGAAGGTGACGTGTATTTCATATTTTAGCAGTCTTTTTGAACAGTGTAGTCACATTTTATGTTCTGTATAAAGCAACATAGTGACATTTTGTTATGCCAAAGTCTAGCCCATGTTCTTTTTAGACTATGGGGGGCCAGTGTAGTCTCTTCTAGTAATGGAAAACAATGTGTACAGTATAGTATATGTCCAAAACGGAATGGGAGCTAATTTGTGGATGCCCTCAGTAGACTGGTGTAATTAATTGCCTCTGGGAGTATATTTGTCAGTTATCATCAAAATACCCTCAAGCGTCACATTACAATCTTCACTCAGCCTCTTTTATATAATATCAGACATCTTTGTATTACGAATGTATCTCTGGTTTATCCTCTCTCTGCTTATCTGCACTTCCCTTCAGAGTGGAAGGCAATGTGATTCTGGCAATGATAAAAAGAACTGTGTATGAATGATGTTTTAACTTGGCTTTGAACACTATGGGTGATTAGTAATGAGTTATATTTACTAGAGATAAACCAATATGAATGAGTTTTTTCATGGCCAATGTCGATAACGATTGTTTAGAAGAGAAATCAATGGGCAATAAACTCTGCCGATCAGTA
This sequence comes from Paratrypauchen microcephalus, assembly GCA_036785185.1. Classification (NCBI taxonomy): domain Eukaryota; kingdom Metazoa; phylum Chordata; class Actinopteri; order Gobiiformes; family Gobiidae; genus Paratrypauchen; species Paratrypauchen microcephalus. The sequence goes on along the minus strand of JAVJIX010000031.1, from coordinate 6,091,087 downwards.
ACATTATCTTTTTTTCCTTCACATTGAACAATTGAAACTTTTAATTCACTTTAATTTAGTCACAGTTGCCATCACAAATATCAATATGATCTTTATGCAAATTCATCAGTACTACATACTCCAAAATACTCCATAAATGATCAGTGTATTATTTTCACTAGGATCCAAACTGAATAAAAAGTTGCAAAAGTTGCTAAATTGTGAGAACCCTACTCGAAGTTTAGTGTCGAGTATAGTCAAGTATACCTGTTCCAAAAGAGCGTGTGCTTTCTGTTTGGGCAGGAGTCTCAGTCCCGCAGTGGCTCTGAGCACCACTGGAGTTCTCTTCCACTCAACCCGGGGCACTGTTCGTTTGGCCACTTTCAGCAGTATCCTCACCGTGTGTCCCGCCTGTGTAGACCATTTACAATATGGAAGTAAGTGATGGGCAGAAATAAAACAAATTCTGCATATTGATCTAGAATTGAGTAAATGTGACTAGGTGAGATATTAGCACTTAATATAACTTTGCAAATTTGGCTTGTTTCATGTTTCATGACATTTCTGAATGGTTTCAAGTTCACTCACCATTTCAGGAGAGTTGACATATGCAGATAAACCAGGCTTTATAGACTGAAACATCTCATTGTCCAAAATAGGCAGCTTATCTAAAAAAAGAATAACAAGACTCTTGAACATGGGTCAAACTGTGCATTATTAGAATAAAGTGTATTTATCTAAATGGAGAATGTTCTAAAGCATGCATTGAAATTCATTTCCATGAGAAAGTTACATACTGCTTCTTTAAAGAAGCAAACATTTGTGACTATCATATATCTTACCTGTGTCACTCTGTATAAAGGTGTAGACATGTATTCTCGTCCCTGTGCTCCCTGCGTCAAACATCACGGCGTAGCGGATGCGGCTGTGGTTGGCTGGTCTGCTGAGGCTGGGCAGGAGGTTGCTGATGCTGTGGGTCAGATCCAGGAGAGAGGACCCAGCCTGAGCTCCACTGTGCCCAAGGAGAGAGCACAGGAGCAGGGGCAGGAGCAGCACCGTGACTGCCTCCATCTTCACACCTCTGGAGGGGCAAGAGACGGGCAAGTGTCATTACACTAAGTACAGGTGCGTTCACGTGATGTTGTAATGATGCAAACAGCCAACACTGCAAAAAATTGAGTATGTAGTAAGACTAAGGCTAAGATATGACAAAAAAAAATTATAATGCGTTTTTCATATTTTGCCATATTGATTATTTTATTTTATTTTGTCTAATTAAAAAAATAAAAATAATAAAATGGCTTTCAATACTGATTTCCTGAACATAAACATGACAGACTTTTAATCTATAACATTTAACAACAAAATGTAACCAAAAAAAAGGTAATTTTCTTCCACCAAAGTCTGGACTGCCCTGCCTTATGTAGGTGCAGTAGTTGATGAGGAAACATTATCACTTAGACCAGAAAATAGCAGAATATGGGCCATTTAAACATCATAAACCTTGTCTTTACTGTTTCAGAATTTAAAGTAGCTCTTACGCACCAAAATACAGCAGGTATGACAAATAATCGAATATTTGAAAGGAATATAAAGGTTCAGAGCAAAACCTGGAATGAAAAGTGGAAAAGTTAGCATAAAGAAATAAAGAAACCGGTGCACTTCACTTACTTTGGTTCATCTGCTAACGCTAGCTGCTACTGAAAACTAACGTTAACTTACATTTTACCGCACCTAATTGCTTGAACATGACTAAAGCACAACTGGCCCGTGTCAAATGTAATACAGACACGTGTACGGGGAAGTCTGAAGTTTTAAAATAGGACTTTAGGGCCGGATTGGACTGACCATGTTGTTAAAGAATGCGTCGCCGCTGCCACAGCTGTTACGTAATGACGTCAGTGTTGTTATTCGACGTTGTTTCCGGGTTTCCGTGCGGAGTGTGCGGCGTTCGCCCGAAGCTAATGCTAAAAATAACACTTTGTGAAGATGTTTAAAGGCCAAACGCTGAAGGAGGAGTATGAGGAGAACCCGTGTCGCCCGGTGAGTCCTAGCGCCGGTGTGATCCGTAGTTTGAAGCAGGAAATTATAGAAACTTCGCAGATTAAAGAGGAGCCAGAGGAGCAGAGCATCAAAGTAGAGGACGAACAGCTGCCCGTCTCACAGCCAAGTGTCTGTGTGAAGACCGAACTGCTGCAACCCAGAAAGACTGAGACACAGGGGGAGGACACCAGCACAGAAACGCATTTACAAGTAAAGACTGAAGGAGACAAGGGGCAATCCTCTGACACTGACAATGATGACAACTGGAGAGCGCCATTCAACTGTTCAGATGCACAGATGGAGACAGAGGCTAGTGGAAACCAGGAAAAACAAGTCCAAATCAGAGACACAAATAGTGCACAAACTTCATGTCAATCTCTTAAAAATAAGTCTGACTCAGAGACTAGTGAATCGGATGAGGAGGCGTCCGAAAGTGAAGGAGACTCGTCAGAAAATGAAGAAGATGATGATGTTCCTGATTGGGTACATCAATGCCCATTTTGTAAGAAGAGGTTTATGAGAAGATATCACTATGATAACCACATTAGGACTCACACCGGAGAGAAACCTTTCACCTGTTCAGTTTGCAATAAGTCATTTGCAGCAGACTCAACACTGAAAGGACACATGGCAGTACACAATGAACCAAAAAACAGCTGTCCAGTTTGCAAGAAAAGCTTTGTTCAAAAGAGTTATCTCAAAATTCACATGAGAATCCACAGTGGAGAGAGACCTTACAGCTGTTCATTCTGTGAGAAATCATTTACCTCACCAAGTAATTACAGCGCACATGTGAGAGCACATAATGAAGACAGAAGATACAGCTGTCAGTTCTGTGGTAGAGCTTTTGTCCGCAGTAGTAATCTCAAACAGCACATGTTACTGCACACAGGAGAGAAACCATTCAGCTGTTCAGTTTGTGACGAAAAATTTATCAAAAAACGTAGTCTGCTTGCACATATGGAAGATAAACACGATAAAGATGAATGAAAAGTCAGTGTGCAGCCTCTTTAACTTTGGGTTGTCAAAAGTATCGAAATTCAGATACTAATCGATACTTTAACTACTGGTAGAAACTCATTTGAGCCGTTATTGATACTAAAAAAAGTCCCATTCACAGGAGAGAAATGAAACTTCCCTGAATAGTTTTAGAATGATCCTGATCTGCATCAGAACAACCGTAAGAGCACATAGACTAGTATACACCCATGGACCATGATGGAACCTACCTGGAGCCCTGAGGGATTACACATGTGTAAAGCCACATGATAATATAAAGGAAAGTACTATGATTTAATGTGGAAAAACACATTCCAAATAAAGAATGTTTTTTTCTTATCATTGTGGTATCATAATTGGTATTGAGTCTATTGTCTTCTCTCAAATCGAGTTTGAAATATTTGTATTATGACAACACTACAGTGCACATGCAATATGAAATTAAGGTTTAGTGAATAACATTGGCACAGGGACTGAAAAGGACTGTTTGTGGAATTATAGTTTATTCACATGTTTTTAATTGTATATTGTTAGAGATCCACAATAAGCGTGCAATTAAATTTACATCGATATCAAGATTCAGTAATTTGTCAATGATTAGTTTGTTTCTTTTTTTTTTTAGTTTAGTTTAGTTTATTAAGGACAGTGTGCAGTTTCATTAAAAAGATGTCTGCACCAGATTTAGCTCAAAGCTAATTTCCATCTGCAGTCCTCACATCATAAAATACAATACAAAAATACGATAAAGTGCAATTATAAATACAATAAAAATACAATACAATATAATAAAAAGAAATCACATATCAAATACAAGGTACAATCTTAACAGGCTAGTGCAGGATAAAATCTTAAAATATAAGCAATTCTAAAATAAACAATCTCAAAACAATTCTATACATTATCCGACATTTAAAGTGCGTGCATATTCATAAGCGCATACAGGTAGAAATCACACGCATAATTTAGGAGCAGGGTCATTGAGAGCAAAGGTGAACGCTGATGATAATAATAACCCCTTTCATTACTTTTATAAAGAGCAGCAGCTGTCGAATGGTACCCACGAGGGTATCATCCGACAGCCACCTACCTAACTGGTACGATTATTTTGAGGTGAGGCTTTAAAGATAGGGCCTTTGCCAACAGAGGATACCCACGAGGGTAACCTCTGTTGGCCAACTACCGTCTGGTATTAGTGAGAGCAGGACTGACTGTCCAGGAGCCAGCTTTTAACGGCTCGAGAGAATGTTAAAAAGTCTGCCATGTCCTTTATATGACTCGGGAGTCTGTTCCACTCCGTCACAGCTTTATAAGAAAAGGCTGATTGGGAGAAGGCAGTTCTCCTTTTTGGGACATCGCAGTCTCCCCTCGAAACAGACCTTAACACTCGGCTGGTGAGCCGAGCGCGTGGCTGGACATAGGTCTGTAGAGGGGGTGGGGCAGCGTCATGCAAGATTTTATGAACCAGACGAATATTGGAGAAGCTGATCAGATTTTCAAAGCTAAGCAATTTGTATTTTTTAAGTATATGACAATGATGGTGCCTTAGAGGCTTTTTATCCAGAATTTTTAGGGCCCGATTATGCAAGGATCTGAGAGGTTTGAGAACTGTCTGTTTGGCCTGAGACCATGAGGATATACAGTATGAAATATGAGATATGATCATTGCGTTAAAATATGTTTTTGCAGCCTCCAAGGATAAAGAACTCCTGATTTGTTGAAAATTAAACATATTAAATTTTAAAACATGACAGACTTTTTTTATATGTTGTTTAAAACCAAGTGTAGAATCCAGGATTACCCCGAGGTATTTTACCTCCTCCACATTCCGGATCATATGGCCCGCCACAAAAATATTAGGGTGTATATTTTGAGTCTTTTTATTTGAAAAGTACATCGTTACCGTTTTATCTGTGTTTAGTATTAGATTTGACCTACTCAGCCACTCAGAGGCTTTTGTCATTGCTGCTGTCAGTTTAGCTGCGACTGAGGATGCTTCCTTACCATGCGCAAACACCACCGTGTCATCAGCATACATCACGACCCCCACGTCATCTTTAAAGATGGAAGGCAGATCATTGATATATAAACTGAATAGCAACGGCCCCAGAATCGAACCTTGTGGCACTCCTTTAGTGCATGCTGTAAGCGGAGATGTTTTATCGTTAATTTTAACGCATTGATTGCGATCCGATAAATATGATTGGATCCAACTCATGGTTTTGGGTGAAAGATCAAATTTCTGTAGTTTCTCTAGTAGAACATAGTGATTGACAGTGTCAAATGCCCTTCGAAGATCTAAGAAAATGGCCCCCACCACCCCTCCCTTGTCTAAGTTGGATTTAATTTCTTCAATAAAATAGCAGCATGCCGTGTGAGTGGAATGTTTTTTTCTAAAGCCAAATTGCCTGGCGTTCAGCAGATTTAGACTGTCAAGATGTTCGATTAGTTGTTCAGCAACGTTTTTTTCAATGACTTTGGCAATGGCAGGAAGTATGCTAATCGGTCTATAATTACTCATGTCTTTTTTATTGCCCGACTTGAAAATAGGAGTAACGATGGCAGTTTTCAGGGAAGATGGGAACACACATTCAGATAACGACAGATTAATTATGCAGGTTATAGGTGTAACTAAGACATCTTTAAATCTTTTTAAGAGATGCGTATCCAGACCCCACAAGTCTTTAGCCCTTGAGTCTGAGAGCGAGGACATTATATTAAAAACTGTTTCTTCACTCACGGATTGAAGGTGCAATTCGTTGACTTGGGTTGAAACTGGTCTTTTCACAGGGAAACCAGCCGCTTCACATGTGTTTGATGGTCCACATAGCTCTCTAATGGAGGTTACAAAATAGTTGTTAAACATATTTGCAATGGTTTGGCTGTCCTTAACAGTGGCTTCTGTACCAGGTGAGAGTCCATGGCTGCGGCTGGCATTGATGTCAAGTTCTATTGGTTCGTTTCCTGCTCGCTCCTTTCCAGATAAAGTGTCTATACATTTCCAAATTAATTTACTGTTCCCTTTTGCTTGGGTGATAACTTCTAAAAAATAGTTTGCCTTTGCTATTCTTAGTTGTCCTACCACCTTGTTTCTGATACTATTAAATAAAAGTCTGTCTGTAGTCAACTTTGATTTTAGATACTTTTTTAAAGCAGCATCCCTTTGCTTTATTAATTGCCAGAGTCGCTCACTAAACCAGGGTAGATTAATCCTTCTTGACCTTCGTTGCTGTGTTTTTGTAAATTTGGTTAAGATAGTCAAGATAGTGTTTTTAAGAATGATACTTGCCTGCTCTGTGTCCTGGACGCTAACTAATTCATTCTGAATTGCATTTTTAATTTCCCTGTCCACAAGCTCCATATCGCGCTTTGGAATATAAGATACAACAGTATTTTGTGCATTTTGATTTCTGTAACGGGCTTTAGAGAGTTTCCTGGTGCCCAGTATTAAATTATGGTCTGATAGTCCCGTGATGAGATTATATGTTTTTGTGATGCGTTCCGATTTGTTGGAGAAAAGCAGATCAATTAAGGTTTTTGAGGAGCTAGTTATTCTGGTGGGACCTGATATCATTTGGGTCAAATTGAACTGTTTGGCTATGGACCTTAATTTGCTGGAGCGAGCTTTATCCATCCAATTTAAATTAAAATCACCCATTAAAATTGTTTCCTTATCATTGCAGGCTTTGAGTATTTCCCTAAGTTGATCGTAAAATTGCTCTTTTTCGTTAGGAGGCCTGTAGAGTACGATGATGTTGAAAGCCATTTCAGGGGACAAACAAATCGAGACTCCCACGCATTCAATATCAGTTTGTGGGAGGTCCATCTGCTTGCTTTGAATTGAGTTTTATTATTTAGAGGTCCAGAGTTTTGACTATTTATGTGTTAAGTGGGACTGATTAAAGGTGCATTGTGTAACTTTTCTGGTGCAAGGTTCATCACCTGCTTTTCTTCATGGAGATGCCATAGTTTTGTCTGAAATGTCACAGTATGACATTAAACCTTTTTATCTTTATGGAGACCAAACCAGACCAAGTTACAGTTCAGATCTGTGGAGAGGCAACCCCAATCACAGTGAGAATGAATCTTTTTGTAGGTATTTTTGAGCTATAAAACCACCTGTAATTAAATAAATGTAAGCTAGAGCTGTTTAATGTCATACTGTGAAACATTTTAAGCATAGCAGTGACATGTCTATAGAAACAAGGTGATGGACCCCAACCGAATAGTTGCACAGTGCACCAAGTCTTTTTTCTTAATGATCAGCTAATTATTGCATTACATTTTTTATGGGGAAAATTTTTGAATAAAAAAACAATAATAAATTGCAGTGGTACAAATATGTATGTATCTAACAGAATATAGTTTACACAATATAGTTTAATAACTGTCTATTATTAAGGACAATATGAAAGGAGGGTGTAACTTCTTTGAACCAACATGACTCAAAAATCATAATTCTGAGATGAGCTTTTCTGATTATCAAAATACTACTCAAGTATAAAGTAGTCCAACAAATTACTAAAGTAAGACTCAGTGGGAAGAGAAACCAACACTTTTACTAAAAGAGTATCGTTACACTGTACAATATATTACACACGTAGAAGTACAAGTATGCAGTCCAAAGACTACTACCAAGAAAGCAATTTCTTTAAGCGGTTTCTCAACTAAATGTGAGTGAGTATACTACTGACCTGAAACCAAGATATTCAAGCTATATATTTTTTAAAGGTGCACTGTGTAACTTTTCTGTTGGAGGGTCCGCCGACTGCTTGTTTCCATGGAGATGTATTTGCCTTGCCTGGAATTTTCTACAGCACGGCATTAAGCCTATCAACTTCAAAAGAAACAAGCAAGTGACACCACAAGGCCAAGTTACAGGTCTAATCCGTGGAGGAACGACAGCGCTGACAATGAGAATGCATGTTTTTAAAGCATTTTTGAGTAATAAAAACACCTGTAATTTACTTGATGTAAGATGGATACATTTTGTGGCATACTGTGGAACATTCCAGGCAAAGCAGTAACATCTCCATGGAGACAATTAAGTGGCAGACCCTCTAGTGCACCTTTAAACTAGCAATCTAGGCTCCATTTGTGAACACATCTAAACAAGTGAAAGCTATTCAGACCAAGTTCCTGGCTCAAGTCATAGAATTTTATTTTTTGCAGTGTACAAGAGTTTTCACAATTAAAAACATTGTGGAGTTTTTATTTTTACATTGTGGAGTAATTGAGGCTCATGATACGACAAATGAACAAACAGGAAGACATGGTTTAAAATGCAATAGTTCTCTCACATTTTAATTTACAATAAACCATACAATCTGTTTACCTTGTCAGTTAAGAAAATACAGAAATAATTAGGATATTTCACAGCAACAGAGACACATTCAGTAAGCCCTTAAACACCCCAAAATATGATCTAAAATTACTTGAATCCACAATATTAATCTTGATTTGAGTGGCTTTCATTTTATTGCAGACTGTTTTTGGAAATGGCTTGAATAATTATACTATGTAAGTAAAACATGTCCAAATAAATCTAAACTAGTCCAAACTACTCAAATAAGTTTAACATTTTGAATTCAAGTAATGTCAAATCATTTAGAAATCCTTTTTTGTAATGTGTTGTACAAAAACCATGTCCTAATCTCATCCGTAACATCTCAACAGTGTCTAATTTCTTCAAATAGAGAAGAAACTACAGTTCTTTCATGAATCAAGCCACCAATAATGTAACTGAAGTATAGGAGGTTCACTCTCTGCTGCCAGCATTGCATATACTGTCCTTGTGCCATTCAGCAAGACACTGTCCTTGATTTTTGATTAGCTGTTCCTGCCACTAACATAATGTGTAACAGAGTTATGAAAGTTGTTCCTATATTTGTAATTTCTTTTAGTCAATTTTTATGCATTTATTAAAAAAAGAGACCAATGACGTAATAAGCCATAATTTCATAATGTCATTTAATCAAAAACTTAATTAGGTACTAACTTGACCTTTTTATAAGATGATTGTGCATTTTGAAAAGAGACTACCACAATCACAATATGCCTAATTATTAATAAAACATTTGACATTTGAATTAAGTGCTAAAAGTAAAATTTTGGGCAGAAATAACCTCCTTGTCCATTGTAATATTATTAGTCGCTTTAAGGAGTTTATAAAGTCCATTTAGCGGCCCATCGTTGGCATGGTAACGGCGGGGCTGGTTACCGTGGCGTCCTCAGCTTTCCACTGCGAGGTCACAGTTTTGATCTGAGTGTAAAACTGGATGCCCTGAAAACGAGAGAGAAAAAAATGAATAAATATAGCTATGAATGAAAAACTTGTTAGTTTCTTAACAGTTTGAAAGCAAATATTAAATGATTATATTCTCCAATACAAAAGGTATATCACATTACAATGTCAGGGGTGGGCGATATATATCGTCTGCGATATTATCGTGATTGTTGTTTTAACGATGTGCAAATTTACATTATCGAGTACAGTATTTAAATTAATTCGCTAACACCAATGAAACGCGCGCTGACACTTACAGACGCCGACACACATTAGAGCGCAGCAGTGCTCCACACTCAGCTCGACTGCCGCTCGACTTGTAGGCCTAGGTGATCACATGACCTCTCTCGCGAGCAGCCTTGGAACAGGTTAGCAGCACAGTTTGAGAAAATGCAGGCAGAGGCAGCTAAAGCTCGGTCTACTTCAGAGGATTTAGTGCCCAGACGCGGGTCTACTTCCCTGGCATGGAAATGGTTTGGTTTCGAAAAGACCGACATTGATCAAAACACTGTCATATGCAAAATTTGTTGGAAATCTATCTCTGTGAAACAAAGCTCCACAACAAACCTCTTTCACCACAGTAAAAAGTACGAAGAATATGAGAAATTTCAAGACTCTGCAGCTCAAAAAAAAAAAAAAGTAGGCGACCTGTTCAGCACACCCAACAAACCCTCTCGGACTCATTCAGCAGAAAAGTGCCGTATGACAGAAAAAGTAAATGATGGCAAAACATAACCAATGCCATCACCAGATTCATACCCAAAGAGATGTTGCCGATGCAGTCAGACCTGCCAACATGTACTCATTTTGCATAGCGGACACGCAATTTTGACCTCCTTGTTCGCTTGTTGTTCTAAATTACGAATATGGAGCTCACATTTCGTCCGTTTCACTCAAATTGTCACTGACGTTGATTCTGAGGCTGAGACACAGATCCACAGAGATCCGCATGTAAACAGAGAACTTTCAGCCAATCACAGCGCTTCATTTCCTCCCCACTCCTCCGCTCTCCCTCGCTCCACGCCACAGTTCAGATTCAGGGATGTGAGACCCATTGAGCCCAAAAAGTAAGATTAATGCGTAGAGTTAGCCCAACATTAACCCGACGGTGTTGTTAACCACTCGTCAATGTTACGACGAACAGATGAACCATCTGAGTCGTCGTGTGTTGCAATGGTCACCGCCACCTTTCCCCGTACTCATTGTAAAGAAAACAGTTTTGGTTTTAAACTGCAAGGCTTGTGTGACATGGCTGAACCACCGAAAAAAAGACTAGGAAACAACAAATATTTCTGAACAGCTATCAGGAGAGATGGCCTTGCCTTAGCATGTCCAGGCTGCATGCGTTTAGCACCATGGGGACAAGGGACAACAGGTACGAGCACAGTTCCACACACACAAATCCCCCTTCCACAATGTCCATATCACACTCGTCATCTAGACGATGGGCTGTTTGGTGAAATGGGTATAAAGTTTTAGACAAGCTCGGTTGTCTGATTGTAAAAATCAGTACGAGCCTATAGCGTAGCTCTATTGCTTGAACATTAAGATTAGCCTATATATACACACACACCGTAATTTCCGGACTATAAACCGCTACTTTTTCCTCACACTTTGAACCCTGTGTCTTGTGTATTATGCGTGTGTGCATGTATTATGGACGGATTATTAGTTTATGAACACAGAGGATGTGTGTGCGCAGCCTGAGAGGAGGAAGCGTCTGTGCGGTTAACGTGAAGTTGCAGCGTTAGCGTTTATTGCCATGTGATAAAATAAGTTCTGACGCTAGATGGGGGGGATTTCGTCATAATATCGTTATCGATAAAAATCCTACAAATATCGCGATTCTTTTTTGCCCATATCGCCCACCCCTATGTCAGAATACTTTTTAAAGGCTCCATGGCATGAAATTTTCACTTTGAGGTTTTTGAACGTTAATGTGAGCTCCCCTACCCTGTTTAGCCCCCCCCCCCATGGCTAAAAGTTGCGAAATGTGTAAACTGAGCAATTGCGATCCTTTTCCGCGTTTGAAAAAAAAACAACCCAAACGGGCGATTTTGGACAAGGGAATTTGCTGACGTCACACTCGGAAAAGGTTTACACCCCCTCTGCCTGGATGACCACCCCCTGTCTCTGGAAATCACGCCCAGAGAAGCGCAAACGCTACGAGATACGAGCTGCGGGTTGTTTTTGCCTGGAGAGACGTGAGAGTCTCTCCAGGCTCGGATGTCCTTTATCCGAGCCTCCGAGCCTCTGAAACAGCAGTGGTTTGATTTTATTTTCAGTGGAAATTTGACTATGAGTGTTTTTTTTTCCATGGGACGCGTCTCCTATCTTTCTCCGTGCTTATACACACGGAAGTAGAGACAGCTAAACCAGGAAACAGTGGCGTATTTGGCCACACCCCCACCCGCCTGCACTGGCCCATCTCTGTCCTCATTTGCATTCAAGCAACACGCCCAGAATAAAGTGTTCAAAGACAAAAGTCTCCATAGGCCTCACCCCAAGAGGCTCTCTCATGCACCAAGGCTTGATTTTGAAGAAGGATTCATTTACAGTATGAGAGAACCACTGAGGCGCCATATAAAAGCATCAAAAAGTACCATGTCATGGGATCTTTAATGAACGTCAAGTTTAGTATTTATCGTCTTAAAATCTCTTGTTTTAACATTAGGCCAACTGAAAAAATAATTGAAAAAGCCAACTGAAAAAGTATTGTGGGTAGGTGGGACGTTTAAAAACTAGAATTCTCTTCAGAGTGCACTTTTATCTTGTTAAATGAAAGCTGCAAGAAAATTTGATTCTTTGCTCGTAAAATATGCTCAGCATTATTTCCTGTATTTTTCATCTATTACATTTCTATTTTCCACTTTTCTTCACAAACTGGTAATTATAAAACCATCTTCCCCTAAAGTTTTTTATGTTGTACCTGTTTTCCATAGAAGTTTGTGTCTCCTCTGAATGAGCCTCTGGAGCCGGTGAAGGAAAACATGGGCAGAGGCACTGGGATGGGAACATTTACACCAATCTGGAAAATAATTTGACACAATTTAGACAACTACTGGCAACCCAAAAGCATAATGCATTATAGAGTTAGAGGTTGTATATTATGCAAAATTAACTCTTATAGCCACGTTACAATGTTATAACCTCATCAAAGAGTTGTGTTTTGTTTCATTCACACGTTTGAGTAATCCTTTATTTTTCTGTCTACATCTCCAAAGCTCAAAATGCTCTGTTCTACCTTGTGATGTCATGAAACTGTAGTTTTCATCTTAACAGCTACCTTTTACATTTAGTTCAGTAGAGATTGGCCATTTTGGGGATGATTGATGACCAAATGATTGTGGTGAAGGTGTATGGAGTTTAAAAACACAGTGAAGCACTTCCTGTATTCCTGTATCACTTCATCACAAGGTGGAACAGAACATTTTGAGCTTTGGAGATGTAGACAGACTAATAATGCAGGATTACTCAAACACGTGTGAATAAAATAAAATAAAACACAACTCCAAGTACGTTTTTGATGAAGTAACAACATTATAACCTGGCTTAAAGCTCGGAGGAGTAAGTTTTGTGGGACCTAGTGTTTTTTTTACATTTTTAAGACAGCAAAAATCAAGTAGAGTGCCTTTTAATAACAAAGTAAATTCAAGTAATTTAACTAAAAAAACATGCTATATTTGAAAAGGCAAAAATAACACATGGACATCATTAGGCCCGAGCGCTAAAGCATAGGGCCTAATGTTATTAGATTTTATTTTGATTTCACACACAGGTTAAGTAAGAGCAGATTGAAACATCTAGACTAATTTTTCTGTTTAAAATGCATAGACCACATGCAGAGAGATTATAATATACCAGCTCTGTGCCTTACCTGGCCCACATCCACCTCGTTGGTGAATTTCCGCGCCGTGGCTCCGTTGGTGGTAAAGATGGCCGTCCCGTTGCCATAGGGATTGTTGTTGATTAAAGAAATGGCGTCGTCCAAAGTCTCGGCCTCCAACACGACGAGAACTGGACCGAAGATCTCCTCTTTGTAGCAGGTCATGTCAGCCTAGAGAGAGAGAGAAGGAGACACCAAAGAGTTATCTCAAGGAAGGTCCATAATTTTATAATTTTAAAGATGCACTATGTCACTTTTCTGGTAGAGAGCCTGCTGTTATTACTTTGCCTGGAATGTCCTTCAGTATAACATTTAGGGCCACAAGTAACCATTATTTTAGTACTTGATTATTCAGCAATTAATATTTCTACTGGACATTGAGACTTTTTAATAACAATTACTAAAAATTACAGATTTTTAAAATAGCTGACTAGTCACAAATAGACCACCAGGCCAAATTACAGGTCAGATCTGTGGGGAAGCAAACCCGATCACAATAAAATGAAAATAAAAATGTTATAATGTTGTTTTGATTCATTCACACATGTTTGAGTAACCATTTATTACTAGGGCTGAAATAACAATGGATTCTCGTGAAGGTGTATGGAGCTTAAAAATACAGTGGAGCTCTTCCTGTATTACCGCATGACATGATGGAACAATGTTTTCTGTTTGAGAGAAGAACTTAGCCTGGATATGCAGGGTTTGTGTGTTAAACATGTGTGAATGAAACAAAACACAACTCCAGGTATGTTTTTGATCAGAAAAAAGAGTAACATAAGCCCTTTAATTAGACTGTTATAAACCTGTAGGAGTCATAATTAAACTTTACACTTTTAATAATTTATTTTCTTCAGTGTCAGGACTTGAAATGAAAATCTTTCTTTGCACGATAATAAGAACAGAACAATGTGAAATCCCAATCGTGCAATCAGCCCACCATTTTAACATTCACAGAGACATCCAGCAGTTACACTTTGAATACTTAACAGACAAAGGTCAAATGTCGTCCAGCAAATTTACTCAGATGTGCATGTATATTATCTAATGACCTAAAGAGCCGGTTCAGTCAGACAGGGAGTGAGTGTGAGAGTACGCATTATTAAACTCAAGTTCAAGGTGCGGTCAGGAAAATCATCTACTACGACGACGCGATTCAAAGGTTAAGCAACTGTACACATTTTTAAAAATTGTAATCGTTGTGCAGTGATTACAATCAAATCAAAATTATGATGTACATGTATGTGTATGTAAGAATGTTTAGAAGTTTCCAATACAACACAATGCATAACACAATGCACACATTAGCAAACACAGCCAAAAGGTTTTAAAGGTCCCATGGCATGAAATTTTCACTTTCTGAGGTTTTTGAACGTTAAAGGGATATGCCACCCCCAGGTCAAATTTGGGCATCTCCCCACAGTCCAGAGACTAAAATAATTGGTGGAAAGCGTTTTCCTTGTCACCCAGCCATTGTCCGAGTCTGTCGCCACTGACCACCGCGGTATCTGCAGCTCCTCCGCTTTAAGATTTTAAGATTTAAGATTGTCTGAAAACTTGGGAAAAAATACAAAATTGATTTAAACAACACATTTGCAGGAGCCTGTGATCAATATGGGTGTTCATGGTCCTGTTTAGGAGTTTGATTTTCAACAAAAAAGTGAGTGTGACTAACTGAAAAACTGTTGACTAATACCAACCAGCCTGTAACTGTAGTTTTATGTGTGAGAAACTTTTTAAAGAGCACAAATCATATCACCTGTTGTAATTCTCATCAAGTCTGCTCTTCCTGGACCACCTAAAATCAAACTACTGAAGACAAATCACTACAAACATGTTCTGAAAAAAAGCATGTAAACTTGAAAACAATCACTACATGACATCATTAGGTGGAACAGATCATTTTGGGCTTTGGAGATGTAGACAGACTAATAATAATCCAGGATTACCGTACTCAAACATGTGTGAATGAAACGAAAAATAATTCCTGGTAGGTGTTTGATGATGTAACAGCATTATAACATGACTAAAAAGCTCACAAGAATCCATCTTGTCTAACGTAGGACCTTTAATGTAAATTATTATGCATTTTTATACTGATTAACACTGAAACAAGACAAGAATCATTACAGAAGCAGGTTTGGCTGGTTTGGCATCATAATAAAGGTCAGTTTTCTTTTAATTATTGTTATTGTGCAAAGTTTTATTTAGATTATCAGTGTTTCCCATTAACAGGATAGACAAAAATTCTCCCCTATAGTCTAAAAAGAACCCAGACTAGGCATAACAAAATCTCAATTTGTTGCTCTGTACATAACATAAAAGGAACAGCCTTTCTGTGTTTTTTTATTTCCACAAATTATTAATATAGAAAGCGTTTTTGCCATCATAGTCTTAACAAAATCTATGAGGAACAATGGATAAACATTCTCCTACTCTCAGTTTGAACCTTTTTAAACCAATCTGGTAATTTCTCTGTGATTAGTTGTTTTATTGGGGTCTCACATTGGCTTCTGGCATATAAATAAATAGTAAAAGAACCAGTCTTTTGAACAGCTCTTTGAAATTAACTGCTCCAAAAGATTCGTATCACAACAGGAGCCGGAAATCTCATCAGTATTATTAAAAACTATCCGTATTAAAATTTTAACTTTCAATATTTTCTATTTTAGTTTCGCCTTGGGAGTTTAACTTTTCATCGTCAACTTGGATATTACATTAAATGGCAAGAGTACAAAGGCTGACTCACAAAAAAGTTATTTCAATCTTTAATCAAAAATTCTCACACATAAAATCTTGCCAAAATAAAAATGTAATTGGGGAAAAAAAAAAAAAAAAGATCCAGGCTCCATTCGAATCATGTCCTTTTGATTTAGCGCCAGAACACAGTGAATTTGACAATGTTCCAAATAAGTCTCCTCTATAATTATAAAACTGAAGCTGCGTGAAGAGTCCCTCAGTCGTCCAGGTAGAATCCATGATAAAAGGAGAAGTTCAATTTGTCAACTGGACAAAGTTTGTTTGGTTGAAAACGTTTCGCCGCTCATCCGAGAGACTTCGTCAGCTCTGGCCCTCATGCTGGTTAGACCCTGTTTATATCTAGCTGCAAGGGAGGAGCTACCTACCCTGAAAAAAGCTCTGAACCTATCCCAACTACTCTCTTTTGTTTTACGAATTCCTCTGGCGTCCAGTATTAGCATATCTATAAGCCCTAGGCGGCGCTCACTACACTGAAATAGCTCTGAAACTATCAACTAATCTGTCTCTTTGTATTTCAAATTTCTCTGGCGTCCAATTTGATTCTCAAACCAAAGTCAAAAACAGACAAAGAAACATTAGGACAGACAAGCCATTGCAGAGGGGTGGAGAGGGTCGTTGTCTTGAATAGGGAATTGGACGCCAGAGAAATTTGAAATACAAAGAGACAGATTAGTTGATAGTTTCAGAGCTATTTCAGTGTAGTGAGCGCCGCCTAGGGCTTATAGAGATGCTAATACTGGACGCCAGAGGAATTCGTAAAACAAAAGAGAGTAGCTGGGATAGGTTCAGAGCTTTGTTCAGGGTAGGTAGCTCCTCCCTTGCAGCTAGATATAAACAGGGTCTAACCAGCATGAGGGCCAGAGCTGACGAAGCCTCTCGGATGAGCGGCGAAACGTTTTCAACCAAACAAACTTTGTCCAGTTGACAAATTGAACTTCTCCTTTTATCATAAAACTGAAGCATAAATTAAATTAATCAAACAAAAAAACAGTATTTTGTCCATTTCTTTTGTTGCCTTTTCCTCTCAACCAGTCATCTCTCACACATAAAATTAGTCACAAGCTAGTTAGCCAACAGTTTCAGTTGGTCACCATTTTGCTGAAAATCACTTAAACAGGACCAAGAACAGTCATATAGGCTCCTGAAAATTTGCTGTTTAAATTTTGTATTTTTTCTTGAGTTTGCAGACCATTTTAAAAGATGCACTATGTAATTTTTGTCTTGTTTCTATGGATATGTCATTGTTCTTCCTGGAATGTTCCACAGCATGACATTAAGCAGATCTACCTTATTAAATCACATGTGGTTTTATAGCTCAAAAATACCTAGAAAAACAGACATTCTGACTGTGAGCGGGGTCACCTCTCCACAGATCTGACCTGTAACTTGGTCTGGTTTAGTCTCCATGAAGATAGAAAGGTTTAATTAATGCCATTCTGTGAAACATTCCAGACAAAGCAATAATATCTCCATGGAGAAAAACATTTGAAAAGTTACACAATGTGCTTTTACGTAAATCTTTTTTCTTTTGACAGTGCTTGCTAGCGTGTGCATTGTGTCACCATGGTAACTGCTGAACATTCCACCATAGAGGTGCATGGGTAACGCTGTCCTTGTTGATATCTCACCTGGACTTTATGGATGATGGTGGGTCCCACAAAGTTTCCATTTTCGTAACCTTTGACCTGGACATTCCTGCCATCGAGCAGGACCTGGGCACCCTCTTCCACACCGCTCTGGATCAATGACTCCACTCTGGCTTTGGCCTCAGGAGAGATCAGGGGCCCCACGTCTGCGCCGGGCTGGTCTCCTGCAGAGAAACAGGCAAAAACACAAACCACAATGGTAATTAAAAGGAAAACACAACTGGTTAATTTTAAAGTGCCAATATTACGCTATTTTCTGATCTATATTATAATGTTGTTTCCTCATTAAAAACATACCTGGAGTTGTGTTTTGTTTCATTCACACATGTTCAACACACAAACTTGGCATACTGAGTTCTTTCAAACAGAAAACAATGTTCCGCCTTTGGATATTATGTGGTAATACAGGAAGTGCACCGCTGTATTTTTAAAATCCATACACCATCATTAGAATCATTTGGATGATTTCGGCCCTGGAATTGCCTCCCTTTACTGAACTAAAAAGTAAAAGGTAGCTGAAAACTACCACTTCATTACATCACAAGGTGTGACAGGGCATTCTGAGCTTTGGGAATGTAGACAGACTAATAATAAAGGGTTACTCTGCATTATAACATGGCTTTAAACTCACAAGACAATCAAACGCTTTATAATTAGATGAAGTCAGCATAAGGGTATCCTACATCTTATTTTGAAACTGTATTGAAAAGTAAAAGTATTTTTTCTTGCTGAAATGGCTGAGGGGTTTATTTTGATTATGTTGACATGTTATGTTTGAGTAAACAAAAATATACAGATAAAAACAGCGGAAAGATTAAGAAATGGATTCTGTCATTTCTGTTTACAAAAATCTGCACAATTCTTTATCAAAATCCCTATATTTGACACTTTAATACCACTTTTTACTTTTAAAAGGACGTTTGCACTGCTCTGAGTTGTTTAATCCACTTATACAATGGTCCGATAAACTGAAAATAGTTCACTTTTAATCTGACCTTTTGGCTGTCAATGTATATTCAACGCATTAGTTATTTCAATTTGAGTTGAAGCTATGCTAGCCCTCCTAACAGTAGTTAATTTGTTTACCTGTTGCGATGGTGATGCTCACAGTGTGGTGATATAGAAGAATGATGAACTGTTGCCGGAGCTATCTGCGCGTTTATACAGAAATAATGCATGGCAGTTAATGCTGTGTTTCAGTCGGCCCTATGACCAGAATATTACAGTAAAGATTTAATAAAGTAATAAATAAGAAAGTGCTCAAATTATGTCAGATGAGGAGCCAGTTAACTTCATTTTGTGACCCTGACATTGTTACTACATTAACAGTTAATAAATGAATAAAGCAACCACTGAGAGCGAATTTTCTGTTTTAGTTTATATGAGCACCGTGTACATATTAGCATCATTAGCATAACACAGCACAACAGAGTATTAATAACTGTAGAGGCTCAACCTCTGTGCAGAAGCAGATGAACAGAAGTGGGTGAACAGACAACTAAAAGGCAAAATAACACATGGACACCATCATGTTGGATTTTCTAACTTAAAAATGTGTAACAGAAATCAGCCCTAGATATGCATCCACCATAGACTTTGCATGTAAACTCTGAATGCAGCTTTAAAAAAAAAAAAAAAAAAGATTTCCAATGATTTCAATGATTTCCAAGGGCATTGCAGATTATTAGGATGTCATTATCATTTTGCCCTCAATGTACAACCAAAACCAAAGAACATGATCTCATACAAACTCATGTGTACCTCTGTACCTGCATTCACTCTGAGGGACTTGGAACGTTCCACTAACTCTGGGAGCCATTCACGAGACTCGCCCACAAAGATGGCGGTGGAGAGGGCCATGCATCTCTGCCCAGCCGCTCCGAACGCTGCTCCCACCAGCTGGTTCAGGGTATTCTCCTTGTTGGCATCGGGCATCACCACACCATGGTTCTTCGCTCCCTAGAAACACAATAGAAAACCCTGAAAACCCTTCCTTGTCACTCACTACAACAACACCCTCTCCCCCACCAAAACTAAAACAGTCTCCTTCACCCATACTGCCCCCTGGCACACCCCTGAGCTCCATCAAATGAAGTCCCGTAAGCGCCAGCTTGAGAGACTGTACAAGAAATCTGGTTTAACCGTCCATCACCAATTCTACATAGACTACACACAGCAATACAAGACACACACTAAACTTACCCCTTAAAAACAGACCTGTTTTTTCATTCCCCCTGTCTACATCTCCAAAGCTCAAAATGCTCCGTCCACCTTGTGATGTCATGAAGCGGTAGTTACCAATGAACAGCTCCTTTTTTAGTCATTCCAGTAGTCATTCCAAGGCTGAAATTATGCAAAGGATTCTAGTGAAGGTGTATGGATCTTAAAAACACAGTTCCTCTATTACCACATGACATCACAACAAGGTGAGCGTGTGTTTTCTGTTTAAGAGAATAAGCCTAAATATGCACAGTCTTTGTGCTAAACATGTGGGAGTGAAACAAAGCTGTTTTTATGCAGAATAAAAGACAGAATATTGTTTGTGGAGAAAATTATGGCAATTCAAAAATTACAGCCTGTAATTGTGATTTGATAATTGTGTCCATTCAACTGTGTTTAATCTTACAACACTAGTAGGAGCTAAATACAGTGTTAAAACACACATAAAATTATGCATCAACTTGTTGGGCCTATTTTATGTGGCTCTTTAATGCATTTTCAATTCAACATTATTTGGATTATTTTGTCATTCATTTGCATTTTCAGATTTTTGGTAGATGGTAAATGATAACAGAATTTCCAGGTTGCTTTCACTCAAGAATCGCCTGTTTGAGCTGTGTTTTTTTCAAACGCCGAAAAGGACCGCAACTTTTAGCCATGAGGGGGCCCTAAACAGGGTAGGGGAGCTCACATTAACGTTCAAAAACCTCAGAAAGTGAAAATTTCATGCCATGGGACCTTTAAAAAGGCGCTCGTAGGTGTAACTTTTTGGTTCGGGGTCCGCCACCTGGTTGTTGCTATGGATATGCCATTGCTCTGTCTGGAATATCCCACAGTATGGCATTTGACAGCTCTACCTTATTCAGTTACAGGTGATTTTACAGCTTAAAAAATACCAAGAAAAACATGCATTTTGTTTGACTGAGAGTGAGTTGCCTCTCCACAGATCTGACCTGTAACTTGGTCTAATTTAAACTCCATCAAGATAGAAAGGCTTAATACCATACTGTGAAACATTCCAGCTAAAGAAATGACATCTCCATGGAGAAAAGCATTTAATGGACCGCTAGCAAAGTTCCACAATGCACCTTTAAGACTTGAGTTCTTTATTTCCTCTTGAATATCCCTGATGCACTACTTACCATATTAGACTGCACTCTCTTGCCGTTCTTGGAGCCTCTCTCGTAGATGTATTCTCCAGCCTGGTTCGACCCCACGAAGCTGATGGCCTTGATCGCCGGGTGGTCACAGATGAAATTCACAGCTACAGAGATGACAGAAAACACAATACATTTGATATTTGGAAATTTGTTAGGATTCTAACTAAAATGACAAAGAATGTATAATACTTGTGCTTTATTTGTTGTATCTTAAGTGCAAATTCCATTACAAACTAGAAATGAATTGTTTAAAGGTCCTATATTACACAAAATTGACTCTTGTGAACTTTAAGCCATGTTATAATGCTGTTACCTCATCAAAAACAGACCTGGATAATGTGATGTCATGCATCGGTAGTTTTCAAGTTAACAGCCATCTTTTATCTTTTGTTTAGTTGGTAATTACAGGTCTGAAATCATCAAAATGATTCTAATGAAGGTGTATGGAGTTTAAAAACACAATGGAGTACTTCCTGTATTACCACATGACATCACAAGGGAAAACAGTGTTTTCTCTTTGAGAGAAAAACGCAGCAGGGTTTGTGTGTTAAAACGTGTGAATGAAACACAACTCCAGGTCTGTTTGTGATGAGGAAACGACATTATAACATAGATCAGAAAATGGGGTAATATTAAAGGAATCAAACCATCATTGATTAGGTTAATGAGAAAATCTTGTATTATTATTGGAAAGTTTATAGTTATTGTATTATTAAAGTAAAGTAGTAAGCACAAATAACTGAACTGATACAGATCTTCTATTTCTTCACCACATCCTTATATATAAATAAGCACAAGATGCAAGTCACTCAGATGCACAGGTTTAGATTTTTTCCCTCTGAATCTCTCTTCATGCTGCATACATTATGTAAATAAATCTTCTACAGAGTCCTGGAGGGTGTATGAGAACTGACTGTGGCACACTTAGATCTGTTCCCTTAGTTCATCGCACACCAACATCATTGTGAGTTTGTGAGCAAACTAAAAAAAGAAAAAAGAACCCAGGGATGCAAATTTTCTTTCAATTGTGAACTGTAGCGTTAACAATAATTGAACGTTTCTACAAACTGCTTGTGTCTGTGGAGACGTTATTGCTTTGCCTTCAATGTTCCGCAGTATGGCATTAAAGTTATCAATCTGGGATTCTTGCATTTATACAATTATGGGTGTTTTTGAAAGGACAACTTGAAAAACATGCATTCTGTAAGCAGGGTCTCCTTTCCAGAGATCTGATCAGTTTAATGCCATGCAGTTTTTTTATGCAGTGTTTTATTGGTGAAAAATGTCTTAATATGTCTGTAATAATTTTACCCTACATTTTTTGCATAATTGCAAGTAAATATAGAGTATTAGGCAGAGATAGGGGGTAAATGATACTGAAATTGTCTGAGCTCTCAAGCCTCAAATGCAGAGCAATACAGGATTGCTCAAACTTGAATCACTTAAAATATTACTGAGTAAGATAACAATGTAGGAACACTGTTACAAGGTTAAAATCTCATAAAATGTATTTTTAAATTACTTTACTTATGCCCCCATTAACCAGTAATTAAACTGTACAGGACTTTAGCATGTTGTGATGTCATCTGAAACCCAGTAATTCCCAGAGTTCATTTCACAGTCAGATGATTTTATGCTGAAGTGAATGGACCCTTCGTTCTCTCACCTGCGTGCTGTCCGTGGATAATATTGAGGGTACCATCTGGCGCCCCTGAATCCTGCAGCATTTTGGCCAGAAGCATGGTGCACCCCGGGACCCTCTCCGAAGGCTTCATCAGGTACGTGTTTCCACACACCATTCCGATTGGGAACATCCACAGAGGAATCATGGCCGGGAAGTTAAAGGGTGCAATGCCCGCACACACGCCCAGGGGGAGCCGGTAGGTGTAAGTGTCCATGTCTTTGGTAATGGAGGGTAGAGTCTCCCCCAGCATCAGAGAGGTGATACTGCAGGCGTGCTCAACCACCTCTGAAATGAGAACGAGAGAAGAGAGCGAGATATGCAGGTTTAAAATTGAAATCTTTGATAGAAACAAAAATAGGGCGGTTTCATACGTTTTGTTTCCTGAAGAGTGGAGACTGATCCTAATCTTAAAACCTCACTGTATCACGTTTTTTTTTTTTTTTTTTAAATTGCACTGAAAAATGTACAAGTATATGCATCATTACTGTCAGCGGGTTTGCATCTTCACAAACCTTAGTCTTATTTGGGCTGCTTGTTTATGAAAAGGTTGTTCCTCTGGCTATAATCTTCCACAAGTATGTCTTATCTCAAACTTATCTATCTCCTTGTAGAATGTTTTGAAGTATGGTTTTAACTTTCTTTTTCTATGGATTCATCTTTGCCTGAGCAGCCAGGCCCTTCCACATTCTGTTTGAATCCAGAAGGGTCTGTTACTGGACCACAGAGTGTGAAAATCCGCCATCCAAACATGAGATGATCCAACTGCAGACACAGAATTTGTATTTTTTTGTCTCTCAAATGGGGAAGACATCTCCTCTCCAAAAATTCTCATATCATTCAGAACACAATACATACAACTTTTTTTTTTTTACCTGAGCTAAGTAATAGATTGGTGCTTCAATTGTTTAATTCTGCAAAAAATCCACACCGTTTCCAAGGCCTTTATGTTGTTGTTTTTTTCTCCAGCCATGTTTGTTTTTGACGCACATGGACCATGCATCTCTGATTGGTTAATCCGCCTGCCAATCACACCCTCTGAAATCAGGGAGACAGGATACAGCTCCAGATCCACTCATCTTTGTAAAGTTTTGTCAGAACGTGTGGTTCTGGCTGAAGAGGTAAGAATCCTGCAGGTGCCACCATCAGAATGTTACACATGCAGCTTATATGAACCAACTAGGGATGGGACGCGTTACAATTTCCACAAGACGAGACGAAATAGGATTCACGAGAACAAGACAAGATGAGATTTTGACATAATGCCTAATATATCAATTCCACGATTCACCTTGTTTTATTTCACATTTGTTTCCATTCCAGCACTGCTTTTTGGAACTGTAAGAAATGTAAATAAACCAACATGTAACCCTTTTTGTTCAATCCAATTGTAAATACATGGGAAAAAAATTCACAAGATCATTTTTATCATGTGTGCACAATCTTGAGGCAATATTATCTCACGAGATCTTGTGGCGATCTTGTACTATCCCTACATCTTACTCAGGGCAACTTATTTCTTACATGCTTTAAATCGAAACCCACATATAAAAATCTCCAATAGAATGACTCATCCAGTGATTTTGTCCTCATTTCAAACAGTGGCCATTTTCGCCCATCGCCTCCTGAAGTTGTAATAAACCTTCAAGCACCATTGGTTTAATTTGTGCAGTGCTGGCAGCCCCTCCTCAGGTGAGCTGTGCTTTTCAGATGAGATCTCGGAGATGATTTTGGCACAAAACTACAGGCTCCACACTCATGGCTGCACCAAATATTTAGAGAATTCAAAGAGATATGCTTTCAAAATCTGTCTTTGTTATACCACAGCAAAACAGATGCACTTTCACATCTTCCTTAGACCTGTCATGATAACAAAGGATTTTATATTCTACTCTCTACAGCTCAAATCTTATAGTACAGAAAAAAATGCCTAAAATCTCCCCACTATTGCAAAGAAATTGTACCCACGATAAATTGTAATGAACAGCCTATAATTTTAATGGTAGCTTTATTTTAACATTGAGAGATAGAATATCAAAAAGAAAATCTAGAAAATAATAACTTCAAAGAAAATGTATAAACTGATTTACATTTCATTGAGTAAAATAAATATTTGAACCGTCTAGCCAAAAAAGACTTAAAACTGTTGTTTGCAGCACAAAGGTCAGACGTTTCTTGTAGTTGATGTCCAGGTTTGTGCACATATCAGAAGGAATTTTGGTCCACTCTTCTTTGCAGATCATCCCTAAATCATTAAGGTTTCATGGCTGTCACTTGGCAACTCGGAGCTTCAGCTCCCTCCATTGGTTTTCTATAGGGTTAAGGTCTGGAGACTGGCTGGGCCACTCCATGACCTTAATGTGCTTCTTCTTGAGCCACTCCTTCGGTGCCTTGGCTACATGTTTTGGGTCATTGTCCTGTTGGAAAACCCATCCACAACCCATTTTCAGTTTCCTGGTGGAGGGAAGAAGTTGTCACTCAAGATTTTAACGGTACATGGTTCCATCCTTCCTCCCGTTGATGTGGAGAAGTTGTCCTGTGTCCTTGGCAGAAAAACACCCCCAAAGCATAATGTTTCCACCTCCGTACTTGATGGTGGGGATGGTGTTCTGGGTCATAGGCAGCATTTCTCTTCCTCCAAATACAGCGAGTTGAGTTAAGGCCAAAGAGCTTGCTTTTGGTCTCATCTGACCAAAGCACCTTCTCCCAATCTCTCTAAATCATTCAGGTGTTCATTGGCAAACTTCAGGTGGGCCTGCACATGTGCCTTCTTAAGCAGGGGGACCTTGCAAGCACTACAGGATTTTAATCCATTGCAGCGTTAAGTGTTACCAATGGTTTTCTTAGTGACTGTGGTCCCAGCTGCCTTGAGATCACCGACCAGCTCCTCTCGTGTAGTTCTAGGCTGATTTCTCACTGTTCTCATGATCACTGAAACTCCACCTGAGATCTTGTGTGGAGCCCCAGACCGAGGGCGACTGTATTACTTAAATTTTCAAACAATTGCACCAACAGTTGTCTCCTTAACATCTTGTCCCTGACATCCTTTGACAGCTCTTTGGTCTTTCCCATGTTGGAGAATTTGGAGTCAGATTTATTGATAGATTCTGTGGACAGGTGTCTTTTATACAAGTGACTAGTTAAAACAGGCGTCTATTTCAGGTGACGAGTGGATTAGGAGTGTCTAACTGGTCTGTGGGAGCCAGAACTCTTAAGTATTTGATCCCCTACCAAGCATTATTTCACACAATGAAATGCAAATCAATTAATATATTTTCTATAATGTGATTTCCTCAATGTTAAAATAAACTTACCATTAAAATATAGACTGTTCATTTCTTTGTCAGTGGGCAAACCTACAAAATCAGCAAGGGATCAAATACTTATTTTCTCCACTGTCTCTCCATGGGGACAAGCAGGTGGCAACCCTCCACCAGAAATGTTACATGGTGAAACTTTAAAACACTTTATCAGGCATTATATTGCAGAAGTTAAAAACATGTCATTAATAATTTCAGTGTAATTTTAATTCATTTGTATCTATCTGTATGCAATAATAAATTAATAAATTTTTAGACCACTCAAAAATAAAAATAAAATACAATATATCACACTACATCTAGAATATGTTTTAAAAAATTACAGTATGGGTAAATTGTCTTTTAGTTAGCCATAGTCCATATCCCCAGTTTCAGCCCTGTTTAAAACACCATAGGGCTTTGGCACCTGTGACCAATAGAAAATATCACACACTAGACCCCTGTATCCTTGTTATTATGACATCTTCATTGAACAGAAAACCATCAAAATGATCCTGGTTTTATATTTTAACAGTGAAAGTTATATGATAAAGCTGTATAACCCCCATGTGTGTATGGTCTCATAAAGCGCAGCGGAGCGTGGCGGTAATGTTGTACTTACGCAGTCCCCTGAACACATCGCCTTCTGCATCAGCCAGAGTCTTCCCCTGCTCAAGAGTGATCAGCTTAGCCAGCTCTTTCTGAAATATAAAAGGTCATAAGTCAGTTTAAAAATGTGTCTTTGTTATTGTTATAGGACTGAATGATTTGGGAAAAATATACAACTGCGATTTATCTGACCAGCATTTGGAATGTAAAGGTGTCACTTTTCTAGTGGAGGCCTGGTCAAATGCTTTTCTCCATTGCTTTGTCTGGAATGTTTCACAGTAT
The DNA here is from genome assembly GCA_036785185.1 of Paratrypauchen microcephalus. NCBI lineage: Eukaryota > Metazoa > Chordata > Actinopteri > Gobiiformes > Gobiidae > Paratrypauchen > Paratrypauchen microcephalus. The sequence goes on along the minus strand of JAVJIX010000031.1, from coordinate 6,064,240 downwards.
GGTATTAAACATTTCTATCTTCATGGAGACCAATCCAGACCAAGTTACAGGTCAGATCTGTGAAGAGGCAACCCCACTCACTGTCAAATTCCCGTTTCATGGTGAGACATTAAACATATCCATTTATTCACTACAGGTTTTTCTGTTGCTCAAAAATACAAAAAAATTCCTTCTGTAAACAGGGGCAACTCTCCACAGATCTGCCTTGTAATGTAACCTAGTGCTGTAACCTGCTTGTCTCCCTTTAATCTATACTATGGAACATTCTAGATCAGGGGTCGGCAACCCGCGGCTCCAGAGCAGCTCTTTGATCCCTCTGATGCGGCTCAGTACAGTGGTTCCTCATTTATCGTGGGGTTTACATTGTTAAAATAACCCGCGATAGGCTAAATCCGTGAAGTAGTCAGCTTTATATTGCGTGTATAAATTTGCGTGTATTTCACAGTCCCTCTGACCAAGGCGCCTGGCACCGCTGCGCTGTTGCAGGTTTTGTTGTAGTGAGAATGCATCCGTGCGCTCTCAGGACTGGTTCCGCCGCCTGGACTCCAGGTTCCACCAGTTCGTTTTGCGGAAATACTGCCGTTACTTCCCGATGTGCATTAACCACCCTGAGAAGTGTGTGCGCGGACATGAGACGTATGGCCGCGGCCCTTCTCGCATGTGTCCAAATGCCAGACCGCTCAGTCCTCACTGCTTCAGTCACACTGCTCGTGATCGAACATTTAAATAAATTTGGCAAACTGACCCAGAAATGGAGAAGTGGAAGAAGATAGATGGATGGATGGATGGATGGATGGATGGATGGCAAACTGACCGCATTCTGTACAGGAGACACGGAGTAGAATGACTGACGAAGACAAAGGTCTACAGTCCTTTAGCCAATCAGGATGCAGAACACAATGCGTGTTGATACACTATAAAAAAAATCAGCGAAACAGCGAGGGACCACTGTATTTAATTAAAATATATTTTATTTTAGTTTGTTCATTTTCAAAATGTAATTCTATGGCACAAAGGTAAAAAAAAACAAAAAAACAAAAACGTTATATGCAGTGTTATTTCATTTTAAATTTTAAAAGGGTTTTGTGGCTCCCAGTGTTTTCTTTACTGTGTGAAACAGGTCCAAATGGCTCTTTGAGTGGTAAAGGTGGCCGACCCCTGTTCTAGACAAAGCAATAATATTTCCATGGAGATAAACAGGTGGTGGACTCTCCATTACGAATGTTACGCAGTACACACACATTTGAATAATAATTGTGCTATACATTGCGCAGGTCTGTACTCACGATGTTATCTTTGATGAGTTGTTGGTATCGGAGGAAGACCTGCTGTCTGCTCAAGATGGAGGTTTCAGACCAAGAGGAGAAGGCTCTGGAGCAGGAGTTCACAGCAGCCAACATCTCCTCCTGAGTCGCTTTAGGAACACGACCTACCACCTCATTAGTGGCCTGTAGGGACAGAGACAAAACTCAGAGGAGAACACATGAAATGATACTACTACTACAATATATTTTTTACTATTTTTATATGGTATGATGTATTTTACCAAGTGGTCTTATTAGTTCTGATATAGATCAAGACCAATTTATAGCTTTTTTTCCCAGGAAAGTTGTTTAAATAGTAGCTGGATGTAGTATTTATTAATATCCGGGTAACCATGTTTTCACATGATTGGCAAAAGGAGAAATTCAATTTGTCGACTGGACAAAGTTTATTTGGCCGATTATGTTTCGCAGCTCATCCAAGCTACTTCTTCAGTTCTGGCTAGAGTGCTGGTGGACACTGCTTATACCTAGCTGCAGGGAGGAGCTAACTACAGTGAAATTACTATGAAACTATCATTTATTTATTTATATTTATTTATTTATTTATATCACTTATTTGTACCCGAAGGGAAATTTGTCCTCTGCATTTGACCCATCCTTTATTCAGGAGCAGTGGGCAACACATGACTGCGCCCGGGGACCATCTCCATGATCTTACTGCTTAGGCTTGGTCAGGACCACAGCTGGACGATTTTACCTATGGTGCATGTTTTGGGTTGATGGGGGAAACCGGAGTGCCCGGAGGAAACCCACCCAGACACGGGGAGAACATGCAAACTCCACACAGAAAGGCCCGGGCGACCCGGGGATCGAACCCAGAAACTTCTTGCTAGCCACTCAGCCACCATGCCGCCTTTTTAAAATTTATTATTATTTTTTTAATTTATTTATCACACCTATTTGTGTGCATTTGTGTGCATTGTGGTGCATTGTGTTCTGGGCAGCAGAACACTGCTTGGACTGCTGCCCCCGCGACCCAGAAAATGGAAAAGCGGAAGAAAATGAATGAATGAATGAATGAATGACACCTATTTGTTTTCAATTTCTATGTGGGGTCTTGTTAGCATAGTCATTCAGGGCCATAATGGGTGTTTTCACACCTCGGGACCTGACCTGGCTAACCCTATTGTTTTCTTTGTTTTGATTTAGGTTTGAGGATAGGGTTATAGATGGGAGACAAATGATGTCCGAGTCCTCCATTTCTGTTCAAGGAAGGGTTCTCTTTCTTGACTAAAACAGCCTCTTTAACTCCCCTCTCAAACCAGTTCTTTTCTCTGGCTAAGATCTGAACCTCACTGTCCTCAAAGGAGTGGCCAGTGGCTTCTAGGTGAAGATGTACGGCAGATGAAGGTCCACTCTGGCACGCCCGTCGATGTTGGTACATCCTCTTGTGAAGTGGCTGCTTGGTTTCTCCAATATAGCGCTCACTGCAGTCTTCACTACACTGAATGGAGTAGACCACATTGCTTTGTTTGGTCGGTGTTTTGTCCTTTGGGTGGACCAGTTTGTCTTAAAGTCCAGGCACTCCACCCACACATTGGTATCGTTATGTTGATGATAATTTTTCAAAAATAAAATTCAAGATTTGGAACCTTTTACTGCACTACACATAAAACAAATCTGACTAGACTAGAAAAATTCCATTGTTGAGTGTTGTGCTGTCAAGGCCAAGGACAGTGACAATTGAAAAAGGTCTTGAACAGGTTTATCTACTTTTTAGTAATTTTTAGACAATTTCACCCATTCTCTAAATATTTAAAAGTCCCAGCGTGGTGACTGCTGTTAAATTGAAAGAATTGATGGTACAATATTTAGTCATTGTCTTTGTTAGTGGCAATGGAAAGGCTATATTGTGAGGGTCAAGTTAATAATTTATGTTTTAACCAGGATAGTTGCAAAGAAGAATGTACAGAGGAAGCCTGGTCCAGATCAATGTTTTCTGTAGTAAAAGAAATCAGCAGTTAAAAAAAAGTCTCTGCAGACACTTGAAGAATTTGTATTATATGGTCTGGGAATAGTGTACTTTGATACCAAGGAAAAGACTTGATACTCTATACCGATTCCAATACAACAATGATAATTAAAAAAAACACTCTTTTAGAGAACATGATATTTTCAACATTTAATAATAGTACATTCTATTATATGGCCATGTTACATTACCATGTTTTATCTGTGTAATCCCTCAGTCATCCAGACAGCACATAGACCACTGCGGAACCTCTTATACTTGTTCTGACACAGCTCAAGATAATTCTAAAGCTATTCAGGAAAAGTTCATCTCTGTCCCGTGAATGTGACTTTGTATCGATACCTGCTCAAATTAGTATCTAGATTTGATGCTAGTATTAGCATCCGATTTTTTATACTTTTGACAGCCCTATCCAGGAATCAAACTGAAGACACTGTGCACTGCACTATGCTACCATGCAATGTCAAATTAAAAGTTGGTGACAACAATAAAAAATAGGGGTGTGTGGCTTTAATCTTGTTGCATAACTTTGTAAACAATAAAAATAATAACCTACTTACCGGATTGTGAATGTCAATCCACTCTGATGTGTTAGATTCGACAAACTTGCCATCTATGAACAGTTTTGTGGTGGGCTAAACGAGAAAAAAAATGCATTTTACTTTGCACTTGTGTCAGTACATTATTGACAGGTATGCAATACGCTTTCTGGATTTATATGACATTTTAAAGGGTTAAAAATGAATGAAGGAAAACCAGACTTGTGGACATTTTTAATGTTTTAATGCTTAATGTTTTAATGTTTAATGCTTAAATGTTGGTGTTATTGTCAGTTGTCATTGTTTTTATTATTTTTGCTGTGGTGTCACCTGCCTAGGGACTACAGATGAAAATTAGCATTCTTGCTATAATCTGGCATATTTACACTGCAATGCTGCAGATGTTCATTAATATGCACCTATTAAATACATTAATTAATTAATTAAGTCTTAAAAATTGTAATGTTTGTGTTGTAGTGGATAAAAAATGTTGCTCAAGTGGTGGTGCACATTTCTTACCACTGAAGAATAACACATGCGACCAAAGTGAACAGGAGCCTGTAACAACAAAATGACTTTAATATTATAAAGACAGCCTTCAAAAGGTTACTTTAATAGAAAAATACGTAAGTTTGCATGCAACTTGACGGTGAACCCAGTTATGAAAGCAGTGCATTTGAGCAACGTGTAACCTTCATTATAGTCCAACGGGCTTACACTAGTACCCCACGCTCTAAATTTAACTTTTTAGTTCAGACTCAGTATAGCATAAGATAAATGCTACTTGCCTTTTTAGTGTAAAGCGACCGAAGAAAGAGCGCAGCCATTGTGAAATTCGCTTTCCAAATACCTCAAATAACCTGCAGGACAACAGCTAGCACACGAGCTGCCACAGAAAGGAGTGTTATTGGTGGAAAAGATGTATAACTCATTTACGAGTCCAGCTTATATAGAATGCTTGGATCCAGGTGCTTTACACATCAGCAGAAGCATCAACGGCTAGTTCCGGTACATTTGGGCGGGTCTAACCACAACTTCAGCCAATCACACGTCTTCTATCGCCACCCAGAAATGAAAGACGCTGATTGGCTGTTGCTATAAACACAAACTCACATTTTGGTGTCTATTTCTTGAGAAAGAAATGCATTAGTAATAACAGTAGTTGTGAGTGTAGCGGCACGTAGCAAAAATAAAGAGTCTTGATTCCAAGGTTTGTCTTTAATATCTTTACTAAGGTGAAAGTCATACAGAACAAAAACAACAAAAAACAAACAAGAATTTCTAGAACTTGTAGCTTCCCTAGGTGACGTCCTACATGTCGCTAGGTGACGGTCAAAGACTGTGTAGCTTCTGTAGCTCGAGGCTTCCTCTGTCTGCCTCGCTATCTATTCTACACCTGAATAGATAGAATTAGATATAGATAGATTAGCTGAAATTAAATCAAAGATTAAAGATCGAAGATCAGATAACAAGATCAAAGTAAAACATATCTAACAAACATAAAAAATGGCTCTAACAGTAGTTGTCTAGATATCTGCTACATTACTTAGAAGCTAAGAGCATGTTTTAATTAGTGAAATTTTAGCAATATTATGCGCAATATGATGAAAGAAGAAGAGTCTTCATCAACAGAGTCTTCATCAACACCTTCATCAACACCAACGGGGAACTTTTATTTCCTTCAGTGGAGTTGTCAAGACGTAGCTATGTGGATTGAGTCTTTGGGATTTCCACAGTACAAGGTAGTTTAGCAGCAGCCCTAAACATGTTTGACTCTTTTCAATAGCTTTTATGTTTTTTATTTTATGTTACAGAAATGCTTTACTGAGAACTTCATCTCTGGTAGGAAACTCATTCACGTGAACTGCAGCAACTTGCCTAAAATTGGGATCACTAAATTTGACCACATGAAGGTATTATACAGTATTTATTTACTATCAAAGTTTAGGTTTTGAGTAGTTACGGGGCCCGCATTACACTATTTTATGATCTATGAAATAATGTTTCCTCATCAAAAGACCTGGAGTTGTGTTTTGTTTTATTCACACATGTTTAACACACAAACCCTGCATGAGTTCTTCTCTCAGACAGAAAACACTCTGTTCCACCTTGTGATGTCATGTAGTAATATAGGAAGTCCTCCACCTTGTTTTTACACCCCATACACCTTCACTAGAATTATTTGGACAATTTCAGCCCTGGATTTCTCAACTTAACTAAAAGTAAAAGAAGAAGTCAACATGAAAACTCTTGCTTCATGACATCACAATGTGGAACGGAGCATTTTGAGCTTTGGAGACCTGGACAGACTAATAATAAAGGATTACTCAAACATGTGATTGAAACAAAACTCTCAATTTTGTAGATTAATTTGTGTAATATAGGACATTTTAAGCTAAAATTGCAAACATTTTACATTCATTCTGTGCATGCTCAGCCTTAGATACTTTAAAAATAACTTAACAATCTTGATCAATTCTTCTATCAATCTTAAAGACCTGAATTAAGTTTTCTTTTCTGTCATAATGAATTAGTAACCTAAACACAGTTATTAAATAGACACATAAACATTTTAACACCACAACAAAATTAATCAATAAGCAGGGCCCACATTTCATAGACGAACTTTATAATGCGTTTTTTGCACAAGATCATTCAAAATTAGGAGATGTTAATAGATCAATTTTTGAAGCCATGCTTTAGCTGTAGGCCTAATTGTGGTATTGGCAGATTTGCATTAGCCTTTGCTCACACATTGATTGAACCAATTCCTTTCAAATGATCCTGTTAAACATGTCTATTTTCTTTATTACCTCTTGAAGTGTCTCATATTATGTTTACAGCTAAAATGCCTCTTTGCTTTTCCCTTCAAAGTCAGGTCTTAAAGAAAAATTAACGTTTTTTACAATCTGAGCCTTATTTTGGTAATAAAACAAGTTGTTTTACTCACCCATAGCACTTTGGTGTCATATGGAGCACTTCCAGAGATGTTTTAGATTTGCGATCTCTGTAACGTGAGTGATCGGGGCACAATGCTGCAGTCACCAAAATAACACAAACTTTAGCACTTTTAAAATCATAGAAGCTCAATGTCTTAGTCTATGCTTTCGTTTGAGTCAAAAGTGGCCTGTAATCCGAGATTTAGCCATAGTTTCGAGTAGATGAGGACGCCAGTGCGCATGTGTGGAGTCACATCTTATTTCACTCTCAGCTCTCGGGACCCAAACATGAAACGCAAAGATGTAAATTATGGATAAATCTGTAAACCACCTGTAATTGAATAAATGTAAAGTAGAACTGTTTAATGTCATACTGTGGAACATTCCAGGCAGAGCAATGGCATATCCATGGAAACAAGCAAGTTACGCCCAACCAAAAATTTACATAGGCAATCTGGTGCAGTGGCATGTTCACACCAATGAAGTTTTGGGTTCAATTTCCCGAACCTGTGGTGCCTTGTTTAAAGTAGCGATGTCAAGATTATCAAAAAACTGTGAGTATTCTGGTCACTGTATTTTTATTATTATTATTATTATTATTATTATTATTATTATTATTATTATTATTATTATTATTATTATTATTATTATTATTCCCAAACTGGATCCCCTCCGGCCCCTGAACCACCCTTGGCCCTGGGAACCACAGGATCTCATCTCTGCTGTTTGCGGATGATGTTGTCCTGATGGCTTCATCGAACCAGGACCTCCAATGTGCACTGGGGCGGTTTCCAGCCGAGTGTGAAGCGGCTGGGATGAGGATCAGCTCCTCCAAATCCGAGGCCATGGTTCTCGACCGGAAAAAGGTGGCTTGCCCTCTCTGGGTGGGTGGGGAGTCCTTGCCTCAAGTGGAGGAGTTCAAGTATCTCGGGGTCTTGTTCACGAGTGAGGGGAGGATGGAGAGTGAGTTTGACAGGCGGATCGGTGCAGCGTCGGCAGTGATGCGGTCATTGTACTGGACCGTTGTGGTGAAGAGGGAGCTGAGCCAAAAGGCGAAGCTCTCAATTTACCCGTCAATGTACGCTCCTACCCTCACCTATGGTCATGAGCTCTGGGTAATGACCGAAAGGACGAGATCGCGGATACAAGCGGCCGAAATGAGTTTCCTCCGCAGAGTGGCTGGGCGCTCCCTTAGAGATAGGGTGAGGAGCTCAGTCACAAGGGAGAGGCTCGGAGTAGAGCCGCTGCTTCTCCACATTGAGAGGAGCCAGCTGAGGTGGCTCGGGCATCTGTTCCGGACGCCTCCTGGTCGCCTCCCTCAGGAGGTGTTCCGGGCATGTCCCACCGGGAGGAGGCCCTGGGGAAGACCCAGGACCCGCTGGAGGGACTATGTGTCCCGGTTGGCCTGGGAACGCATTGGGCTTCCCCCGGAGGAGCTGGAGGAAGTGTCCGGGGTGAAGGAAGTCTGGGAGTCCCTGCTTAGACTGTTGCCCCCGCGACCCGGCCCCGGATAAGCGGAAGAAAATGGATGGATTATTATTATTATTATTATTATTATTATTATTATTATTATTATTATTATTATTATTATTATTATTATTATTATTATTATTATTATTATTATTATTAAGAACTACAAGAACTAAGAACTACAAAATAATAATTATGAGAATCTTAAAAGCATAAAAAGTAATTGATAAACAAGAATACCAACAATAAAAGACAGAGAGACCAGGATGATAATTAAAAAACACACTTTATTTAGACAATAGAGGTGATTTTCAACATTAAATCATACTTTCTTTTATGTTTCCATGTGGTCTTATATCTGTGTAATCCCTCAGTGGTCTTGTAGGTTCCATAGTGGTCCATGGGCATATACTAGTCTATGTGCTCTGATACAGCTCAAGATCATTCTAAAACTATTCAGGAAAGGTTAATTTCTGTCCTGTGAATGTGACTTTTTTATTAATGATACCTGCCCAAATGAGTATGTAGTTTCAATACTAGTTTTGGTGTTGATTAGTATCTGATTTTCGATGCCCTGACCTCTCTCTAAACTGGGGTGGGCAAACTTTTTGACTCGTGGGCCACAAAGGGTTCTAAAATTTAACAGAAGGACCAGACCAGGAGCAGGTGGATTTAGTGTTTTGGTAAAACCACTAAAAATAACATGGGATATGTAGAAAACATGTGCTTCATTTCAATAAAAAATTAACAAAAGCATTACAACAAAATGTCCATCTTTCAAGTTCCACGGTATTTAGCTATTTATTGAAATGACTCTTAAAACACGGGAAATTTTATTAAAATACAGCTTTTTTTTATTACTAACAGTTACTATTTTAAAGCACTGTCCTCCTTTTAAAGTTCTGTTCTCCTTCAGGTTCTTTCGTTCTTTCGTTGACTGCTTGCTAGCATAGTTAGCATGTTTTGTGGCAAAGTGACAGCTGATGTTATATTCTTTAAAAACCGCTACAGTCTCTTGGTATATCAGGCATACAGCAGCTGACAAGTATTCGGTGAAAAAATATTGACTTGTCCACTCCTTATTAAACACATTCTCTGTCCACTTTTCTTTTCTTAGCTCCGCTCATCTTTACAGGAGGGCTGAGGGGTCAAAGAGTAAAGCACAAACGTGGAGCAAAACGCCGCACCTCAACAAAGGTCAATGTATTTCGTGCACCAGCTATTGGAAAACGCCAGAATTGCAGGGAAATTAAAACATTAACAAGGTTTATTAATATAATTTCTTCAAGTTCGGCAGGCCGGATTAAGAAGCTTAAGAAGCATGTGGCCCCCGGGCCGTAGTTTGCCCATGCCTGCTCTAAACTCTCTGTTTTCTTGAAAGTGCACTATGTAACATTTTGGTTCTTGTTTCTATGGATATGCCATAGAAATGGAATGTTCCACAGTATGACATTAAACAGCTTTACCTTACACTTTTTTTTAATTACAGGTGGTTTTATAGCTCAAAATACCTACTAAACAGGCATTCAATCTGTAATTGGGATCGCCTTGCCACAGATCTGACTGTAACTTGGTCTAGTTTGATCTCCAAAAAGACAGAAAGCCATACGGTGTACTGTACCGGACTGTGAAAAAAATTGCAGACAAAGCAATAACATCTCCATGGAGAAAAGCATTTGATAAACTCTCCACCAGGAAAGTTACACAATGCATCTTTAATCATGATTTCAATTATTATTTAAATTCATGGGATTGCTATGTTTTCCATAATCGAGCAGCCCTTCCACTGACCAAACCGTAATCCCTTTCATCTGTGAATCATCCACAGCTCAAAGCAAAGTTAGATTTTGTTTACTGCTCACAACCGTCCTTCAGTTAGCCGTGTGCGCTTCAAGGCAAAGCTGATGTTTTAATCTTGGTGAAATCGCCTGTTGCATCTTTCGCTCTCAGTTGGAGCTCCCACTAAACAGGTTATAACTGTAAATATTAGCTTTTCAAAGGCCTGTCTCCTGGTGTGTCATCTACAGGTAATCTTATCTTTATCAAAGAGGTATTTTAAACATTTTTTATTATGAAATCTTATCTCATGCAACTGTTATTTGTTATTCTCTAATACTGTCTGTTATAAAGTACATTTTGCTTCTTAATTGGATGGGTTCAGAAAAGGTATTTTGTCTGTAGGCTAAATGTGTCTGTGACACATTTTAGAATAGAATAAATATTATAACTAATTGAAAGCAACACCATTCAACTTTCTGTAACTGGCACATCACATTAATGATTCCATGAAAACAGAATATAAACCATTAAAAGATACTTTGGAATAGTCTCCATGGAGATAAGTGCATTTTATGCCATACTGTGGAATATTATAGCCAACACCAGGAACCAGGAACACCAACATCGCCATAGAAACAAGTAGGAGTAGGTCAAACTCCAGCCCAAATAAAAGTCAGGTTTGTGGAGGTGCAAACTCATTCAGAGTAAGGATGCTTTTAGTTGTTTAAAAACATGCCACACTTAAAGGGATATGCCACCCCCAGGTCAAACTTGGGCATCTCCCCACAGTCCAGAGACTAAAATAAGTGGTGGAAAGCGTTTTTCTGGTGACGCAGCCATTGTCCGGGTCTGTCAGCACTGATCGCAGCGGTATCTGCAGCTACTCCGCGTTAGACTGGAGTCTAACGGCGCCAGAGAAAGATTTCAGCCAAAAGGAATTAATTTGCTCGATGCGTTTCCCAATTGAAACAGCACTGAAAAATAGTTCCCACCCAAAATGACCAAGGCAAGCTCTCCGTGTTGATTTGCACATTTATTTGCACTCGATATGAATGCGCACTACACAGAAAGTAATTGGGAAAAGCATCGAGCAAATTAATTCCTTTTGGCCGAAATCTTTCTCTGGCGCCGTTAGACTCCAGTCTAAGGCGGAGTAGCTGCAGATACCGCGGCGGTCAGTGCTGACAGACTCGGACAATGGCTGGGTGAGCAGGAAAACGCTTTCCACCACTTATTTTAGTCTCTGGACTGTGGGGAGATGCTCAAATTTGACCTGGGGGTGGCATATCCCTTTAAGGGAATGCTTTTATTTTATTTTTTTATATTTTTTGTTTTAAAATTACACAGTGGGGCTTTAACTGCAGAATAATTGTAAACATTTGAATAATTATTTGGATAATTCTAATTAACCAGTTTGTGAGCCATTTCTTTCATTTTGACACACAGCAAACTCTATACCAATGTAATATTTGTGCTGCTAATTCTGGTAATAATAGTTCAGTTTCAATGTTTAGTTCACGTCTGTAATTTAGCATCATAACACAGCTACATCTTCCTTTCCGTCTGAGCACTAAAAAGTGCATTGTGTAACTTTTCTGGTGGAAGGCCCAACAGATGCTTGTTTCCATGGAGATGTTTTTGCTTTGTCTGGAATGTTTCACAGTATGGCATTAAACTTTTCATCATGGAGACCAAACCAGACCAAGTTACAGGTCAGATCTGTGGAGAGGTAACTCTGCTCACAGTCAGAATGCCTGTTTTGGTATTTTTGAGCTATAAAACCACATATAATTGAATAAATGTAAAGTAGAACTGTTTGATGTCATACTGTGCAACATTCCAGGCAGAGCAATTACATATGCAATAGGAACAAGCAGATGACAGACTCCCAGCCAAAAGTTACATCATGCACCTTTAAACGTCAGGCGCTGTAAACATGTTCTTAATCAAAGGCCTGCCCCCTGGTGTGCGCCCTACAGGTGATCAGCAGTCATGTGCGGGAGCTGTTGGGGATCACAGAGACCCCGTGGTCCCAGAGCGTGGCTGACCCTCCACAGGACACCAGGGCCCTGTACCTGGAGCGGAAGAGTCAGACCGGAGCTCAGGCTGACAGACTCACATACCAACAGTTCATCATCAGTCTGCAGCACGGAGAGGAGGGGCTGATATGAGAGGAAGGACGCTAACAGGTTTAAAGGAATCTGTGGGGTTCTCATACATGCAGTGTGCAGTTTGTAACTTTTATGACGGAGGACACCTGTTTATCTAAAATGTTATTGCTTTTCCTCAAATGATCTGCGGTATAGCATTAGCTTTATCAGTCCCCATGGAGAGATACAGGTGGCACTATCAGGCTACAGGTCTGATCTGATATTGCACTCACAGTAGAAAATGTTTGCAAGGTATTTTTGAGAAATAAAAACCTGAAAAAAAACAAAACAACATATATTATGATACGTTTAATTTTACTGGAACACCCCGGGCAAAACAGTAACACCTCAATGTCCTGGCTTTAATAATAAATACTAAAAACTAAAGATTATAATGCTTTGACAGATGTGTATTAAATTGTATTAGCCCACTAAATGTGATCCTGGTGTTTTTATTTTGCTATTTTGTACGTAAATAAATTTCTATTCCTACTTGGCTCCAAATTTGCTCCTGAAACTGCTAAACTCCATGGTGATGAGGCAATGGTATCAAGTTCTGTGACAGTTACAGCTACAAAAGACATACAAAATACAGTGTTTCCTGGTTTGGTTTACATTTCAGCTCAGTGTAATGGGCAGCATGCATCATGGAGGAGGTGGTGATATGAGTTGGTCCCACAGTAAACCACAGAACAATGATCTGAGCGTTTTACAGTCACCGCCTGGCCACCTGTCAGCTGATGAAGGCTCTATGAGCTGCTCTGGGTCACACGCTGGACGCGACATTAACACCTCCCACCAACAGAATGCTCCCTCTCTCTGTGCAACTACTCACTGTATACAGGATATAAGATCTGTGACTGTAGAGTGCCTTTCCTCTAATTATCAACCTGTATGAATATTAAAGGGGGACGTGTTAAGTGAAAGGGCCTATATTACGCAAAAGTGAAATGTTAGAATGCCGTTACCTCCTCAAAAACATACCTGGAGTTGTGTTTTGTTTCATTCACACATTGAGGAACCTTTTAGTACTAGTCTGTCTACAACTCCAAAGCTCAAAATGCTCTGTTTTCAAGTTAACACCTTTTACCTCTTGTTTAGCAGAGATTGGACATTCCCCGACTGAAATTACACAAGCGATTCTAATGAAGGTGTATGGAGTTTTGTAACACTTAGACTTAGACTTGGACTTAGACAAACTTTATTGATCCACAAGGGAAGTTGTTTTGGTACGGTAGCTCATCAAATATAATATATATAAAAGGAAAAGAAAAAAACGAGAAAAAAAAAACGAGATGGAAATGAAAAAAAACGAGATGGAATAGCAACCAAAGAGCAATAGACCAGTGTCAGATGAGACATAATTATATACATAAAAATAATGATAATAAATATATATGTAAAAATGAGATTTAAATAGAAAGTAGTAGTCAAATATAAAATACAATATCAAATAAGATGCACAATCCCAGCTGTATACAGTTGTAGGGAGTATTGTCTACGGAATGTTATATTATCTATTGCACAAGGGTGAGTTGTACAGTTGTATGGAGTATAGTATGAATGTCGTCCTGTATCTCTCACTGTTTGAGTGGAGCTGTAGGAGCCTGTTGGAGAATGAGCTCCTCTGTCCCTCTGTGGTCTGGTGCAGTGGGTGAGCAGGAGTGTCTATGGTGGAGAGCAGTTTGTCCAGTGTCCTCCAAATGTCTCCAGCTCACAGCCGATCACAGGACTATTAAAACAACCACTTCACGGCTCAAAAACAGTTTTTCCCCAGAGCTGTGAAGGCCATCACCCCACTGCATCCCATCCCCCCCAGCACACTTTTTTTTATCTTTATGCTTGTATTTTTATACTTCTGTAGCCGGGAGTCCGTCAAAATTTTGTTATGCTTGCATAATGACAATAAAGAATCTTGAATCTTGAATAACATGACCAGCTTTGCGGATCAATTTGTCAATCCGTCCAATGTCCCTTTTACTGGTGCTGCTCCCCCAACAGACTTGCCTGGTTTACACCTGACCATATCACAAGTGATATATGGTCTGGAAGCCACCTTCGAAATATCTCATAGCGGAGGTGTGGTTTACGATCGCCAACGGCCGTTTATTGGGCGGTACGAATGTCTATCATTTGGCGTTTACGTAGCCCATAGCCAATCATGTCAGTTGTCAGTTCAAACTACAAGCTTCCGTTTGTCACGTAGTACGTGTCACCGTTTTGCCACCCCTCCCCGCTCTCTGATTGGCTCCCAGAATCGGGAGAGCTCGCTTGCCATAGTTGCCAGGCTGTCTTTCAGATCGGAACGAACGAAAGCAGCCGGGGATTTCCCAGGTTACCAACAGACCACAGCGAATTACAGGGCGCTGGCAACCACAGAGTGGTAGAAGATCTCCAGTAACTTGCTGCACACATTGAAAGACCTGAGCTTCCTCAGGAAGTAGAGTTTACTCATGCCCTTCTTGTACACAGCATTACAGTTGTACACAGTGGAGGACATCCTGTATTTCCCACTTGACATCACAAGGTGTACCAGAGAGTATTCTGTCTGAGAGAAGTACTCAGACTAAATATGCAGGGTTTGTGTGAATGAAACAAAACACAATTCCAGATATGTTTTTGACGAGGAAACAGCATAATATAACATATCTCACAAAACACCATAATACAGGTCCTATAACCCCACTACGAGGAAGAATTGATTGTGAAATGATCTTGTGCTGACTAGCCCAGCTTGTTATGTCTCTATATTTGGCGTGTAATTGCCTCGAAAGGAGCCACTTGGACTTGTTTAAACAGTTAGCGTCTCGGTGAATGCCTAACCCACTCACGCCATACCACTATTGATTTCCAGTAAATGTAACTAGATGAAAGTATTGATCGGCTCTGATATCCACAGGGCCGTTCACAATGACCAGGAACAACGCCTCGGAATGGCCAGGGGACAGGCATTACAATAGGTCAATCTACTCTATAGGCCCATAAACCAGTGAGTGTTCTGCAGAGACTGAATGAAGACCGAGAAGATTTAAAGGTCCGATCTTACGCAAAATGAACTTTTGTGAGCTTTAAGCCTTGTTAGAATCTTGTTACTTCCTCAAAAACATACCTAGAGTTACATTTTGTTTCATTCATACATGTTTGAGTAACCCTGCATTATTAGTCTGTCTACATTTCCAAAGATCAAAATTCTGTTCCACCTTGTAATGTCATGAAATGGTAGTTTTCAAGTTAATCGCTACCTTTTACCCTTTGTTCAATGCAGATTGACAATTCCAGGGCTGAAATAGTCCAAATGATTCTTGTGAAGGTGTATGGAATTTTTATGAATTTTAGTGATGAAGCTAACTAAAGGCACTGCTCCGTCTGAGGCTCTGTAACATTATAGTCGTTTTTTCAGTTAGTCACTCCTTGAAATTCAAATTCCTAAACATGACCATGAACACTCACTGACTCCTGAAGATGTGTTGTGCAAATCCATCTTGAAAATACAATGGTTTTTCAAGGTATTTTTAACCATCATGAATATGTAGGTAGACGAGCTCAGTGTTAAATAGCTTTGAGACTGTTGCATAACTTTTATATTGAAACGCATTGCCTCAAGGTTTTGCTTTTGTCCAATACTCGGTGTGGTGTGTGAAGGAAAATTAAATAAGAACTGCCATAACACATGCAGAAAATGACCATGTGGCAGCCAGATGTATCTGCATATGTGACCAGAACATGGAATAGCCTATATCAGTGTTTCCCAACCAGGGGTACAAGTACCTCTAGGGGTACGCGAGCACACTGCAGAGGGAACTCGGCAGTGACGCTGCTAGGCGCAGGGGGAGATTTAATTTGAGTACATTTGAGTTAAAGAAAAGAGAGAAAATGTCTGAGAATTTAATTTTCAAATTAAGGAGATGAAGTAAAATGATTTTTATTTAATAATCCGTTGTGTCACGTTCTACTTTTGGAGAATTATTAACATGTATGAGTGAGGGGGTACTCGAGGTATGACAAAAAGGCTCAGGGGGTACACAAGAAAAAAAAGGTTGGGAATCACTGGCCTATATGACGATTGATAATGATAATTTTCTATACATTAATAATTTGTGTTGTCATATTTGTCAAAAGCTATTTAAAGGTGCACTGTGGCATTAAAGGGCACATATTATGCCCTTTATAATATTTTTTCCTCATCAAAAACATACCCGGAGTTGTGTTTTGTTTCATTCAAACAAACCCTGCATATTTTACAAACACTCTGTTCCACCTCGTGATGTCATGTCATACAGGAAGCGCTCCCGTTTTTTTTTTCCTTTTTTTTTTTTTTCTTTTAACTCCATACACTTTCACTAGAATCATTTGGATATTTTGAGTCTTGAAATTACCAATATCTACTGAACAACAGGTAACTTGAAAACTACTATTCATATTGTGGAACAGAGCGTTTTGAGCTTTGCACCTGTGCACAGAATGATAAAGGATTACTCAAACACGTGTGAATGAAGCAAAACACAACTCTGGGTTTGTTTTTTTGAGGAGGTATCAATGTGGCTAAAAGCTCAGTCAATAAAGTCAATTTTGAGTCCTTTATAACTGATGCGTATTGGATGATCAGATTTCTCTTGTGCATTTGAAAATACTGTACACCAAATCGGATCTCATTATTGGGTTATCCGGCTATCCTAGTTATCTGATTTCCCTGTAAACGTGCCCATAGTGGAAACAAACACCCCGTAAAAACAAATAACCGTTCTGTTTTGTTCGGAGCGTGCATGGCCTCGGACTAGTCTGGCTCTTGCGCCATTCCGTGCCATGTAGCCCAGAGTTCAGCGCGCATGAATTAATAATGATGCCTTCCCTTCCCTTCCTTCTCCCGTGTTAGAGATAGCTATAGACCGCTGCTGTAGACGCTGCTGTAGCCCGGTGCTGGCTGTGGGAGCTCTGCACACTGCACACAAACGCACAAACGCACAAACGCGTCCTCTGTGCGCGCGTCATTACCATTCCGCGCACGACACCTCTGGTCAGAAATGGACCCGCCGACTTGCTGCTTGACAGTTGTCCGGACCGAGGGCAGCTTGGAGCGAGGAGAAATTATGTCAGCAACCTTTCACTCAAACCGGGATTAACTCGCAGTGAGCACAGCGAGGGGGGGAAACGGCTGATAGCGTTTTACGAACATCTGGCGGGATTGTCGGCTATTGAGCGCGGCGAAGAGGACCCGCTGCTGTCATCCTCGCCGCTTTCTTTCGATCTATCTATCTAACCAAATTGGAGATCTTATTATTAAGCTTGTGTCGCTACAATAAGGCGTTTTCCTCTCGCGTCTGGGGCTCGGATGCGCAGTGCTTCTGCTTCGCACAGAGAGAGGAAGCGAACGCCAACAGCTGCAGCGTATATACCTTCTCCACCATCTCCAACACACCCAGGACATTACCGTTATCCGTCCATCTGTGTTCGCACTCTTTTTCCTTTTAACCAGGAGATTACACGTTTTTGGCAAATCAATGGTAAGCCGTTTGGTAAGATTGGTTTCTTAACGCTTAAAGGGAATGGATGCGAGCCCGTTGAAATAAAAAGCGAAGAAGTGCCTTTTTGGGGCGATGCATTTCTTGAAGGGCAACGGTGCGTGTTCGGAAGCAGGCCCGTACATGCTCTAAGTAGGAACCTGCTTCATAGGCAACTCGTTAGAACACCTGGATTTGCGCTTTTTGGATACGCTTGGATTTAAAACTAACCCAAAATGCCCCAACGCGCCCTGCGGATGCTGTTTTGACTCGACTGGATTGCCAAGGTATGTTCCAATATTTTGACCGTGCGTAAAGACGTGATTGGTTAGTGGAATATGCAAGTGTCTTAAAAAAAACGGAGTTAGAAGTTCTCTCAGGACACCCCACCCCCACTTATCCCCTCATCCCTATCTCCTTTTGGCTCTTTTCTTCCTCCGCGCTTGGTTCAGTACTCTCTCCATCTCTCTCTCACTGTTTTTTTTCTCTCTCTATCTATCCTCCCTTGTGATAGACTAGGGTTGTGGCCACTATCCCAAGACCTACACCGCAAGGTCAAAATCCTCTCATTTGCGAAGTGCAATAGTATTTTTAGTCCCGTTGCTGACTGTGTACCCGAGCAGAAACGTGTGCTACAACTGCGTTCCCACAATTAAGAGATTGGGCAATGTAGCCTCTGTATGATTGAGCATTATGAACGCACTGTAGTCTGGGTTAAGACCTGGATTATGCATGGATTACACCTGGTTTAGGCCTGGTTTGGTTTAGTAGCTAGTTAGTTATATAGTCTATTCAAATCCTGGTTTAGTCCTGGTTTTTGTCCTGGTTCTTATTTTAACCCTGGTTTATTGAAATGCTGGAGTACTTGGTTTAGTCCTGCTTAAACCTAGTTCATACATGGATTAGTCCAGGTTTAGACTTGGTTCAGATTTGTGTCTTAGCCCTGGTTTAGTCCTGTTTTTTCCATTTGATAAAACAGGTGTAGTCCTGGTTTAGTCCATGTAGGCTATTTTTGAACATTTTTATTTTACCCTTGGTTTATACACAGAGTAACTACCTGGTATATTCTAGGTTAGGATTCTTGGGTTAGTCCTGGTTTAGCCCTTTATTTGGTCCTGGTCTTCTTAAACATTTTTATTTTTGCCACATTTTTATTTTGCCCTGCTATTCTTTGCCATTTTTATTTTTGTCCTGGTTTAGAATTGGTTTAGTTCTTGCTTGAATTCTTGGTTTAGTCCTGTTTTAGCCCTGTGCTTAGTCCTCTTTTAGACCTTGTTTAGTTCTTGTCTGGATTTTTGATTTATTCCTGTCTTAGATCTCTGCTTAGTCCTGGTTTAGACATGGTTTAGTCCTTGTCCTGGCTTTCTCATTTGCTTGAACATCTTGCAGTTCTGGTTTAGACCTGGTTTAGTCCTTGTTCAGATGCTTGTTATTGTCGTGGTTTAGTTCTGTTTTTATTTTTTATTTTTGCTTTAGCATCTTGCTGTCCTGCTTTAGACCTTTACTTAGTCCTGGTTTAGACCTGGTTTAATCCTGGTTTGAATTCTTGGTTTAGTCTTGTTTAGACCTGATTTAGTCCTTGTTAAAACTCTTATTTTAGTCTTGGTTCAGTTCTGTTTATCTCATTTGCTTGAACACCTTGAGTCCTGGTTTAGACTGTTGCTTAGAACTGGTTTAGTCCTTGTACTGGTACTTTTTTCATCCTTTTAGTTCTGTATTTCTCATTTGCTCGGACATCTTGCTGTCCTGCTTTAGACCAGGTTTAGTACTTGCTTGAATTCTTGGTTTAGTCCTCGTTTAGACCTTTGCTTAGTCCTGGTTTAGATCTGGGTTAGTCCTGTTCTGATATTTATTTTAGTCCAGATTTAGTCCTGTTTTTCTCATTTGCTTGAACATCTTGTAGTCCTAGTTTAGACCTTTATTTAGTCCTGGTTTAGTCTTGGTTTCGACCTGATTCAGTCCTACAGTTCTGACACTTATTTTTTCCCTGGTTCAGTTCTGTTTTTCTAATTTGCTTGAGCATCTTGCTGGTGACTAAAACCCGGCTGTTTTACGCTCATAGCTGGATTGCAGGAGTATTACTTTAGCATTATTATTCAATATTAGTCTACCTTTGTAGCTGATCATTGTATCATCAGCTACAAAGAAAGAAGCAAAAACAACATGCCCACATCTCATTTTACTGCTCATATGATTCTGTTACAACACTGCCTATTTATGTTTTTCGATGATCGCGGAGCTCATGGCTGTTGCTACCTTTTCTCTATGTGTGAGACAGTCTTTCTCTTCCTCTTCCTCTTCACTGCTTTTGCTTTTGCACACTAGCTGACCCAAATTTGGCAGACTGCAAAATGAGATGCTGTTTTTGGGATGAGAAACTGCATATTTTGTTCCAACTATACAGGCCTCAAAGCATATGTTTTGTATTTCGAGATAATGAGAGATTGTGCTGGGTTATTTTCAGTGATTATAGAGGTAGTTGGAGGAGAGGAAATTTCTCGTAGGCCTTTGAAAGAGGAGTGGAGGAGCGGAGCGGTGGAGAGGTGTTACAGTATATGGCGAGAATGCATTTCAGTTGGGTGGAGCTTAAAGGTGCGCTCTGTAACTTTTCTAGTAGTGAGTTCGACATCTGCTTGTTACCATGGTGATGTTATTGCTTGAGTCGGAATGTTTCACAGTTAACTTGAATTTCCCTCAGGGTCAATTAAGTATCTCTCTTTCTCCTTCTCTCTCTCTCAATTATACTTTATTTAATTGCCCAAAATACATTGAAATCATGATTTCTTTTGTGAGCATTGTCACCTCTCCACAGATGAGACCTGTAACTCCACATACTGTGGAACATTTTATGCAAAGCCATTACATCTCCATTGAGATGCATTTTAAACTTGTATTTCAGTTTTTTTTATTCAGAGAGAAATTCATACATTTCAAGCAGACCCATTTGACATTTATACCATACTATGTGCAATACGAAATCCACATGCAACACCTATACCACCACCATATTATGTGCAATCTGTGAAATACTCTACTTACACCTTATTTGATCTTTAACTTAATCCTGCCTGTACCTTTGTACATTGTACCTTGTATTTTTATTACATTTTATTAGATATTTTTATTATATTGTTTACTTCTTCCCCTGCACTTTTGCAACACTTTTTATTATTTATTATTATTTATTATTTATTATTTTATTATTTTATTATTATTATTATATATATTATATATAAAATATATATATAAAATAATAATTATATATTATTATTATTATTTATTATTATTTATTATTGCATGTTATCAGTATAAATGGTAAATGGTCACATCTTTATATCGCGCTTTTCCACCTTCAAGGCACCCAAAGCGCTTTACAACAAGGAACCAATCACCCATTCACACACTCATTCACACACCAGTGTACGCAGACACTGGGGGCGAGGAGGGTTAAGTGTCTTGCCCAAGGACACAACGGCAGCATTCATCTGTGGGAGCTGGAATCGTACCAACCAACCTGTGGGTCAGTGGATCTGACCGCTCAACCACTGATGTTTCTTATGTCAAGAGCGGGATTTGAACCGCCAACCTTTGGATCAGTGGACAAACGCTCTACCAACTGAGCTACTGCCGCCCCTAGTACAGTACTTCTTGACTATCTTAGCGAGTCAACGGTTCCTCTGATTCTAAGCATTTCATTACATTGTTGACCTTGTGTTGATTCTGCATATGACACATAAACAATCTTGAATCTTGAATCTTGAGTATCTAAGATGGGCGACAATAGCTCAGTTGGTGTTTGTCCACTGATCCGAAGGTTGGCGGTTTGATTTTACCTCTGACAGATGGAAACTGTTATTGTGTCCTTGAGCAAGACAATTAAGCCACCTTGCCCCCACGTGTCTGCGTACACTGGTGTGTGAATGAATGAGTGGTTCCTTGATGTCAAGTGCCCTGAGTGACTTGGAGGTGGAAAAGTGCTTTATAAAAATGTGACCATGTACCACAATACTGCAGACTTTGTAATATTGATCTAATTGATGCCAGTATTAGTCCTGGTTTCTAGTCTTGGTGTAGTCCTGCATTGTTCAAACATATTTTAGTTTTGGTTTAGCTCTTCTATTCTGATATATTTGCCCTGGTCACAAAGTTCTAGTTTGCATGGTTCATAACTGATTCCAGTATTGATTTAGTCCCCACCCACCCACTCAAAACAAACCCAATAAAATCGTTCTACCCCACTGGTTAATCACAGGTTTTCCTTCTCCTTATGTGCTCTTAACTGATAAGATACCTCCCTAAATCCTTTTAATGATGTGAGAAAACCCTTTGATTTCCAAAGGGCGGTGTACAGGCCGATGAACACAGCAGTTCTATTGATGCAGTGGGCTCTGCTTAGTATGCGATTCCCCTGGCACCACCCACCCTCCACCAGCACTTCACATGTCTAACAGACCAAAGAAAATACATGTGTGAACTACATCACAATCACATTGAGGCGCTCGGGAGGTTTTCATAACAGAATGTAAAAGGCTAATTATCAGAGGAGCCAAAAAAGTAGAGTACCGTTACTTAATATTAGCCTATTATACATGTCTGTAATATTTGATGTGTGATGTGAACTTAGTGTATGGATAAAACACTAAATAACGGAAAAAATCTGGTATTTAAAGGCCCTGTATTATGCTATATTTTGTTGTTTCCTCATCAAACACATGCCCAGAGTTGTGTTGTTATCACACAAAACTTGTATATTTAGGCAGAGTTCAAACCAAAAACACGTCATGTGGTAATACAGGAATTGCTCCACTGTGTTTTTAACTTCACTAGAACCACTTGGATATTTTCAGTCCTGGAATTGCCAATCTCTTCTGAACAAAAGGTAAAATGTAGCTGTTAAAGCTGTTAAAACTGCCGCTTCATGATATCACAAACGGGAATAGAGCATTTTAAGCTTTGGAGATGTAGACAGACTAATAATAAAGGATATGAATGAAACAAAACACAACTCTAACCCTGACTCCAGATATGTTTTTGATGAGGTAACAACATTCTAACATGGCTTAAAGAGTCATTTTTGTGTAATATTCCTATATTACACAAAAATGACTCTTTAAGCCATGTTAACTAACTTAAAGCCCCAGTGTGTAGGATTCATGGCGCATAGGTGGATGGTGCTATTGCATTTCTGTTTTAGCTACGGCAGACCTCGAGGGTCACCCGGGCGCGCGCACGAGCCGCTACTGTATAAATAAAACGCGGTCCCGTTTTTTTTTTTTCTTTCCTTTTCTCATGAAAACACACATTCCTGATCATGTACCATGACACTCTACACATCAAATGAAACCTTACAGTCTCCTCTTTTTGACTATGCAATTAATTTCCCTGCACAACAATCACTCCCCGAGCACATGGGGCTTTTATATGGAAAAGCACAAAACGAGGTTAGCTTACCTTAGAATGCTTTGCACAGGTTAAACTGTATTTCACCATAAACTTGCTCTCAATTTGTCCGTAAGGATCCAGCGAATAAAATAACGAATAAAAAACGTCTGATCCGGCAGCATGCTTGTGTTGTTTACCCAAAACCATGAGCCTTGCCGAAGGCGAAGGCGGAGCCCAAATGTCCTTCTGCGGCTCTCGTATTCAAAATGGCTGCCTCTGCATGGGGAAGATCCCCCTTTTATGTGACTATATCTAAGTCCAAAAGAATACTTTGATTTCATGATGGAAGTGAAAAGGCTTGGAAAACAATGCATTTTTGAATGGGTATCTTCAATTTCAGTAATTAACGGGTAAAAATCTTACACACTGTCCCTTTAACTAACTTTAACTAAAATAGACCATGACAATGAGAAAAACTAAATCATGTCTGAAGGAGCGGTGCAAGAAATACAAATGCTTAAATAATTTAATATTGTCAACGAAAAGTTTTTTTTTTTTTTCCCCTTGTCACTTACTCGTTACAGTAACCAAAATCTTACTCTTACTGTCAAATATATTACCCAAGTAAGACCATAAGTATAGTATATGGGTAGTATATTATATTAAAAACTACTCCAAGAAGTACTATCTTATTCAAAAGGCATTCACGTCGATGATAATCTAACTAAGCACTATCCACCTCTGCTAATTAGTCCCAATAGTGGTCAAGTGGCAGAGTGGTTCCAGCTACACCCAGTAGGTCTTATACTACGCAAAACTGGCTCTTGTGAGCTTTAAGCCATGTTATAAAGTTGTTCCCCCATGAAAAACAGACCTGAAGTTGTTTTTTTACATTTACATGTTTGAGTAACCCTGCATTAAAGCCCAAAAGGCTCTGTTCCACCTTGTGATGTCATGTAGTGGTATTTAACAGCTACCTTGTTCTTTTTGTTTAATAGAGAATGGCAATTCCAGGGCTGAAATTATCCAAATGATTTTAGTGAAGATGTATGGAGTTTAAAAACACAATGAGGCACTTCCTGTATTACCACATGACATCACAAGGTGGAACAGAGCGTTTCTGTTTAAGAGAGGAATTTAGCCTAAATACGCAGTGTTAAATGTGTGAATGAATGAAATAAAAAATGAATGGAACAAAACACAATTCTTTGTGATGAGGAAACAACATTATAACATAGATCAGAGAATAGTGTAATATAGGCCCTTTAAGTAAATGCGGATGTTTATTAAAAAAAAAAAAAGGTAATTACAGCATCAGTATTGTTCTAACATAATTAAATATTGTTTTTCATATTTTAAAAGATTAAATGAGAGATCTTGTTCTTTGTTACTCCTCTTTTGTTACCATGCCACCACAACCAAACAGCACATTTTGGAGACTTCAATAGAGCTGAGCAAATAATCAAATTTTAATTGAATCAAGATCAAATCGTTTTTAATTGTCAGTGATCAGCTCTTGGGTCTTTTCAGTTTAGAAGTTTACAGCCAACCCTCTGTCAGTAAAAGCTTCTGGTTTGGAGCAGAGTTCAGAGGAAAAAATCTGACTATTTATTGCAGCCAATAGCCCTGATTGTAAGTCTGTCTTGTATATGTTCATAAGAATAATATTGAAAGCCATTTTGATAAATTTGTCCTTCTTTTTCTGTTTTAAACCTGGTTTAGTCCCTGTTTCAGACCTTAAAAGGCATGTATTACACTGTCGTCTGATCTCTGTTATGTTTGCTTGTCAAAAACATAACTGGAGTTGTGTTTTGTTTCA
Source organism: Paratrypauchen microcephalus (assembly GCA_036785185.1). Lineage (NCBI taxonomy): Eukaryota > Metazoa > Chordata > Actinopteri > Gobiiformes > Gobiidae > Paratrypauchen > Paratrypauchen microcephalus. Next base: position 6,039,367 of record JAVJIX010000031.1, on the reverse strand, counting down.
TTCACACATATTTAACACAGAAATCCTGGATATTTCTTTGAGTTCTTCTCTCAAACAGAAAACGCTCTGTTGCACCTTGTGATGTCATGTTGTAATACAAGAAGTGCTTCACTGTGGTTTGTAATCTTCATACATCTTCACAGGAATCGTTTGGATGATTTCATCCCTGGAATTGTCAATCTCTACTGAACTAAAGGTAAAAGCTAGTAGGTAAATAACACTTTATGACATCACAAGGTGGAACAGAGCATTTTGAGCTTTAGCGATGTAGACAGACTAATAATAAATGATTACTCAAACATGTGAATGAAACAAAAAACAAATTCACGTATGTTTTTGAGGAGGTAACAGCATTATAACATGGCTTAAACTTCACAAGAGTTGATTTTGCATAATATAGGACCTTTAAAGATCCCATGACATGGTACTTCTTGATGCTTTTATATGGCTCCTTAATGGTTCCCTAATACTGTAAATGAATCATTCTTCAAAATCAACACTCAGTGCATGAGAAACAGAGATAAGATGAGAAAGAGTCATAAATATCTCTCTCAAACACTTTATTCTGGGCGTTGTTGCTTGAATGCAAATGAGGAGAAAAGAGCTGGCCAATAGGAGAGGCTGGGGGCGTGGCCAAACTCTCTGCTCTCCGCTCTGAGCTATCAGCTGATCCATTTCCGTGTTTTTGCACGGGGGGAGAGATTTGAAGCGTTCCATTGAAAAATAAACACATTTCCACAGAAAATAAAATTAAACCACTGCTGTTCAAAGGTCCAGAGGCTCAGATAAAGGACTTCCGAGCCTAGAAACACTCGGACGTGCCTCCAGGCAAATAAAAAAACGCATTTCGCATTGCCTAGCGCATTCGCAGTCCAAACTCTCTGGGCGTGATTTACAGAGACGCTGAGTACAGACAGACGGGGGTGGAACTGCATTTGCATTTCTCTTTTCGATCTGACGTCAATAAGGTGCCTTGTTCAAAATCGCCCGTTTGAGCTCCGATTTTTTGTAACGCAGAAAAGGATCGCAAATGCTCAGTTTAGACATTTCGCAACTTTTAACCATGGGGGGGGGGGGGGGGGGGGGGGGCTAAACAGGGTAGGGGAGCTCACATTAACGTTCAAAAACCTCAGAAAGTGAAAATTTCATGCCATGGGACCTTTAAGAAGCAACTTTATTGATCTCACACTGGAGAAATTCTTCTCTGCATTTAACCCATCCTGTTATTAGGAGCAGTGGGCAGCACATTACTGCGCCCGAGGACCATCTCCGTGTTCTTCTTGCTTCGGCTTGGTCAGGACCTCAGCTGGAGGATTTTACCTATGGTGCACCTATGGTCCAGTGTTAGTCGTGGTTTTGCTCTAGTCCTGCTCCCTGCAAATCCAAAAGTCTATCAGTAGCACTGTGTGAAATGTTTGTCACTACAGCTGACAATGAATCAAAATTAGCAAAAAAAAAGAGATGCTATCATTTAACCAGTAATAAGCCATCATCACCCCTCTGGCTGTAACCCAGAAATCTCTTCCAAAACCCGACGCCCCCTGGTGGTCCATGATCCGCTGGGGGCTTTTGTTCTAAATATTATGAGGTGATCTGAAAACAGTCACCGTTTGTCTCACCCAAAAATCTGACGTTTGCAGTGTTGCCATGGCACCCAGGCTGTCACCCAGTGGAGCTTATTCAGGCAGCTTCCTGTTATCTGCGACATTTTGAGGACTTTTTTTCCCAATCAAGAGACAATTTTGAGATATTGACATAATCAAGAGATATTTTGTTTTGAATTGTTGTGCAGTGCCATCTCCTAATATTGGCATCATCTGTGAGTGAACAAGACTGTAAAAAGTAAGATAAAAAAAAAAAAATCTATATTAAAGGGGTATTATGTAACTCTTCTGAGGGAGGGTTCGCCACCTGTCTCCATGGGGATGATATTGCTTTGCTTGGAATGTTCCGTAGTATGCCGTCAAACTTATCTACATTCATTTAGACAAGCACATGGCATTACCAGGCTAAGTTACAGCTCAGACCTTGTGTTTTTCAAGGTGTTTGTGAGCAATTAAAAAAAAAAAAAAACTATTATAAAGTAAATACAATAAAGACCAATTTAATGTCATACTGGGGGATATTTTTGTTAAAGCAATACCATTTCAAAGGAGACAAGCAGGTTGTGTACTATCCACCAGAAAAGTTACATAGTGCATCTTTAAGAATATTGTGTACAGTTTCTAGCCCAAAAATGTATTTACTTTATTGCTACTGCACAAATGAAGTATCCAAAACTCTACCACAGTTACATCACCATAGATTTTGCTAATGTAACTTTTCTTATTCACCAACACATGGCCTATTGATACTTGCAGCTGATGTTATCAACATTGCCTGAGGGTGTGATGCCAACTGAAGGCACTACTTTGTCAGAAGTTCTGTGAGATTTTAATCTGAGCTTTATTTTAACAAAATCTGAACAGAAAGAGCTGACTTGATTGGAACTACAAGGTGAGATGATTTTGTGCTCTTAAAGGGATATGCCACCCCCAGGGCAAATTTGGGCATCTCCCCACAGTCCAGAGACTAAAATAAGTGGTGGAAAGCGTCTGTCCGAGTCTGTCAGCACTGACCGCAGCGGTATCTGCAGCTACTCCACGTATTAGCTGGAGTCTAACGTCGCCAACGAAAAATTTCGGCCAAAAGGAATTAATTTGCTCGATGCGTTTCCCAATTACTTTCTGTGTAGTGCGCATTCATATCGAGTGCAAATAAATGTGCAAATCAACACGGAGAGCTTGACTTGGTCATTTTGGGTGGGAACTATTTTTCAGTGCGGAAAAACACAGCCGAAGCACACACCACGCTGACAGGGGAATCCCTGTTACGCACCAGGTTGGCAGTTCCCCTGTTACGCAGCGTGGTGTGTGCTCTCCGTGTTGATTTGCACATTTATTTGCACTCGATATGAATGCGCACTACACAGAAAGTAATTGGGAAACGCATCGAGCAAATTAATTCCTTTTGGCCGAAATCTTTCGTTGGCGACGTTAGACTCCAGTCTAACGTGGAGGAGCAGCAGATACCGCGGCGGTCAGTGCTGACAGACTCGGACAATGGCTGGGTCACCAGGAAAACGCTTTCCACCACTTATTTTAGTCTCTGGACTGTGGGGAGATGCCCAAGTTTGACCTGGGGGTGGCATATCCCTTTAAAAAAGTCTCTCACTATATCAAATTATACACTCACAAGATAGCTAACATTAGATAACAGCTTTTTAGTTAGTCATTGTCACCTTTTTGTTTAAAACCTAAACACCTAAACAGGGCCATGAACTGATCACGAGCTTCTGAAAATGTGTTGTTTAAATCCATTTTGTAATTTTTCTTGAGTTTTCAGACTTTTTTGATGGTGTTTTCTAATGTGTGCATTGCGTCACTATGCTAACTGCGGAACATTCCACCATAGAGATACACGTAGAACACTCCAGCCCGATGCCACTGCAAAGTACAAATAGACAGGGATAAAACCAGACTTCTCCCTCCCTCTCGTCCTGTTTGTTCAGAATGTGTGCACTTACAGGACGTTTATCCAGCAAAATACAATCTCTGCAGCACAGTCAAAATATGATCCACCTCAGCCCCAGCAGCCACAGACTGCAAAAACAGAACTCTACACTACATCAAGTCTCAATAACTGTCTCGATTTGGGTAAAGGTGCACTGTGTAACTTTTCTGATGGAGCAAGGATAAGATGTTGTAGCTTTGCCTGTAATGTTCCACCTGGCATTTAAGGTCCAAAATTGACTCTTGTGAACTACGTTATGTTGTTACCGCCTCAAAAACATACACATTCACACATGTTTGAGTAATCTTTTATGATTAGTCTGTCTGCATCTCCAAAGCTCAAAAAGCTCTGTTCCACCATGTTGTAGTAGTTTTCAAGTTAACAGCTACCTTTTACCTTTAGTTTAGTAGAGTTTGGCAATTACTGCGTTGAAATCATCCAAATGATTCTAGTGAAGGTGTGTGGAGTTTAAAAACATAGTGAAGCACTTCCCGTATTACCACATGACATCACAAGAGCTGTTTTAAGGATGGCCAGAACTGTGCCAGTGCTGATTCCTGCACCAGTTACACTGGGAACCCAAGTGCTTACCGGTGAAAGACCCGCTTTTAAATAAACCCATGATACATCATCGACAGAGGGTGTTGATTTGCCACCAAATATGGATGTCACAACAAGGAAAATAACAATCATGGGTCCCATTATCGATTACCAGCAATTAGGGTGTAAAGATGAACTGATTTGGATCGGTTATCGGTCTGTGACCTCTGCCATCCGAGTGCACCGGTCAACGGAGCCTGGATCGGTAAAAATGCGCAACGAACGGTCCGATGGCCCGGATTTACGGCCACGAATCGGTTTCCTAGCGTCTGTGATCATGAGCGCTCGCTCTCATAGACAGTAGAAGCGGCCCTGTGTGTGTGTTTGAACTCTCACGAGACTACAGTGTTGACCTTTTACCTGTGAACTCAGGTGATGTTGTTAGAGCGCAGGGCGGGATACGCTAGCTGTTTCTCAATTCAGAGAGTGCACGGTTCGGAGCGTGGTTTGAAGGGGGCTCAGACTGCAGTCAACTCTTTGCTATGGAACCAACTAACCCTGTCGCAGATCCAAGGTCTGGAAATCACTCACACACCCGAACCCACTCTGGCGCGCGCAAGACTGAGGAAATGTTATGAGATGGAGAGAAAGTAGTTATAGTTAGTTATTCAGTGTTAAGAACTTTCTCTGATTTTATTTTCTTGTTAAGAAAAGTTAATTACAGACATAAAGACATGTTGGATTTAACATGCTAGTGTTTTCTATAACTGCCTAGTAATATCTATCTTCTTGTCAGCGATATGTTGCACATGCTTTACATTGACTGAAACTCATATGAGTGCCTGAAGCACTAATCATTCTGATTCATTCTGATTTTTGCCTTTAATAGGCAACTTGCTTGTTTTATAATGTCTTTTTTTATTTTTGATATCTAACCTTATTGTTTTGTGTTGCTTGAGGGAAGGAATGTGTTGTATTTTAAGTATGAGCAGAGTTTTTCAAACCGGATTGCCAGTTTTTCAGTAGACCTGGTGTATTGTCTGTTGGACAGTAAATAAACAAAAGGATACTATTTTGAAATTTCTGTTTCTCTCTTTTTCTTCTCAATAACTTTAAAGCACTTGAGAGAAAAGTTGTCAATTTGTATTGAATCGAAAATAACCGAACCGGATCGGATCGAATCAAATCGTACCAGATCGTTTACTAATTTTATGAATCATCCCTGAATCGAATCGTAGCCTGTGAATTGAGATTCGAATCGAACGGTTTTGTGAGTAAAAGATTCACACCCCTAACAGCAATCATTTGTACTCATACAAATTATTATTTATCTGCGCCAAGCTATGCTACAACATCTGCTGTGGAGAAGGCGGCAGCGACTCCCAATCCAAAGATGTAACTTACCAGGTGAACACAGATATAGCAAATATTGGTTCCCAACCAGAACATTGCACAGTCCATCTTTAAAATATCAGATTTTTCACTCATTTCATTCATTTTTATTATGAAATTTCAGACTAGTTTCAATATGTTTTTCTTTTCTCAAATAAACATTATCAACTCATTATCAATTGATGGATTCCCAAATTTCAATGTTGTGTTACTCTTGGAAGTCTTATTCAGTTGGCAGATAATTTAATACTTGATCAGCCAGAACCAATCTTTAGAAAGTCAAGTGCATCTAGAGCTGTATCCTGTCTCGCAGATTTGAGAGGAGTGATTGACAGGCGGATTAACCAATCACTGAGACCCAAAAAGGTTTACACATAAAAAAGGAGGAAAAAAAACGCCACAGAGGACTGAGAAACAGCACAGATTTTTACAGAATCAACAATCAAAGCATCAAACTATTGCTTATTTTAGGTAAAAGAAGTTATATATTTTGTTCTGAATGTTACAAGAATTTTGGAGAGGAGATGTTTTCCGCATTTGACCGACACATGAGACAAATTAGCATCTGTGGTTGGATCGTCTCAAGTTTGGACAGAGGATTTTCATGCTCTATTGTCCAGCTCCAGACCCTTCTGGAGCTGGACAATAGAGCATGAAAATAGAATGTAGAAGTTGGCTGGTCAGGCAATATAATTTAGTTTGCGGTCTAATAAGTGACTTCAAATTAAATGATCATTAATATTCTGAAGTATGGTTCAGTTTGGTCTCTTGTTCTGACAGAGGATCTTTTTCTCTATTTGGTCAATACCATTTTAAATTAAATTAAATGGTATACTGTAGTACATTCCAGGAAAACAATCAACATCTATGTAGAGCCTAGTAGGTGGCAGACCCTCTACCAGAAAAGTTACACAGTGCATCTTTAAACAGAAAAAGGCTAAGGTCAATATTTATTTTAGAGTAATCTAGGATCTATGTAAATAAATCATAACTGCTTTAAAGGTCCCATGGCATGAAATTTTCACTTTCTGAGGTTTTGAACGTTAATGTGAGCTCCCCTACCCTGTTTAGGCCCCCCCCCCATGGTTAAAAGTTGTGAAATGTCTAAACTGAGCATTTGCAATCCTTTTCTGCGTTACAAAAAATCGGAGCTCAAACGGGCGATTTTGAACAAGGCACCTTATTGACGTCAGATCGAAAAAAGAAATGCAAATGCAGTTCCACCCCCGTCTGTCTGTACTCAGCGTCTCTGTAAATCACGCCCAGAGAGTGGCCATACCTGCCTGTCAAAGCCTGATCCCGTCAGATCTCAGAAGCTAAGCAAGGCAGGGCCTGGTTAGTACTTGGATGGGAGACCGCTGGGAATTCCAGGTGCCACAGGGGGGCGCCAGTTGCAAAAAAAACTGTCGCTGTGTCCTTAGGCAAGACACTTTACCCACATTTGCCTAGTATAAAAGTGGAGTGTGCGTGAGTGTTGGAGGTGGTCGGAGGGGCCGATGGCGCATATTGGCAGCCTCGCTTCCGTCAGTCTGCCCCAGGGCAGCTGTGGCTACAGAAGGTAGCTTACCACCACCAAGTGTGGAGTGAATGAACGGTGAACTATGGAGCGCTTTGGGATGACAAGGCATGTCATGAAAGGCGCTATATAAATGCAATGGAAAAAAAAAAAAAAAAGTTTGGACCGCGAATGCGCTAGGCAATGCGAAATGCGTTTTTTTATTTGCCTGGAGGCACGTCCGAGTGTTTCTAGGCTCGGAAGTCCTTTATCTGAGCCTCTGGACCTTTGAACAGCAGTGGTTTAATTTTATTTTCTGTGGAAATGTGTTTATTTTTCAATGGAACGCTTCAAATCTCTCCCCCCGTGCAAAAACAAGGAAATGGAGCAGCTGACAGCTCAGAGCGAGAGCGGAGCGTTTGGCCACGCCCCCACCCTCTACCATTGGCCAGCTCTTTTCTCCTCATTTGCATTCAAGCAACAACGCCCATTATGACCTGTTCTGAGGGAGAAAAAAATACTCTTTCTCATCTTATCTATGTTTCTCATGCACTGAGTGTTGATTTTGAAGAAGGATTCATTTACAGTATTAGGGAACCATTAAGGAGCCATATAAAAGCATCAAGAAGTACCATGTCATGGGATCTTTAAATAAAATTCTGAACTCCAGTCAAGTTAACTCTGGTAGATATGTTTTCGGAGTGCAGCAGAGCATCCTTCTCTTCTCATTAACTTCCTTAAAATATTTAAAGAGAAAACGGGTATAAGGTCAACATATATATTTTTAGTCTACTGCTCGAAATAAGCTTCATTTATACTCCTGCAGATTTGTTTCTGTAGTGCACTCGTCCCTCTCATTGACTTGAGGGCCTGGCTCCTTGACTCTGTGCCCAGACAGGGTTTCCTCACATGAGCTGAGACATACGCCGCACCATCTGAAAACATTTCTCCATGACCTGCCCCCCGATGGTCAATATGTTACAAATATGACACATGAAAACAAAATCTGCTTATGGCTTCAGTTTAAAATATGGATCTGGAAAGCACTCATAAATGTCTTGTATGATTCTGGGTGTAATTAGGTAAATGAAACTTGTTAACTCACACAAACTGCAGTGTAATCAAGTTTAGTTCATTTTAAAGTCACAGTATGCAACTTTTAGCCTTTTTTTAAATGTGTGTTTATTGCTCTGAAAAAACATATTCAAACATGCATCATTACTCTGAGTGGGCTTGCATCTCCACAAACCTGACTCTTATTTGACCTGTCTCCATGGAAAATGTTGTTTGGCTGGCTGTAATTACCATGGTGACACAATGCAGACAGAAAAAAAAAAGTTTGAAGATTGTCTCAAGAAAAAAATTGATTTAAACAACACATTTTCACATTTTCAGGAGCCTGTGATCAATACGAGCGTTCATGATGTAACTGAATTTGTTTGAATTTGAATGTTTTAGCATTGCCTGTGATTGTGTTACAATAAAGCTCAAATTAAATCTACATAACTTGAGTAAGAGATCTTCTAACAGAGTAGTGCTTTTAGTTAGCTTCACACCTGCAGGGAATGTTGAGGACACCAGCTGCAAAATATCAGTTTTAGTCTATTTTTAGGCAGTGGGTCTTATTATTTTACGTTACTCCAAAATTAGTTTTTATTTTATTGTTTTTTAAGCAAAAAAGTGAGAACAATAAATTTCAGACACACATACAATATACACATACAATATACCTTTAGTGCAATAACATAGAGCAATTTGGCCACTTGGCTGTGATGTAATTCCGCCATTTTATCCATTAAGGAAATTCTCCATTTTGTGATTAACATGGGCTGTAATTTGTTTCATCTTGGTGGCACGGTAGCTGAATGGCTAGCGCTCTTGCTTCACAGCAAGAAGGTTCCGGGTTCAATCCCCGGGTCGCCCGAGCCTTTCTGTGTGGAGTTTGCATGTTCTCCCCGTGTCTGGGTGGGTTTCCTCCGGGCACTCCGGCACCCAAAACATGCACCATAGGTACCTCCAGCTTAGGTCCTGACTAGGGATGGGCATTCGGTGAAGTTTTCTTTGTCGATCGTCGGGAGAATTAATGAGTAATAATCGGTTAATCGTTAACATATTTTGTATTAAAAAGACAACAACCATTCACTCATGTGTGTCGCTTTTACTATGTCTGCCGAGGCTGTGGGAACAGGCGCTTCTCCACGGGAAAGTAAATCTGCAAATCAACATGCGTAGAGGTGGATTAAAGCGAGGCGACACGCATCCTGCAGCCTCTGCTAGCGCGCTCGGAGTTAGCCGCTTTGGGATCCGAGCTAACTGCTGCTAGCCCGCTGTCTCTGTCCTACCTCCTCCACACAACCCAGCCGTATCTGCAGCAATATTTTATTAAGTCGTGAAAACCTTTGCCCTCCACGGCACTGATGGGGAGCATGTCTGTTTCGATCATCTTTCGTCTTCGCTATCAGTTCGGTGACCTTCTCTGCTCGTTGAGCACTGCAGCTCCTCCTGGTCTGTGCTAGCGCAGAGTCCAGGCTAGCCTGTGATAGAGATGATGAGCCGCCGCCACCTTCTTTTACCAGACTTGGATGCGCGGTGTTCAAATGATAAATCATTTGTGTTGTCGATGAGGTATATTTGTATGCTGCATTGCAGTGCTTGCAGTGCGCTTGGTCATTTTCTAAATTAAAGTGGTCCCACACAACACTTCGCCGCGACCTCTTCATGTTTTGGCGATTGACCTACGGAAGCTCGCATATATCAACTGAGGAGCGCTAACTGAGGTGATTGTTTTTGTTTTTTTGTTGTTGTTTTTTTTTATCGGTTTGTCGACGAAAATGAACTTGCTCGGTGAAATTCTTAATGATCAATTATCGGTTAATCGATTAATTATGCCCATCCCTAGTCCTGACCAAACTGAAGCAAGAAGATCATGGAGATGGCCCCCGGGAGCAGTAATGTGCTGCCCACTGCTCCTAATGTATATATAGGATGGGTTAAATGCAGAGAAGAATTTCTCCAGTGTGAGATCAATAAAGTTGCTTCTTCTTCTTATAAATATCAAACACAATGTCTCTCCACATACTAATTGTCGGGCATTCCGGTTGTAGCCATTTCTTCGTGTTGGTCTTTTTACTAGCCACCAACAGAACATTCATGAGGTATTTGTCCCCTTTCAGCCAGTCTTGAGGAACATATCCCAGGTATAGTGTCTTAAAGTCCAGTGGGAAATCTTCTTGCAAAATGTCCCTTAGGGCACTGTGAATCTCTAACCGAAAACCCTTAATGTTGGGGCAGTCCCAGAAAACATAATGATTTGCACATTGATGACCACATTGTCTCCAACAAACAGGGGTGGTGTCATTGAATTTAGTTGTAATGGTGTAATAAAATATCTAATAAAGTTTTTCCAGTTAAATTTGTGCCAGTTCATTGAACTGGTGCATCTCCATTGATATTGCCATATTTTTGACCATTCTTCATCGGATATTCTAATCTCTGACTCCCCTTCCCATTTTGCTTTAATATATGTTGTGGAGTGGGTATTAAACTCTAATAAGTAGTTATATGTAGCTGATATGATACCTTTATTGAGTTCTGAATTGTATGCTTTTCTAAACAATTCTAACAAGTTATGACTAGTTTCTGTAACATTTTTAATCTTTGTATTGACGTAGTGTCGCAGTTGTAAATATCTGAAAAAGTCTTGTTTATGCATAAATATTTTTCCTGGAGCATCTCAAAACAAAGCAGTATGCTTCCCTCATTATGGTACATAGAGCTGTTATACCATTAACTCTCCACGTTTTAAATTTGGTATCCATTTTATTTGGTGTAAAATCAGAGTCGTATGAGCACCTCTTGACCTTCCAGTCCAAAATTTGTTTTTAAGTAGATTTAATAAAAAATTTGATAATGATTTTGATAAAATATTTAAGTGGACCAAATTGTAGAAAATACATTAAAGTCCACACTTTCTATTTCCGAGCAGACCACAAACACATCTCTATTGTTGTACAGTGCATTGCTTCACTGCTGGTGTTTTGGTGCATGGATGTCCATAAATGAGGCAGCCCATACATCAGGCACAAATCCACCCACAGTGAGAGTGTGTGGGCGAAGGCTGCTGTCTGCTCCCCACAAACCAGGACCTGCACTGTAAATATATCACTCAACTCTTTTATTGAGACTGTTAATGATTAAGTGTGACTCATCTAGATCGAATTAATTAGACCTGCAATTACATGGTGTCATATTTTACTCGATTTTTTGTGTGTTTTGAACTGAATTATGCATTCACCACTACAGATTTATACTAATTTTTAGCTGTTCAGTGGCAGGTAGAAAGGAAAACAATAATTTGACTTCCACCATCTTGTCTCCATGGAGATTATTCCTTTGTGTACGTTCCACAGAATGGTATTGAACTTATTTATTTCCATGGAGACAAGCAGGAAACACTACCAGGCCATGTAACTGGTCAGATAATAGCATGGTGTTGTGTCCTTGGGCAAGCCACTTAACCCACCTCGCTCTAGTGTCTGCGTATACTGATGTGGTGTGTTCAGTGTGTGTATGAATGAGTGAGTGGTTCTTTGATATAAAGTGCTTTGAGTGCCTCGAAGGTGAAAAAGCACTATATTAAAATGTGACCATTTACCATTTACTATGATCACTTTAATGGAACATTCCAGGTAAAGTAATAACATCTCCATGGAGACAAGAAGGTGACAGAACCTCAACAGAAAAGGTACACTGCTAGTCAAATGCTTGGACATACTTTTTCATTTATTTTTTCCTCCTTATTTCCATGATTATTTACATTAAATAAATTAAATACAATTAAAAACAGTGACCCTTTGCTTTGAACCGTGGTTTGCAATTTAGCAATTTCTTGACCCTGACATGACACCTGTGAAGTGAAAATCATCTTGAAGCTTATTGAGAGAAGACCAAGGGTTTGCAGCAAAGGGTGGCTACATTGAAGATGTAAATTAAATATATAAAAATATATAGTTGAGTGATTAACCTGTTTTTCTTTAATACATAATTCCATATATCTTGCATCACATATTTGATGTCTTCCATTTGAGGTAAAATGTAGAGAGTAAACATAAAGAAAAAGAAAACATTCAATGAGAGGGTGTGTCCAAACCTTTGACTAGTATTGTATATTGTGCACATTTAAAGCAAATTGGAAATATTGTTAGAAGTCAACTACATTAAGCTTATGTATAAGTAAAATTATAAACACTTAAAGGTCCTACGGCAAACCTCGAGGGTCACCCGGACGCGCCGTAGCGGACAGCTCGCGTACCCGCCGCGCACCCGGCCGACAACAACGGTATTAATAAAACGCGGTCTCCTGTTCAGTTTTTTTTTTCTTTTCACATGAAAGCACACATTCCCAATCGTGTACCATGATAATCTACATATCAAATGAAACCTTACAGTCTCCTCTTTTTGACTATGCAATTCATTTCCCGGCACAACAATCACTCCCTGAGCACATGGGGCTTTTATACGGAAAAGCACAAAACGAGGTTTGTTACTTTGCTTACCTTTGAAGGCTCTGCACAGGTCAAACTCTGTATTTCACCACAAGCTTGGTATCAATATGTCAGTAAGGATCCAGCGAATAAAATCCAGTAAAACAGTTAAGTCCAAAACACGTGTTAGATCCATTACGACGTGTGATACAGCAGCATGCTTGTGTTGTTTACCCAAAACCACGAGCCTCCCCCCACCCCACCCGCACCTCTCTCCCTCTCTCCTTCTCTCGGCGCGCTCCGCCTGCTTTGCCTCCGGTGCTACCACGAGCCTTGCCGAAGGCGAAGGCGGAGCCCAAATGTCCTTCTGCGGCTCTCGTATTAAAAATGGCTGCCTCTGCATGGGGAAGATCCCCCTTTTATGTGACTATATCTAAGTCCAAAAGAATACTTTGATTTCATGATGGAAGTGAAAAGGCTTGAAAAACACTGTATTTTTGAATGGGTATCTTCAATTTCGGTAATTAACGGGTAAAAATCTTACACACTGTCCCTTTAAAGAGCCCATATTACGCTATTTTCTGTTATGATGTTGTTTTCTCAACAAAAGCATACCTGGAGTTTGTTTTATTTCATTCACACACACACACACACACACACACACACACACACACACACATACATAAATCCTGCATATTTAGGCGTTAGAGTTCTTCTCTCAAACAGAAAACAATCCTTGTGATGTCATGAGGTAATACAGAAAGTGTTCCACTGTGTTTTTAAACTCCACACTCCACCTTCACTAGAATAATTTGGATAACTGCCTGGAATTGTATAGAGTCTCTTTAAGTCCTTAAGAAGCACTACTCACAATGTGTGTATCATTATTAAGTCATTCAAACTAGATTTCTCCTTTTGTACAGTACAGTTACCAGCCTTTGATTGATTCCAGACGATATTATGGTTAATGTATGAGCACATGATTTGGTTCTTGTTTATTGGTGTTTGAAAGCTCTGTGCGGGAATTGGCATCTACATTTGTGATAATGATTTTTCTGTAGGTGTGACATTTTAAAGATGAAGAACAGAATTCATGGCAACATTGATTGATTATCGACTCATGTGTCCATGTAGCTGATGAGGGTAACATGTTATGCAAATGAGCGGAGCAGCTATAATTAAATGCAAACTAAGAAGCCATACAAACAGATACACTGCAAAACAATGAGTTAATGACTTGAAATCAGTGTAGTAATCTTGATATGAGTTGATTTGGCCCCTGATTAGTCTGAGATTATAATTATCCTCATTGTTTTGCAAACTTAAAAAAATATCTTTTTTTTTACCCTACTGGGAGATTGTTTTGCTTTCACACACATTAAATAAAAAGTGAGATGAGCCACACTCGAAACTAAACAAGGACTGGAACAGGACCAGACCTGTTGGTGTGTGGATAGTAGTGGTTGGAGGGAGAAATAGCTCAAACTGGCTACCTCTGGCAGCTGTGGCTACTAGTTGTTTACCACCAACAATTCTGGATCTTAAAGGAGAATTAACGTTTTTTACAATCTGAGCCTTATTTTGGTAATAAAACAAGTTGTTTTACTCACCCATACTCACCGTGTCATATGGAGCACTTCCGGAGATGTTTTAGATTTGCAATCTCTGTCATTTGAGTTCTCGGGGCATATGTTTGCGGTCTCCAAATAACACAAACTTTAGCACTTTTCAAATCATAGACGCTCAATGTCTTAGTCTACGCTTTCGTTTGAGTCAAAAGTGGCCTGTAATCCGAGATTTATCCATAGTTTCGAGTCAATGAGGAGGCCAGTGCGCATGTGCGGAGTCACATCTTATTTCACTCTCAGCTCCCGGGACCCAAACATGAAATGCAAAGCTGTAAATTATGGATAAATCTTGGATTACAGACCACTTTTGACTCAAACGAAAGTGTAGACTAAGACATTGAGCTTCTATGATTTGAAAAGTGCTAAAGTTTGTGTTATTTTATATGTGTTATATTATATGCTCGGGGCATATATTATATGCCCCGAGAATTCGCGTTACGGATATAAACATCTCCGGAAGTGCTCCATATGACACCAAAGTGCTATGGTTGAGTAAAACAACTTGTTTTATTACCGAAATAAGGCTCAGATTGTAAAAAACGTTAATTCTCCTTTAATTCATTATTAATTATTAATCAATCATTGTTTTCATATAGTGGCTTTCAAGACACCTAAAGCACTTTACAGTGCATTATTCATTCACAGAATACACTCGGTGGGGATAAGATACTATTGTAGCCACAGCTGCCCTGGGGCAGATTGATAGAACCAAGGCTTTCCCCTTTGGTCCCTCCAACCACCACCAACACAAACCACATTTATACTAGGCAACGCCTTGCCTAAGGAAATAACAGCAGTTTTTTGCCACTGGCGTCCCATTGTGGTATTCTCAGTGGTCTCCCATCTAAGTTCTAACCAGACCTGGCCTTGCTTAGCTTCTGAGATCTGATGAGATCAGGCTTTGACAAGCCTGTTAGTGGGGCCTCATCACAGATCTGACCTGTAACTAGACCTGGTTTGTCACCTGCTTGTCTCCACAGATCAACCAACCACATCTCCACAGAGACTAACTAACTAGGTTATGGAGAGTGCACATTTTTTGCAGTGTAAGAATTATACCGGCGCTACGTTTTCCTTCACGTTTGGCTGGATTTTTACCAGTGAAGAAAAATGTAATGAATAAAGTATAAAGGGCCTCTCCACAGTGAGTGAATCAATAGCCTGACTGCAGTGTGGAAGTAGCAGGGTCTCTCCGGCTCATTGCACTTTCAGGAGCAGAGGCAGTTTTGTTCTATGAGGCGAAAACAATACAATCTCTACAGGTGGAAACCAGTGTAACCCATCCTATGTTTCAGATGACATCACAATTTTCTGTAGGCCAATCATATTTAAAGGGCCTATATTACACAAAGTTAACTCTTGTCAGCTTTTAGCCATGTTATAATGTTGTTACCTCATCATCTCAGTACAGTATACTGTTTTGTGCATGTTTTGTTTCATTCACATGCTAGTGGTAAAAGAAATTCAATTTGTCAACTGGACAAAGTTTATTTGGTCGAAGACGCTCTTCCAAACTGCTTCGTCTGTTCTGGTTAGAGTGCTGATGGACACTGCTTATATCTAGCTGCAGGGAGGAGCTCACTATACTGAAATTACTATGAAACTATCACCTCTTTCTTTTACAGTTTCTGTCTGGGATCTTGTTTAGCATACCCATTCAGTACCGTAATGGGTGTTTTCACACCTCTGGACCTGATCTGGCTAGCCCTATTTGTTTTCTTTGTTTGTTTTGATTTAGGTTTGAGAATGGAATTATAGATGGGAGACAAATAGTGTCTGATCCCCTCATTCCTGTTCAAGGAAGGATTCTCTTTTTTGACAAAAATAGCCTCTTTAACTCCCCTCTCAAACCAGTTCTTTTCCCTGGCTAAGATCTGAACCTCACTGTCCTCAAAGGAGTGGCCCGTGGCTTCTAGGTAGAGATGTACAGCAGATGAAGGTCCACTCTGGCACGCCCGTCGATGTTGGTACATTCTCTTGTGAAGCGGCTGTTTTGTTTCTCCAGTGTAGCGCTCACTGCAGACTTCACTACACTGAATGGAGTAGACCAAATTGCTTTGTTTGTGGCTCCGTGTTTTGTCCTTTGGGACCAGTTTTTGTCTTAAAGTGTTTGTGGGTTTTCATTCACATGTGTTTGAGTAATCCTTTATTATTTGTGTGTCTACATCTCTACCTGTAACTTGTGGCTTAGGCTTGTGGACAGAGCCTTGCACAATGTTACAGCTAACTGGTTTGAATAGGGCCCAGGAGAGATCACAAGGTGTATTTTTTCTGTCCCAAAAATGCTAAGAACAACTAACACACTTCCTGATTAGCAGACAGTTAAAGGCTTTCTAATTAGACACAGAGAGTAGACAGCAGATTGACTCAAGAGCTGCTTATACAATCTGGGCTAAGACAAATTTTGCTCAAAAACACGAAAAAAAATGTATACAGGGTCTTTTAAATAACAAACATTATTACACTCACAAATGTAATTTACTGCCGTTTTTTCACATTACTACATGTCCTACGGCCTTGGTTTACAAACATGAATTGAGTTACTAGTATGAAATAATATCCAACCGCAGTTATGTTAAAAATGAGATGGAGATTTTTTATTCAATCACTTGAGCTAGACTCGAACAAGATTAATTCACATAAATCCATTCAGGCTGAAAATTAATTTGTCGCAAAGTACAAAAACAGCAGATTAGCAATATCCAGTACAATGACGTTTTCTGTCATTACTCAAGTCTGCTGTCAAAGATAAGAACATGATGGCAGGAGAGGCAGAGATGGCACAAAAATTAAAGAGGATGCACACGATTCTTTCCCATGTCTATCCATCCATTTTCTTCTGCTTCTGCTTCCCGAGGGAGGCATCCAGGAGGCATCTGGAACAGATGCCCGAGCCACCTAAACTGGCCCCTCTCAATGTGGTGGAGCAGTGGCTGTACTCCGAGCTCCTCCCGTGTGACTGAGCTCCTCACCCTTAATCTAAGGGTGCGCCTGCCACTCTGGGGAGGAACCTAATTTTGGCTGCTTGTATCCATGCTCTTGTCCTTTCGGTCATTACCCAGAGCTCATGACCATAGGTGAGGGTAGGAACGTAGATTGACGGTAAATTGAGAGCTTTGCCTTTTGGCTCAGCTCCCTCTTTACCACAACAGTCCGATAAAGTGACCACATCACTGCCGAAGCTGCACCGATCCGCCTGTCAATCTCATGCTTCATCCTCCCCTCACTCGTGAACAAGACGCCGAGATACTTGAGCTTCTCCACTTGAGGAAAGGACTCTCCACCCACCCGGAGAGGGCACGCCACCTTTTTCCGGTCAAGAACCATAGCCTCGGATTTGGAGGAGCTGATCCTCTTTCCCATGTATTTGAGCTAAATTTGTCTTTCCCCAGTACATAAATATTGTATGAGCAGTTCTTAGGATCAAAATTAGTTTGCTATGTGCTGTCTGCAATTATAGAGTAGTTTATCGTTAGGAAGTGCGCTCAGTTGTTGTCAGCATTGCCATGATGACGAATCTCACTTCTGGTCTCTGAAAGTTGTGAAATATATTAACTCATTGTTGTGAATAATTAGAATGCCTAAGGTAAACTCGAAGGCGCATGGGCCCCTCTGGTTCACTGTGCTGTTCGGGCACCGTCACAATCCTTGTTTGTACTTTATCCATGGAGGTATTCTTTGTTCCAGTATGTGGCATTAAACATTTTTTTCCAATTACAGATGTTGTGATAGGTAAAAAGAATGCCTTCTTACTTAAGACTTGTTTCTCCAGAGCTCTAACTTGTAACTTGACCTATTTGTCTCCAAAGACAGGTTTAATGCCAGGTGCAGACCAAACTGACTGAGGATATATCTGAAAACACTTCTAAATGAGGCCGCAATGCTTCCATAACATGCATGAACACAAGGCCTCTCCATCACAAAAGTTACATAAATAAAGGAAAAAAAAAAAAAAAATATATATATATATATATATTCCAGATTATATTAGTAGATACAAATATATCATAAAACAAACCTACACATTCCCGTACATGTACTCACCCCCAAATTCGCACAACCAGCCCCTCTCCAGCTCCAGTCGTCCTCTGTAGAAACAGGCCAGAGCAGACATTGATTTATTTCTGCGTGATCAGCACTATTCACGGAAATGTCACCCCCTCCGCGCTCCATACGCCGGATCATTCCTCCCCTAAGCTTTTATAGGCCATTCTAAAGCTGCAGCTGCTATGCTAGCCCCCATTATCCCATGGCCTCACAGTTCAATGATTCAACCAGAAGACACCTAAACAGACGCAGATATATGACTGACTGATGATGATGTGGAAGTCTGCAGTAGTAATGTTGTCACAAAAAATTTTAAACTTGATTTTAATACTAAGGAATAGACTCAATACTCAATACCGATTCTGATACCACAATGACAATAAAAACGCTCTTTCTTTAGACAATAGAATGTGATTTTCAATATTAAATAATCATATTTTTCTATTCCATGTGGTGTTATATCTGTGTAATGTAGGTTCCATTGTGGTCCATGGGTGTATACTAGCCTGTGTGGCTCTTATACTTGTTCTGATCCAGCTCAAGATCATTCTAAAGCAATTCAGGAAAGGCTCATTTCTGTCTTGTGAATGTGACTTTTTAAAATACAGTGGTACCTCACCTTACGAAATTAATTCGTTCCAGAAGTGGTTTCGTAACGTGAAAAATTCGTAAGTTGAGTAGCTATTTCAATGGAAAAAGCCTGATTTGTTCCAAGGCCCTGAGCCAAGTTTTTTTTTTTTATAGTGTAACTTTTTTTTATAGTGTAACATTGTGTTCTGTGTGTTTCTCACATTTGTCTCTCGTTTAAAATTTCATAGATTTTCAACAAAATGTATTAACAGTGAAGTGTGGGGGGGAAGCGGGAGGGTGGAGAAAACTGCACTCTGACACGTATGATAGCGCCGCATGACCCGGCGCGGAGCTGATAGCAGGTCTAGACCAAGGTCTAAACCTGGACTAAACCAGGACTAAACCTGGACTAAACCAGGACTAAACCAGGACTAGACCAGGTGGATTAAAGCAGCGAGGAGGGGACTGCACGCAGTCTGAGCGCATGAACGCATGAACGAGACCCATGCAAGAGCCGCGGGCTCCTCCTGGTTTAGTCCAGGTTTAGTCCAGGTTTAGTCCTGGTTTAGTCCAGACCACCGCGGCTCCTCCTGGTTTAGTCCAGGTTTAGTCCTGGTTTAGTCCAGACCACCGCGGCTCCTCTAGACCTCCTCTAGACCTGGTCAGGTCTAGAGGAGGTGTAGACCACCGCGGCTCTTGCATGGGTCTCGTTCATGCGCTCAGACTGCGTGCAGTCCCCTCCCTGCTGCTTTAATCCACCTGGTCTAGTTCTGGTATAGTCCTGGTTTAGTCCTGGTTTAGTCCTGGCCCAGTCCAGGTTTAGACCTTGGTCTAGACCTGCTGTCAGCCCCGCGCCGGGTCATATGCGCTATCACACACGTGTCAGAGCGCAGTCTTCTCCCCCCTCCCCCTTCCCCCCACACTTCACTATTAATAATTTTGTTGAAAGTCTATGAAAGTTTGAGTGTTTAAACGAGAGACAAATGTGAGAAAAGTTTTAATCCAGTCTGAGAAAAGCGTATAATGTGTGTGGCTGAGCGCGCATTATTTGAATGTTTGAGATTTCACGTTTCGTAACTTCAATTTTCTTTCGTATCTAGAGACCAAAATTTACCGTGAAGGCGTTTCGTAACTTGAAATTTTCGTAAGGTGAGGTACCACTGTATTGATACCTGCTCAAATGAGTACAGTTTTAATACTAATTTTAGTACGTATTAGTATCTGATTTCAATACTTTTGACAACCCATAGTCAATAGTCAAATGATTATTTCTATTGTACTGAGATTTTTTTATATATGTAACAGTAACAGTAACAAATAACAGTGGAAACATGGTGACTGATTCTAGATAGATAATATTTGCAAATAAAGTGTATTATTTATGAAAATCAGATTTTTTGTGTGTGTGTATTTTTGAATAATGCATGTGTTTTAGGGTCATAGAGGCATTGTTGATTAGCTTACTCACAGTATTTTTGATTGATTCATGCATAGTTGAGTCATGCAGTATTGTTGTGCTTATAAGTATGCAGTATCAGATCTAAACCTGGTCTATAACAGGACTATTCTTGTTTTAATCTAGGGCTAAACCAGGTCTAAAAGTTGATAACAACATTTCCACAGTTCTAAATAAAAAAATACAAAGGAGGACAAAAACATGGATGAAATGATCTTAATTTAGCAAACTCACAAAATGAATAGCTCGCGTTCCAACACTGCCTTATTTCTTACCTCATCTAACCTTGGCCAAGTATTTAATCTTTAAAGGGGAAACAATATTATAACATAGATCAGAAAACAGGATAATATAGACCCTTTAGACTGATAACAAATTCATAGGAAGTCAGGCACTGCAAAAACAGTAATTTGCCAACCCTGCTTTTATATTGTGATCTGTGTCTTCCATATGGACACAACTCATAGTACAAACTTTAAGCAAGAAAGAATTGAACCAATACTCCAAAGCATATGCGCATAATACATTCTATTCTTATAGCTTCCTCCCTTCTCTTCACACCCCTAAAAACTGCATCTTCACTTGAGTTTTTAGCAGCTCATTCTTGGCATATGTCACTTTGTGTTGATAAAGCACCACTTTACTACTTTATGTCCTTTTATGGCACATTTTATGCTGTCCAGGGTCTCAGCTCGATCCTTCCTGTATCCATCGTCATCCCTCCATTTCAGCCCTGTTATAACTAAGAGCAGAGGCAGAAGGAAAATCAATAAGATATAGCGCTTTTTCAAACAGGGAGAGGGTCTAATCACCACTCTCCTACGGGCCATACGATCCTTCCTGTAGTAGTGTTGTATAAGGTCAGAATCAGTCTGACACCAGAGAATGGACAGAGACTAAATATCATGTTATTCTTCTTCTTTATTTTAATTTTGATAGTTTTCTGTTTAAAGTTGCGATTTAAAGGCTCCATATTTTGCAATTTTCTGATTTACTGTATGTTATAATGTTGTTAACACACAAAACCTGTATATTTAGGCTGAGTTCTTCTCTCAAACAGAAAACACCACCTTCAGGTCATGTGTTAATACAGGACAGGCTCTACTCCACTGTGTCTCGAAACACCTTCACTAGAATCATATGGATCACTTGAGCCCTGGAATTGCTCAACTCTACTGAACTAAAAGAAAAAGTTAACTTGAAAACCACTTCATGAATTGAGAATTTTGATCTTTGGAGTTGAACACAGTTTTACTAAAACGTGTGAATGAAACAAAACACAACTGCAGATATGTTTTGACCAGGTAACAACAACAACAACATGGCTTAATTTAGCATAATACAGGACATGAGATAAAGGATAGATCAAATGCAGAGGAGAAATATCCCCATGGGGACAGTAAAGTGTGCCTTGACTTTAGAAACATAGACGTATGCATAAGTTCCAGAGTTTCTCCACAGACAACTCTTCTGCTATAAAGTTGAAGTTTAGATCTGTACAAACTTGTAGACCACATGAAATGTGATTCTTGTATTTGTTTGTTAGTTCATATTTCAGTCTTTGTTAATTCTTCTTGACACAATGACAATGTATAATAAGAATAAGAATAAGAATAAATCAAATTTATATAGTGCTTTTTTTGGACACTCAAAGACACTTTACAGAGCATTATTCATTCACTCCACACTGTGGTGGTAAGCTACTGTAGCCATAGCTGCCCTGGGGCAGCCTGATGTAATTGAGCTATATATGGGTGAAGTGCCTTGACTAAGGACACAACAACAGTTTTTTTTTGCCACTGTGGCACTTGGAATTCCCAGCCGCCTCCTAGGCCCAGGCTTGCTTAGCTTTTGAGATCTGACGAGATCAGGCTTCGACAAACTGATAATATATAATCTTTGAAAAAAAATCCTATATAATTAAAACATAAATAAAAGAAATAACCCCTCAAAAGTACAGATTGAGCCCACATAAGCCTATGGGATATTTGTCTATTTAAATTAGAGGAGGAGCGGTGGTGTGTGCTTAATTACTCTGGCTGTGCTCATTGTTTGCTAAGACTGGAGTAAAGCAAAGTACATAATCTGAGTGTTTGTTGCCAGATAGTATTTTAAATGAGAGAAAGTCGTATTCACTTCACAGAGAAGTGCCTGGTGTTTCTGTACAAGAGGATTTGTCACCATGAGTAATCAGACAGCTACACTTTATTTGACAAGAGAATTTACACATTTCAGTGGTTTTGTAACTAACCCAATTTCAAAGTATGACCTTATTACTATGTGCATCTTAGGCCTAGTCCCCACGACAACGTTCCTGTTTTTTTTTTACCCGGGGTGAAAAAAAGTCTCGTCCAGACACGTGTTGGATCAGAAAACCTTCGCGTCAAGATGAGCACGGAGCGCTGAGTGAAAACGATGTAGTACATATGTCACACCGATAAGTGGCGCTGTAAACCGGAAAGAGCCAGAGCCACCAGTAACGCAGGACTACAAAGAGCACATGCGCAGAAAGTCCTTTCTCTTTCATAAACAAGCAAACACGTGTACTTTAGGGGCCGTCAACACAAGCGAATATATTTTGTCCCCCTGCTCCACCAATGTAGCAGCGACTCACTCCGGTAATGTGAAAATGCTGACCGTCCCTAACATAGACAGACGCCACAGAACAAAGATTTGCGCTGCGTGAGCAGAGTTTTTGCCTATAAATCGATAGTTAGCATTATTTGCTATCGTTTTATTAGATAGACATTAACAAGTAGAACTCTCGTTAACCTTGGTCGTGTTATTTAGGCAAAATGCTTGTTTGGATCTTACTACGGGAATGTTAAACATACTCGGACATTATGTTGGCTTTTCGGCGAGAATATACAACCGGGGACCATCACCAACGGGCAGCTATATATTTTTGTGTGTGATACTGCATGTGCCTGTTTGTAAAAGGTAAATTTTCATTTAATAAAAAAGACAAGAAATGGTTGCTCTTTCTCTTTATTTACAGCACACAACACACTCAAATTGGTATGTGCTCCTCATTGTCCACTATCTGCCTTTCCAGCGATGGGATCTTTCCAGTTTTAAAATACGTGTTTAGCTTTGCATTGGCAAACACCCGTGCGTCGTGCGTACTGCCAGGCCACTTCACAGTAACGTCCATAAACCGGTACCTGTAGTCACACACCGCTTGTATGTTGAGGGGATGTGTCCCATCGATCGATCCCAAACATTGTGGCATGTCATGCACACGGAGGAAGCCCGAAACAAGCTCCTCTGCCTCCGGTTCCGTGAAAGGCGTAATTGTGCATGGTCCTCTGCTGTTGTCGCAATGCATTGCATATGAACAGAGTTTGATGCAGCATTGCCAATAAACTTCCAAAAGTCTGCAAAAGATACTGAAGTCCATTGTCCGCCATGGCTGTTGTTATCTGGTTGTTACCTGCGGAAGGCGCCGGGTTCCACCCTCTGGTCACCGGTCACGTGATGATTACGGCAGCGCGACGTCATCATTTTCTCACCTGCCGCGCTTTTTTGCCGCCCACATTCCAACGCAACGGGGGGCGTTCTCCGACTTCTCCACTCTGGAAGCCGTTTTTGAAAAACTCCGTTCTCGCCCCCAAAAACGCCGGCGCCATCTGGACGGCAAGCCCAAACGCACACAAACTTCTCCGTTTCCTCCAAAAAACGTTGTCGTGGGGACAGGGCCTTAAAATGTTGCATCAGAACTGTGTGAATGCAATGCCAAATTTCGTAACGGGCCAGTACACAATTTTAACCACTGCAAACTCTTCTGTCACTATGTTGAACCATGACAGAGAAAGAAGTCACAGCCAATTGTTCCCACATGGTTCTTATACAACAATGTCTTGGAATGGATAGACTTGTCTGTCCCAGGCAGTTGCTTCCTTCTAGTTCTCATCCAACTTGTTTTTTTTTTTCACATATACTAATATAAGGCTTTCACCCTCAAAAATCCCTCATATACTGTACATGCCCACTGATCTATACATACTCTTTCCAGAAAAACTGTGATGCATGTTTTTGAGAGCACTGTGTACTGTTTGGCATAAATGAGAAAAATCCACTGCTTGTTACCATGAACTGCAGATTTCTGTAGGTGGAGCTGCCAGCATGGTCTGGAATCTGCTGTGTTATAATGTAAAGGGCCAAGCAGAAATCTGCTCCACGGTTTTGGGCTGGAAGTCAGTAGATATGTTTCTTTTATTAATTTGCAATTTAAGATAGCACAATTTAAGCTAATAAAAATGTTTCAATGCAAGGTTTAATAAATATTTTGAATTCAGCATTTTTTTTTGTTATTTGGAGAAGAGAAAATGAGTGTTGTAGTGACTAGTGGGAGTCATCCATTGTTCCACCTCAGGCATTCATAACTTACTCATTTAATCTCATATTGTATTGATACTTCATGATGTCATGGTGGTGGTACTGGGGGGGGGGGGGGGGGGGTGTCTACATGTATGTTTATGAAGGAATGTTCAGTTGTTGCCATGGTGACACAATACACCCATTAGCAAACACAGCCATGAATACAAAATGGATTTAAACAACACATTTTCAGGCGCGTTTCAGGAGCGACCCTGTTTAGTTTTGTTTGATTTTTAAATAAATTCAGAGTGAAATCTATTGGCTAATGCTAGCTAGCTTGCGACTGTAATGTTATTTGAGAGGGACTTGTTTAACTGCATAAATCAGCTCACTTGTGGTAGCTCCAGCTAAGTCAGTTCTTTCTGTGTTAAAGGAGAATTAACGTTTTTTACAATCTGAGCCTTATTTCGTTAATAAAACAAGCACCCATAGCACTTTGGTGTCATATGGAGCACTTCCAGAGATGTTTTAGATTAGCGATAGCCGTAGCGCGAGTTCTCGGGGCATGTAATATATGCCCCGAGCGGTCTCCAAATAACACAAACTTTAGCACTTTAGCTTTAAACTTTAGCACTTTTCAAATCATAGAAGCTCAATGTCTTAGTCTACACGTTTGAGTCAAAAGTGGCCTGTAATCCGAGATTTATCCATAATTTACAGCTTTGCGTTTCATGTTTGGGTCCCGAGAGCTGAGAGTGAAATAAGCTGTGACTCCGCACATGCGCACTGGCGTCCTCATCTACTCGAAACTATTGCTAAATCTCGGCTTACAGGCCACTTTTGACTCAAACGAAAGCGTAAACTAAGACATTGAGCTTCTATGATTTGAAAAGTGCTAAAGTTTGTGTTATTTGGAGACCGCATGGGGCATATATTATATATTATATGCCCCGAGGACTCACGCTACGGCTATCGCAAATCTAAAACATCTCTGGAAGTGCTCCATAAGACACCAAAGTGCTATGGGTGAGTAAAACAACTTGTTTTATTACCAAAATAAGGCTCAGATTGTAAAAAACGTTAATTCTCCTTTAAAATAAAGCTCAGTCGAACTTAAGTAACAGAGCTTCAGACTGAGCAGTGCCTACAGTTAGCCTCACACAGCCAAGGAATGTTTATGGCATCTGCTGCAAAGTATCAATTATTGTTGTATCTAAAGTAATTGCATCTTATTTTTCATCAAACCTAACAAACTCATCTTCCGCCTCTCTTTATTCATTGTATTTTTCAGGTGTGTTGCCCTGAGCCCAAAGCCAGATGGAATCCTTCCTGGTTTGCCTGATGATCCTGGGCATGGCGGCGTCAAAAGCCCACAAAGTCCAGATCTGCCCAAAACGCTGCGTCTGCCAAGTCCTAAACCCAAACCTCGCCACCCTATGCGACAAAAAGGGCCTCCTATTCGTCCCTCCAAACATTGACCGCCATACCGTAGAAATGCGATTGGGCGATAATTTTGTCACTAACATAAAACGCAAAGACTTCGCCAACATGACCAAGCTGGTTGACTTGACGCTATCTCGAAACACAATTGGAACTATTGCGCCGCATGCATTCAAAGATCTAGAAAATCTTAGAGCGCTACATCTTGATAGCAACAGGCTAACGCGAATCACCAATGATACGTTTAGTGGTATGTCCAAGCTGCATCATCTCATCTTAAACAACAACCAGCTAACACATATCCAGATCGGAGCTTTCAACGATCTGACAGCGTTAGAGGAGTTAGATCTTTCCTATAACAACTTGGAAAGCGTCCCTTGGGTAGCGATCCAACGCATGTCAAGTTTACACACACTAAACCTTGATCACAACATGCTAAGTTACATCCCCGAAGGTACATTTTCCGGATTGCAGAAGTTGAAAAGACTGGATGTGACGTCAAATAAGCTCCAGAAACTTCCCCCAGACCCGGTTTTCCAAAGAGCCGGGGTCCTGGCCACGTCCGGGATCATGGGACCCTCTTCGTTCGCATTGAGTTTTGGTGGGAATCCGTTGAGATGTAACTGTGAGCTGTTATGGCTGAGGAGGCTGAGGAGAGAGGATGATTTGGAGACCTGCGCTTCTCCTCAACATTTGGCTGGACGATATTTCTGGACTGTTTCAGAAGAGGAGTTTCTGTGTGAGCAGCCTCTCATCACCAGGCACTCACAGGTAAGACTTTACACTGCAAAAAGTAACATCTAAGTAAGTTCAAATTACTCATATTAAGAAGATTTAACTTGATTTGAGTAGATTTCATTTGACAAGTACAATTATCTAATCTGTTATCTAATTTTTCAACATACAATTTAGTAGTCTTATCTTATTATCAAAAACACTTGTTCCATTGGGAGATAAGTTTGCTTGTTTTGTGAAATTTACTCAAATCAATAAAAAGGTGGTCTTAATTCAAGTCATTTTAACCTGAATAAGATTTT
This sequence comes from Paratrypauchen microcephalus, assembly GCA_036785185.1. Lineage (NCBI taxonomy): Eukaryota > Metazoa > Chordata > Actinopteri > Gobiiformes > Gobiidae > Paratrypauchen > Paratrypauchen microcephalus. The sequence continues at coordinate 6,012,407 of JAVJIX010000031.1, read as the reverse complement.
AGTTTTTGTAATGTGTGCATTTTAAATGTCCTTATTATTCACCACCATGCATGCAGTGGCTGACCTAAAGAGCTGCCTTTGCAATATACAGTATCTGTACTGGGACAAGAGAATTTTTGTTCAGATACATGGGAAAAAATCGGTTTCAGCTTTAATTCAGCAGATTACAATTTATGTTTAAAAATACTGTATGTTGCCTGCACTCTTTCAGTTTTAAAAGATGAATTAGAATCACAACTAACTGAACAAATTAGGGGTGGCACGGTACACAAAACTCACGGTACGGTACGTACCTCGGTTCAGACCCCACAGTTCGGTACATTTTCGGTACAGTGCAGGAAAAAAAAACATAACCAAGAAGGCTGTCCTCAAAGGCAGCTTTTTATTGTTTAAATCTCCAGCTGAGATCGCTGCAACTTAAAACCTGTAAGTAAAACAAGTGAACACGCAAGCACCACATTGAGGTATCATATATTGATATACTGATTGGTTACTGAGCTGGGTACATCAGTGAAGTTTTAACACATGGGTACCTTCACATACAATACACACAAGTACCACTTGTGTGTAACACTTTTCACATTCACATTGCTCAGGGAACATGAGCTATAGGCCTGGCCTATATCACAGATAACAACATAATGCTGTTTTAAACATGTGCATTTGGCAATAACAAACTGTGTACAGCTGTGTACATCTTCATTCAATGGTGGCAGTAACTATGTCACCTGCTGTTGAAAAAACCCTTTCACTAGATACTGAAGAAACAGAAACAAAAGAACGTGTCTCGTATTAAACTTCTACCGGTATGCGCGCAAGCCCGTGTCTGGAGCTGCGGATACCACACGTCACCGAGTGAGCGCGCGAACGCAGCTGTTTCGCACGTGTAACGTGTAACGTGTATCACAGGCCAGGTTAAACTTTATAAAACTTCCTATCTCCCCGTGCCTCAATTTCACGCTCTCTCTTTTCACGCTCTCTCTCCTCCTGTTCATAGCACGTGTGCGTGCCCAATGTGCCTCAGCTCCTCAGAGCGCATTTCGGCGGTGGCGTGGGGGGAAAGGGGGGGGGGGGGGGGGTCCGTGACTTTCCGCTTTTTTCATGACTGATGACTTTTATCCCTGTGTATACATGTTCATCAAGGCTCGCAAGTGGCAATGATTAAACAGTCCTGTGGTCAGTTCAATATTAAACTTTTATACCGTATATTCTCCGTCAAAATGCGCGCACCGAACCGTGACCCTCGAACCGTGACCCCCGTACCTCGACGGTTCAATACGAATACATATACCGTGCCACCCCTAGAACTAATAGAGGACACATAAAAGTTTTGTCTCATTCTCAGTATATGGACAGGCAATTCCTAATGTAAACGCTCCGAACCTCCAGAATCCCCTACCTGAGCTGCAGAGGCTGCACTAGCACTGATCCATGACTGGTGCAGGTGCCAGTGGGGTTTATGGAGTGACCATTCAGATCAGAGAGAGGCATTTTAGGTTTAGGCTCATTCTGCTTTCTGACTAGATAATCATCTTGAGAACCAAAACACCAAACTATAACGGCTAACTTGTCCATTATACCCAATGTTTTTGTAATTAATAATAAACCAGCATTATAATTGTTATCACTAAAATACATTTGATTTGAACGTTTACCTTGTGAACAGATTATGAAATTTAAATCAAAGTCTATGTAGGGGGTGTATGTACTCTCAGTTGGTAAACACTACTGTATTTGATGTAGCAGTACAAGATTTGGAGCATAATCAACGTGCATAGACACCACAGAGAGGAGACACGCTCTTTCCACAGTATATTTTTTTCTAAGCGCTTGGCTGCATTTCACACTACAAACAATGTTTCTGCTAAGACAAAGTGAAAAATACACTGCCGTTTCATTTAAATGTGTTCTGAATGTCTGAGCCTTATCTCTGTGCCACCATTTGTTCCATTTGTCCCAAAACTATGACTTTATCAAAAGATTAATAACAGTTTTCACACTATTTATCTGATGAGAAGAAAATATCGCAGAAGCCAGTGGGCGGAGGGCATGTAACAATCGTTACTGAGAGAAACTATCTCAGTTCAGTTGGACATAGATACAAGACTATCATAAAGGTAACTGCATTTGTTTTTAAAAGGCCTATATTACACAAAAAATAACTCTTTCAGCCATGTTATAATGTTACCTCATCAAAAACATACCTGGAGTTGTGTTTTATTTCATTCACACGTTTGACCAATTCTTTATTATGAGCCTTTTTACATCTCCAAAGCTATCTCACGTAGTTGTAGTTTTCAAGTTAACAGCTACCTTCTACCTTTTGCCCGGTATTGGCAATTCCGGGGCTAAAATTATCCAAATGATTCTAGTGAAGGTGAAGGTGAGTTTAAAAACACAGTGGAGTATTTTACTGTATTACCACATGACATCACAAGATGGAGGAATAGAGGATTTGTGTGCTAAACATGTGTGAATGAAACAAAACACAACTCCAGGTCTGTTTGTGATGAGGAAACAACATTAGAACATAGATCAGAAAAAAGCGTAATATGGGATCTTTAAAAAACAGCAGTGACTAGGGCTATAGTCTTAAAACTAATCATTTTATGTACAATATGGGATTTATATGGACCATGAAAGGAGAAGTTAGCCAGTGAGTTATCTGAAGATTTGGTAAAAAGGCAGATTTAATTATGGCTCACAAATTAAGTAGAAAAAGTCAATATAGTAATGGAACCAGAAAGACCAGCAGAATGGTGCTTTATTTTTCTTGCTAATTTCACTTACTCTTTTTCACTTCTGCCCTAGAATACAGTGAACCCTTGCTCTATCGCGGTTCACTGTTCGCGGCCTCGCTGTTTCGCAGATTTTCTTTTTCAATTTTTTACAATTTTTTTTATAGTGTAACTTTTTTTAAAATAGTGTAACATTGTGTTCTGCATTCTGATTGGCTAAGAGACTAGACCAGGACTAAACGTGGACTAAACCAGGTTTAGACCAGAACTAAACCAGGTCTAGACCAGGTCTAAACCTGGACTAAACCAGGTCTAGACCAGAACTAAACCAGGTCTAGACCAAGTCTAAACCTGGACTGGCCCTGGACTAAACTGGGACTAGACCAGGTCAAAACCAGGATTAAACCGCTCTTTGCTGGTTTCGTGCGGCTGTTTTGTGGCTCGGGCTGAGAGCACGTGGTCTGGGCGCGGCGGTTCTATCTCGTGCTCGCAGCCCCGGTGTACGCCCGGCCTTGCGCCGGTCACGTTTCTTGTCACGGATTTGTCCACGATGAGGGGTGCACGTGTGGAGCTTCTCCAAGGGGTTGGTGCGCGTCGCATCGCGTCCAGGGACGTGGCGGTGCTCCTCGCGCGTCCGGCGGGGCTTCCGGGGCCGTGTCTCCCCCCACGCGTCACTATTAATACATTTTGTTGAAAATCTATGAAAGTTTGAGTGTTTAAACGAGAACAAATGTGAGAAAAGGTTAATTCCAGTCTGAGAAAAGCGTATAATGTGTGTGGTGAGACATTTACAGCCTTAAAACATGTAGAATAATTGTAAAATATAAAGTTGTCCTACTTCGCGGATTTCTCTTATTGCGGGTTATTTCTGGAACCTAACCCCCGCGATAAACAAGGGATTACTGTAATACAAAAGACACCTGAGACTAAATTCAACAATATTAGCTTAGCCTTCAACTGACCCTTCAAACCTCTTTTACAGGCAGACAATTACATAATATATAGAATCATGTCATAAATATGGTCAAAACATGCGCCATAGGTAAAATCCTCCAGCTTGGGTCCTGACCAAGCCTAAACAACAAAATCATGGGGATGGTCCCTGGGTCAAATGCAGAAACAACTTCTCCTGTGTGATATCAATAAAAGTCAGTTTTCTAATCCTTAATCACTGTAAGGCACTTTGTGTTACATTTTGTTATTTTGTTATTTGGATTGTTTATTTTTTACTATATTATAGCTATATTTGAGTTATTATTATTATTTAGTGTCTATATTCTAGTTATTACTATTATTATTTAGTGTTTTATGTTCGCACCCTATCACCAAGACAAGTTCTTAGTTTTGTGAATTCTGTTCACTTGACAATGGCAATAAAAGTCTTTCTGATTCTGATTTAATATGAAAAGCGCTTTATAAATAATGTTTGATTGATTGATATTGAAAATTTCAAATTGTTTTCATTATTTTAAGATAATATTATAACACAGCTATTTAGAAGCCAGTGATACATTTAAAGGTCCCATGACATGGTACTTCTTGATGCTTTTATATGGTGCCTTAATGGTTCCCTAATACTGTAAATGAATCCTTCTTCAAAATCAACACTCAGTGCATGAAAAACAGAGATAAGATGAGAAAGAGTCATAAATATCTCTCTCAAAGTCTTTATTCTGGGCGTTGTTGCTTGAATGCAAATGAGGAGAAAAGAGATGGCCAATAGTAGAGGGTGGGGGCGTGGCCAAACGCTCCGCTCAGAGCTCAGAGCCCACAGCTGATCCATTTCCTTGTTTTTGCACGGGGGAGAGATTTGAAGCGTTCCATTGAAAAATAAACACATTTCCACATAAAATAAAATTAAACCACTGCTGTTCAAAGGTCCAGAGGCTCAGATAAAGGACTTCCGAGCCTAGAAACACTCGGACGTGCCTCCAGGCAAATAAAAAAACGCATTTCGCATTGCATAGCACATTCGCAGTCCAAACTCTCTGGGCGTGATTTACAGAGACGCTGAGTACAGACAGATGGGGGTTGAACTGCATTTGCATTTCTTTTTTCGATCTGACGTCAATAAGGTGCCTTGTTCAAACTCGCCCGTTTCAGCTCCGATTTTTTGTAATGCAGAAAAGGATCGCAAATGCTCAGTTTAGACATTTATTATTCTGTTTACATCTCCAAAGCTCAAAACGCTCTGTTCCACCCTGTGTGTCATGTAATGGTAGTTTTCAAGTCAACAGCTAACTTTTACCTTTTATTCAGTAGAGATTGGCAATTCCAGGGCTGAAATGATCCAAATGATTTTAGTGAAGGTGTGTGGAGTTTAAAAACACAGTGGAGCACTTCCTGTATTACCACATGACACAAGGTGGAACAGAGTGTTTTCTGTTTGAGAGAAGAGCTCAGTTTAAATAGGCAGGATTTGTGTGTTAATCATGAAACAAAAGACAACAACATGTATGCCTGTGATGAGGAAACATTATAACTAGGGCTGGGAATATTAACGCGTTAATCGCGATTAATCGCGATAGAGTTTTAATCGCGAAAATTTTTTTTAATCGCGATCAGAGTTTGCCAGCATTTTCCGCAATTCTACCATCCATATGCAGCTCATTTGGTTGTATTAATTAAACTCATTTTCGGTTAAACGCGCTATTTTGAGTTTGCTAGTATTTTGTTCCTTCTACGCATCCGTAGGCAGCTCGAGCGGGCTTCAATCATTTATTTACAATTTCTCAAAGTAAGCACTATTACTGGTTCATTGTTACTTTTTCCTTTCTCTGCACTTTTTTGAAATAAAAAAAATGGTGAGAAATACTTTGCATTGTGAGTTTAACTTTAGATTTGAACGGTCTTACTGCAAGATATAATTTTAAACATGCAAAATAAATCACGATTAATCGCGATTAACTATGAAATTTCTGAGATTAGTTGCGATCAAGAAAATTAATCGTTTGACAGCCCTAATTATAACATAAATAAGAGGAAAGAGTAATATAGGCACTTAACCATGTTATAGCTGTTTCTCAAAGTTGTATGTGAAGTGATTCGTGCATATTTGAGTAATCTTTAATTGTTTATTTTCAATCATCTCCCATTTTCACCACCACCGGTACATGCCCACTGCTCTATACTTCATTCTCCAATTTTATTTTCTTAATAATCAGTTATACGTGTATGATTCGGAAGCATTGCGTAGTCATTTTGATACAAATGTAAAATCTCCCCTTGCATAATCTACAGCTATCCATAGAAGATGCTGGCGCTTTGTTGTGATGACTTTTACGGCTTCCATTAGGCACAACAGTTTTCAAACATTTTTATTTATTTTTTTGGAATGCCCCTTGAGATGTGCCATCTCGTTGAAAAATTTAAAAAAAGAGAAGTTTTGAGATATGAAAACAAAGAAGATTTAAATTAATTGAAAGTTCTTAAGGGTGTGCGTAAACTATTCCAATATGAAGGGGCTTTGTACTGAAATGATCTGCGTCCAACTTCTTTGTAGATTCGGGGAACAGAAAAAGTGAGACAGTGGCGCTTCTAAGTAAATATGACGGTGTTACTGGGACTAAATATTTATGTAGATAATGGGGACAGTTACAGTAAATAAATTTTAAAAATAGTAGAATCCAATTACCTGGCCAGCCAAATGATATCTCTCTGTATTTGCTATACAGCGAGATACCATTTGGACACCCTCGCTCCACCCTCGCTCCCCCGGTTAACAACGGACTCCGCGATTCTGATTCGTTCAAAGTCAGTGCACCCTAATCAGCGGAAGTTCCTCCTCAGTTTTGAATCAAGATGGCGCATCGGAGAACTGAACGTCCCTTCCATTCAGCTGTAAAATTGGTCTTAAATGACCTAAAACACATCGATTCCTTAAAACCACAGCAGCTGACAGCTCTAGAGGCCTTTCTTTTCTTTCTTTTCTTTTGTTTGATTGGTTCACGCCGCTGTCCGTTAACTGTTCTCTGATTGGTTCACTTAGCTGTCTGTCTACGTGCAACGACAGCGCATTCTGGACCAAGCATTACCAGACTCGCCGCTGGTACAGCGATGAGTCATGGATTCTTCCAGGCAAAGAATCCAATGAAATTGTTGCCAGTTAAGTTTTCCAAATAAAATACAGTGATAAGTTTGGTATGGGCATTTAAGAATAACTTCTGCCAGTTCATGACATTACAAGGTGGAACAGAGCATTTTGAGCTTTGCTGTAGACAGACTAATAACGCAGGCTTACTCAAACATGTGTAAATGAAACAAAACACAAGTTCTATGTTTTTGAGGAGGTAACAGCATTATAACGTTGCTTAAAGTTCACTGTATAACTTATAACTACTGTATAAAGCAGACAGCACAATATGTCTTCTTTAAAACTGTTACAGTAGTTTATCCCTTGAATTTAAGCACCCCCTTCAACAATTTTATCGGAACAAATCGTCTCCAAATACGCACATCTATAGCCCCCTCCTTTACATACTGGGATTTCCATAATTATAATTATCCAGACCAGAGCGTATTCTGTTGCGTTGATTAGCGAATAGTTTCACGGCCATGCTAAATCCAACATGATACTGGTGATTCATTGTTTTAGGGCCTGTTTACAAATGCAAATTATCTATAAAGCAATTTAGGGAATAGGATTTTCTTACTAATAAACACCAAAGAATAGCATGTTTTCTCATCTTAGTCTGTGTATGTTAGCTGTAGCATTCATCAAAAAACAACAAGTCTGAAAAGAGTCTGAACAAGAAAATATGGGTCCTTGGTGGCGTAGAGTTTCCGTCCTTTCTCATTAGCATAAGTGTGTCCCAGATTAAATTGCTTTAGTCAATATATCAGTTTTAATTGTGGCATTCAGCTTTAAAACGTTTGTACTTGATGCTTTGTCCGTACCAGATTTTATTGCTTTGCCTGGAATGTTCCGCAATATGGCATTAAAGGTGCACTGCGCAACTTTTCTGGTGCGGGTCCCTCACTTTCTTGTCTCCATGGAGATGTTATAGCTTTGCCTGGATGGTGTGACAATAAACACGTTTGTATAACATTTATTCATTACGGGTGTTTCTATTGCTCAAAAATCCAATCCAACTTCCAACTTTATTTATAAAGCACTTCAAAAACAACACAGTCGACCAAAGTGCTGTACACAGGTTAAAACACAAAACATGAGTTTTGAAACACAGTAACATCAAAAACAGCATGATAAATGTCAACTACTCACACTGAGTTAAAAGCCAATCTAAAAAAATGAGTTTTAAGAAGAGATTTAAAAACAGGAAGTGAGTCGGCCTGTCTAACATTCAGTGGAAGTGCATTCCAGAGTCTTGGAGCAGCCACTGAAAAAGCCCGATCACCCCTAAGTTTCCTTATTGTCTTCGGGACCACAAGGAGAACCTGACCTGCAGACCTGAGAGAGCGGGAGGGTGTGTAGGGCACCAGCAGGTCAGACAGATACTGTGGGGCCAGGCCATGGAGACAATTAAAAACAAATAAAAGAAATACAGACACTCCTCAACTTACGAACGAGTTACGTTCCGGACGCCCGTTCGTTAGTTGAATTTGTTCGTAAGTCGTTATTATATGTTTAAGGCTTGTATAAGTGATCTATATGGATTTGTACTGCATTTAAATAACACTAATATCACTAATAACACAATAACACTAATAAATAACACTAAATAATACTAATATGCTTTTTAAAAATATGGAAAACTGATGAGATAAAGAGAAGAGAGGGACACAGAGGCAAACGCAGTCAGCTGAGAGAGCGAGCGAGCGAGGGAGTGTGTGTGAATGTATGTGTGAGACTGTGTGTGTGTAGCCTATTTTCCTTGAGCTCTTGGGGAAAGCGTTCGGCAGCTGCTTTATCTGCTGCCTCTCCACTCACGGACACGGGATGAAGATTTGCCCTCTTCTTAAAACGTGCAAACCAGCCATGGCTGGCAGAAAAGGTTTCTTCCGCAGCACTTTCTCCTGCCTTAGCCTTAAGGTCATTAAAAAGCGATATGGCCTTCTCACTGGTCAGCATAAGGCTCAAAGGAATACGCCGCTGCCGCTGATTTTCGAGCCAAATACCAAGAAGTTTCTCCATCTCTTCCATGAGTTTCGCTCTCTTCTTGCTTATGATGGTGGGTTGCATACCCGCTGCACTTTTCACATGCTCCATAATGCGGTCCTTTTGTTTATATATCGTACCAATTGTTGAACGGTTCACGTTGTACGCGTGTGCCACATTCACCATCTTCTCACCAGCATCAAGTTTCTTTATTATCGCCACCTTCTTTTCAAATGAGAGGGCTTGCCGCTTTTTCACAGAAGCTTCACTAGAAGCTTTTCGCTTTTCACCAACCATATTGGATTACTGTACGTATGCAAGAAAAACAACAAAGTTCGTAACACCGCACCGTAGTAACACCATAGTACGCCCACTCAGTTGAAGTTCTGAACACTTCAACTGAGTGGGCGTGATGCTTGGGGGATGCTGCGCAGCCCCTGCCTGTGCGTCAGCGGCGGAAATACGCACTACGTACTGTACCCGGAAGTCGGAATAGGCGCTAAATACAAAAACTCACTTGCGTACATGTACAGCGCTTTTGCCCAAACATTTAACTTTTTTTTTTTATTTTCAACCCTGTTCGTAACTCCGAATGTTCGTAAATCGAATGTTTGTATGTCGAGGAGCGTCTGTACAATACAGTAATTCTCTGTGAATGTGGTTGCCTCTCCACAGATCTGACCTCTATTGTAACATATAGTTGTCTCCCTTGAAACAGATCTCAGTGTTGCATTTTTTCATTTACAGAATAAATACCTTGTAAACCATGCACTCCTGCCTTTCTTTGTAGAGTCTTGCTCTGTAACTTGGCCAGAAAAAAGCACAGGATATAAATAGGATGTCTGAAATATGATCTGCGGCCAGAGCATAGACTGTATAAAGAACTGGACTAAGGGAGTGTGACGTCACCTGTAGTGTTCAGCTCCAGTTAAATGAAGCTCATGAAGCTAGCAGTTATAAGACGAATTTGGAGCCAATACTATATTAGGAATTAGGAATATGAATTTATTTATGGACAGCACTGGCTCTAGTGTAAACTGCACTTTGAGGTCCAAGGGTCATCTCCAGCTCGCGATGCCCAAGACAAAACTGAAATGACCAGCCCTAAACTCTGGAACGCCCCCCCACAGCCCTCTCCGCATACACGCACACTCACACACATCCAAACAGCCCTCACAATAGTGCGTTTTAAGAGTCGTCTTTTATTATTTTGACCCACTTTTACTGTCTGAGTTGTGTGGTCCTCTGTGTCTTTTATTTATTTTACTTATTACTGGTTACTGGTTTGAATGTTTTAGCACTGGTATGATCTTTTTTTGTTTTGCAATTATACCATTTGTTGTCTTAATTTCATAATCTCTGTGCAGCACTTTGGAAACTGCTTTGTTTGTAAAGCAGTTTCCAAAACAACAAATTCAAATAAAGTGGATTTGGATTTGTTGTTGTGTCCTTAGGCAAAACACTTCACCCACTTTGCCTCTCACTTTCTCTCTTTCAGGAGTTGCGTGCATTGGAGGGGCAGAGTGTGACATTGCGCTGTAAGGCCAGAGGAGACCCAGATCCTGTGATTCACTGGATCGCTCCTGACGGACGCCTCATGTCCAACTCCTCTCGAGCCAATGTTCACTCTGACGGGACACTGGACATCCTCATCAGCACCGTCAAGGACTCAGGTCTGTGCGCTGTCAACAATGCTGTTACCTCATCGTAAACATGCCTGGAGTTTTGTTTTGTTTCATTCACACTTTTAACACATAAACCCTGCTAATACAAATGGTTTATGTTATTCTATGAATATTACATGTTCAAAACTATAAAAAGTAATATTGTGATCTAAATGTGATATGTGTTAGCCGTTAATACTCCATCAAAATAAAATACCTAATCACTCTATTTTCTGATCTATATTATTATGTTGTTTCTTCATCACAAACAGACCTGAAGTTGTGTTCTGTTTCATTCACACATATTTAACACCAACTCTGCATATTTAGGCTAGATTCTTCTCTCAACCTGAAAACACGCTGGTCCACCTCATGCAGTAATACAGGAAGTGCTCTACTATGTTTTAAACTCCATACACCTTCACTAGAATCATTTGGATAATTTCAGCCCTAGAATTTCCAGTCACTACTGAACTAACTAAAACTACAGCTTCATGACATCACAAGGTGATGTTTTTTTGAGCTTTGGAGATTTAGACAGACTCACAATAACACGTGTGAATGAAAGAAAGCACAACAGGCATATTTTTGAAGAGAACAACAACGACAACAACAACATTACAACATGGCTTAAATGTGCATTATGTAACATTTGATAACAATTTAAGAAGTTTAAGAAGTGACTTTATTGATCTCACACTGGAGAAATTCTTCTCTGCAATTAACCCATCCTGTTATTAGGAGCAGTGGGCAGCACATTACTGCGCCCGGGGACCATCTCCATGATCTTCTTGCTTCAGTTTGGTCAGGACCTCAGCTGGAGGATTTTAGCTATTGTGCATGTAATTGGTTATATAAAATTAATCCAATTAATTACAGGATTTGTAATTAATTAATCTAATTAATCACATTTTAATAAAAAAAAAATTGGTTTATTGTGCTCTCCCACAGTGCAAAAAAGGTGTCAAACGTGTGATTTATAGTGGTACAGTGAAAAGACTGCAGACTTCCCCTTTAAGTCTTTAAAGGGATATGCCACCCCCAGGTCAAACTTGGGCATCTCCCCACAGTCCAGAGACTAAAATAAGTGGTGGAAAGCGTTTTCCTGGTCACCCAGCCATTGTCCGAGTCTGTCGCCACTGACCGCCGCGGTATCTGCAGCTCCTCCGCCTTAGACTGGAGTCTAAGCACACACCACGCTGACAGGGGAATCCCTGTTACGCACCAGGAAGGGAGTTCCCCTGTTGCGCAGCGTGCTCTGTGCTTCGGCTTTCTTTTTCCGCACTGAAAAATAGTTCCCACCCAAAATGACCAAGTCAAGCTCTCCGTGTTGATTTGCACATTTATTTGCACTCGATATGAATGCGCACTACACAGTAAGTAATTGAGAAACGCATCGAGCAAATTAATTCCTTTTGGCCGAAATCTTTCTCTGGCGCCGTTAGACTCCAGTCTAACGCGGAGTAGCTGCAGATACCACGGCGGTCAGTGCTGACAGACTCGGACAATGGCTGGGTGACCAGGAAAACGCTTTCCACCACTTATTTTAGTCTCTGGACTGTGGGGAGATGCCCAAGTTTGACCTGGGGGTGGTATATCCCTTTAAGTTTTTCAGTCTTTGGCTCACTTTCTTTCTCTCCGTGCACACAAGACAAGATTGCTGGCAGACCTTCAGAGCGCACCTATACCCCCCATTCCACCTCCCACATTACATAACATTCATTCGAAAGCTCATTTATACCATTCCACTATTAAATGGCGAATATTTCTGGTGAGCATGTGCAGTAGCTTTCATGCAATGTCAATAAATAATATACAAAGCTTCAAATATACAGAAAATACAAATAATTGCCCATGCAAATTACTCATGGCTCACATGACCCCTGGAACCCGCGGGTTTGCCAGATCGCACCAGATCGCAACGCGGGAGGAGGGAGAAGGCGGCCGCGCGTAAGTAAATGATCAGGTTTAGTGATTTGGATGGGCAAAACTGGCGCTTCTTAGTGTGCAGCCTTAGTAACAGCAGAACACGCTGGAGAGGTTATGGGGAATTGAAAAGGGTTTGGCACGCGGAGCGCAGCAGATACGGAAACGGGCGCGTGCGTCTTCACATGCTCTCCCCGGGGACAACGGGCTTAGGAACGGACCTGCGCTGTCACATTTTTATAAATAAACTTGCCGTTCAAAGGCCCTGCACGCCAAATTTTAAATGCGCGCACATCGAATTGCCGCCCATAATTAATTGCGTTAATTTTTATAACGCGTTAATTTGCGGTGTAATTAATTAATCTAATTAACGCGTTAAACTGACATATATATAACAAGTAATATAGGACCTTTAAAGCCCCAGTATGTAGGATTCGTGGCACATAGGTGGATAGTCGCTATTGCACTTCCTGTTTTAGCTACGGCAGACCTCAAGGGTCACCCGGGCACGCCGTAGCGCGGACAGCTCGCGTACAGGCGCAAGAACCGCGCGCCGCTACTGTATACATAAAACGCGGTCCCGTTCACTTTTTTTTTTTCTTTTCGCATGAAAACACACATTCCCGATCATGTATCATGACAATCTACACATCAAATGAAACCTTACAGTCTCCTCTTTTTGACTATGCAATTCATTTCCCTGCACAACAATCACTCCCTGAGCACATGGGGCTTTTATACGGTAAAGCACAAAACGGAAAAGCACAAAGCTTTCCTTTGAAGGCTCTGCCCAGGTCAAACTCAGCATTTCACCATAAGCTTGGTCTGAAATCTGTCCGTAAGGATCCAGCGAATAAAATCCAGTAAAACAATTTAGTCCAAAACACGTGTTAGATCCATTACGACGTGTGATCCGGCAACATGCTTGTGTTGTTTACCCAAAACCACGAGCCTTGCCGAAGGCGAAGGTGGAGCCCAAATGTCCTTCTGCGGCTCTCATAATCAAAATGGCTGCTTCTGTATGGGGAAGATCCCCCTTTTATGTGACTATATCTAAGTCCAAAAGAATACCTTGATTTCATGATGGAAGTGAAAAGGCTTGGAAAACAATGTATTTTTGAATGGGTATCTTCAATTTCGGTAATTAACGGGTAAAAATCTTACACATTGTCCCTTTAAGACATTAATAAATGTAGTTATAAAGTGTTACCAAAGCAAAATTATAACCTGTTCGTTTTTTATCAAAGGCTTGTCTGTGTACAAGGTCCTGCTTATTGACAGAGCAGACTGAGCTCTTTGCAGTCTGCACTCACGTACGCCCATAATATAAGACTGTGGTATTTGTGGACTGATAAAGTTTACTATGTGAATGATGGAAAACTTTGTCACCCCCAAGGACGGCGCTGTGTCTGGGGCTTCGCTCCTCTGGGTTATTTATTGGCAAATTGTAATTTTCTGCTAAGTCTGAGCAGATGTGAGAGCAGACGGAGGGCAGGGGTTGAAGTTATGGAAGTGTTGAATGGAAGGCTTTTACTGCACAAGGAGAATATGAGGCCTGTCATGATAACACATTTTGAAGCATGATATATCGCTACAAAGAAATATTTCGATAAATTATAATACTGAAACTGTTTAAGACTACTGTCCTTAAATCTCCAGCGCTGTCCGATATTTTGTTTGCGCCAACCAGCTACATAAAGAATACACACAAAGCTTTATTTGAACACTTTAGTGCTGAAAGGGCACTGCAAAAATGTGACTACACTGTTCTCTTATAGGTCTGTAGTAAAGAAAAAAGAAAAAAAGAAACATGCTGAGGGTGAGCTTGTAGTAAAATTGTCGGCAGACCTTATCAGCCATCGGTTTCTCTGAATCAGTATTGGCACTGGCCATGTCTAGGTACGGAATTTAATTTAAAATAGAAAACAAAATTCTGTTTTGAAAATCAATCGTATTTCCACTCAGTCTTTGCTGCATTTCCACAATTTTAAATCGGCTTGAAAACATTTGTATGTCCACAACAACAGACAGTTCACACATAACAGTACTAAGAACTAAGAGCCCATAATGCTCACATACTGTATGGCTGAAAGTGGATCTAACTGGCTTTAACCTCATCTAATTTATTATTTCAATTTAGTAACCATTTTATGACAATTTCCTTTATGTCTGGATGTCTGTCTTCTTTCACATTACTTCTACCTGTTATTCTTTCTTTGTTGTTGTTTCTGACTGCTTTAAAAATACCAATATTTCCCCTGAACTCTTTCATTTCTCCTTCTTTTTTAGGCTCGTTCACATGTGTAGCATCAAACCCTGCAGGAGAGGCCCAGCAGACGGTGGACTTGGTCATTGATAAACTGCCCCACATCACCAACAACACGACCGTGGAACAGGAACCGGACCCCGGCTCCTCCGACATTGCCACGGTAACTAAGACCGGATCTGAGCCTGGCAATGTGCCTTTGAGCAACGCAAAAACCAGTCCAGAGAAGAAAGTGGTAATCGCCGAAGCAACCTCCTCCTCCGCTCTCGTCAAATTCAACTTTCAAAGGACCATACCAGGAATAAGGATGTTTCAAATACAATACAACGGGACCTATGATGATTCACTGGTGTACAGGTAAGAAAGTGCCAGTTTTTGTTTTATGTGGTGAGGCCCAGTAATTACAGAGATATTAACCATTAAAATGGCATTTTGTCACATGAACGCAAACTATTGAAATAGTTAATAGTAAGGAATCTTTTAATACCAAGTTCTACATTGGAAAATACAGTGGTACCTCACCTTACGAATGACCCAACAAACGAAAATTTCAAGTTACGAAACGCCTTCACGGTAAATTTTGGTCTCTAGATACGAAAGAAAATTCAAGTTACGAAACGCGAAATCTCAAAAATTCAAATAATGCGCGCTCAGCCACACACATTATACGCTTTTCTCAGCCTGGATTTAAACTTTTCTCACATTTGTCTCTCGTTTAAACACTCAAACTTTCATAGATTTTCAACAAAATTATTAATAGTGAAGCGTGTGGGGGGAAGGGGGAGGGGGGAGAAGAGTGCGCTCTGACACGTGTGTGATAGCGGCATGTGTGACAGCTGACCCGGCGCTGCCAGCAGGTCTAAACCTGGACTAAATCAGGATTAAACCTGGACTAAACCTGGACTAAACCTGGACTAGACCTGGACTAGACCTGGACTAGACCAGGTGGATTAAAGCGCCGCGCGTGGGTCTATTTCCTGGTGTTGTTTCGAGTCACAGCTGAGGCGAGCCGCTGCTCGCCTGCAAGAGCAGGTCTAGACCTGCTCTCTAGGGCCCCTCCAGGCACGGAGCCCCAGACACCCAGGGACCCAGGGGGACACTGCCAGCCCGCCTTAAGAGCTCCCTAAGCGGGCATGGGTCCGGGGATTGTCCCGGTCACCGGCCTGGAGGTCTTGAAGAGGCTGACCTCACGGTTCTATCCAGGCCGCTCTGTGAGCACCTTACGCAGGCAGGTCTAGAGCAGCGGCTCGCCTCAGCTGTGACTCGAAATGAAACCAGGAAATAGACCCACTCGTGGCGCTTTAATCCACCTGGTCTAGTCCTGGTTTAGTCCTGGTTTAGTCCTGGTCCAGTCCAGGTTTAGACCTTGGTCTAGACCTGCTGTCAGCTTCGCGCCGGGTCATGTGTGCTATCACACACGTATCAGAGCGCAGTCTTCTCCCCCCTCCCCCTTCCCCCCACACTTCACTATTAATAATTTTGTTGAAAATCTATGAAAGTTTGAGTGTTTAAACGAGAGACAAATGTGAGAAAAGGCTTTTTCCATTGAAATAGCTACTCAACTTACGAATTTTTCACGTTACGAAACCACTTCTGGAACGAATTAATTTCGTAAGGTGAGGTACCACTGTATTTGCCTCAAAAGTACCAAGGTTTAAAAACAGGATTTTAAGGTCCTGTATTACATAAAATTTACTCTTGTGAGCTTTAAGCCATGTTAGAATGTTGTTACCTCATCAAAAACATACCTGGAGTTGTGTTTTGTTTCATTCATTTCATTTGTTTCATGAAATGGTAGTGTTTAAGTTAAAAGCTTTTTACTTTTTTTGTTTTGTTTTTTGAGATTATCCAAAGAGCTGAAATTATCCAAATGATTCAAGTGAAGTGTGTGGAGTTTAAAAGCACGGTGGAGCACTTCCTGTATTACCATAAGGGGGAGTGTTTTCCGTTTGAGGAAAGAACTCAGCCTAACTTTGCAGGGTTTTGTGTTAAACATGTGTAAATGTGAAAACACAACTTCAAATATGTTTATAATGAGAAAACATTATTACACAGACCAGAAAATAGTGTATAAAATGGGCCCTTTAATGTTGTTTTTATTGTGTTTACGCTTTTACAATGACCTTGGGTGTAAGAAAGACATGGATATTATATTCTAACTATTATTACTGTTATTATGAGTGGATCTAATGAAGCCTTCTATCTCTTCTGTGTGCAAATAGGCTCAAGACACTTAAAATGCACTTTCTTTCTGAGCACTTTGTAATGAATAATTCAGACTCAAATAATTACCATGAAGTCAACTCTCCTTTTGAATTTTATGGCTTAATATTATGTTTGGAAGAAATCAGTTATCTAAGCCAAAAATGAAGCTAAAAATGGACTGTACTCCATATTAAAATAAATAAAGAGTTAGCTTCAGTTTTATATCTCGTGTTCATTGAAAAAGGTGCACGATGTAATTTTTCAGGTGGCAGGTTCGCTACGGTTTAATTTCCATGGAGATGTAATTTGCCTGGAATGTTTCACAGAATATGGCGTTAAAGCCCCAGTGTGTAGGATTCGTGGCGCATAGGTGGATGGTGCTATTCCACTTTCTGTTTTAGCTACGGCAGACCTCGAGGGTCACCCGGGCGCGCGCACGAGCCGCACGCCGCTACTGTATAAATAAAACGCGGTCCCGTTTTTTTTTTTTTTTTTTCTCATGAAAACACACATTCCCGATCATGTACCATGACACTCTACACATCAAATGAAACCTTACAGTCTCCTCTTTTTGACTATGCAATTCATTTCCCTGCAAAACAATCACTCCCCGAGCACATGGGGCTTTTATACGGAAAAGCACAAAACGAGGTTAGCTTACCTTAGAATGCTTTGCACAGGTCAAACTCTGTATTTCACCATAAACTTGCTCTCAATTTGTCCGTAAGGATCCAGCGAATAAAATCCAGTAAAACAATTTAGTCCAAAACACGTGTTAGATCCATTACGAGTCTGATCCGGCAGCATGCTTGTGTTGTTTACCCAAAACCATGAGCCTTGCCGAAGGCGGAGCCCAAATGTCCTTCTGCGGCTCTCGTATTCAAAAGGGCTGCCTCTGCATGGGGAAGATCCCCCTTTTATGTGACTATATCTAAGTCCAAAAGAATACTTTGATTTCATGATGGAAGTGAAAAGGCTTGGAAAACAATATATTTTTGAATGGGTATCTTCAATTTCAGTAATTAACGGGTAAAAATCTTACACACTGTCCCTTTAAACATGGAGACAAGCAGATCTGTGAAGAGGCAAGCCCACCTAATTTAAGGATATATTTTTTTGTTGAGCAGTAAAAACATCTGTACTTGAATAGATGCAAAGTATATCGTTTTAATTTATAGTGTGGAACATTCCAGGCAAAGCATTTACATCTCCAAGGAGACAAGCAGATGTCAGTCCTCTCACTAGAAAAGTTACATAGTGAAAACCTTTGAATGGCAAGTAGTTTAAGATGAAATACTTTAAAAATTGAAACAAAAATGACAGTATAAGATCTCAAACACAATCTACTGAAGAAGAAAAAATTATATTTCAGGTACTTTTAAGTAATAGATCTGTTTTAGAGTTCTTGCTAAAAGAGCAAATCTGAAATAATGCACCGTAATGACCATAGGGGAAAAATAATATTGTATTTTGTTCCTAAATGTATCTATGCCAAAAAAAAAAAATCTTAATATTAAATAAAAAGCGGTATTACACTTCTATGGGGTATTAATTGCTAACACATAACATATTTAGATGTTGCTTTTATTATTTTCAAAACTCTTTTCTCTGAAAACAAAGTATTAACATGTTTAATAAGTTTCATTTTCATTATGGGTGGCGTAGGCTTGTGGGCCGAGCACTGGACAGAATCGTACTGCTAACTGTAAGAAGGGTTTGGATAGGGCCTGGGAGAGATTGCTAAATTGCTCAAACATGCATGGATGACATCTAAAACCTCTCCAGGCATGTTTTTGATGATTTTGTGTTATAACAGGGTAGAAAGCTCCAAGTAAATTCTGCATAATAGCCCCTCTGTAATCTAAAATTTAAAATCAAAATCTCAAATAAGTTAAATAATTCTCGACAGTGACACTTTTAGCATTTGTAGTTTATCGTAGACATGAAAAGCTGTTAACTCCATCCTGATATTGTTAACCTCTTTAGCCCCACATGCTAATGGACTGAGTCTGACCCTGAGTAATCCCCCTATAGGCCCGTGGATCATTTACACAGAACTGAAGCTTTAAAACACTTCATCGACACAATCTGCAGCGGATATGAGTCAGAGAGAGACAGAGGAGGGAGAGCATTAGGTTGAAAATATATGTCAACGGATATGATGTCAAATAATCAACAATCAGCCAACATTCCCTGGGGGTGTGATGCTAACTGTTCTTTTTATCTCACTAAAGCTGATTTTGTGCTACTAAACAAGTCTCTCTGCAAACCCTGCATATTTAGGCTTCTTTTTAGGAGCCTAAATATGGAAAACACACGGTCCACCTTGTGATGTCATGTGGCATTGCAAGAAGTGCTCCACTGTGTGTACACCTTCACTAGAATCATTTTGGCCCTGGAATTGTCCATTTTTACTGAAAACTACTGATTGACTACATGACCTCACAAGGTGGAAGAGAGCATTTTGAGCTTTGGCGATGCAGACAGACTAATAATAAAGGATTTCCCAAAAATGTTTGAATGAAACAAAACACAACTTCAGGTACGTTTTAGATGAGGTAACAACATTGTAATGTGACTTAAAGCTCACAAGAGTCAGTTTTGTGTAATATAATATTTTCATGTCAATATATAGACAGAAAGACAGGTAGACAGATCAATAGATAGATAGATTGAGAGACAGATCAACTAATGCAGGCTTTGTTTTCTTCAGACATATGGCACCTAAAGAAACGAATAATAGAAATGCATTATACATACAGTACAAATAAATACATGTTATTGTCATGATGATAATGAGGAAGTGGAGAGACAGAGAAGTCGTCAGTCGGGCTCTTATGTTTTCTGCCAGGCCCTGTGTCTATAATTGGATTTGGTGTTTACGTTTTCGTGAGATTCTGTTTAATTGTGTTTATTTGAAAAGTCTGAATGACAAAGCTGTGATTGGCTGACAGTGACAATAATTACTATACAGTGGTACCTCACCTTACGAATGACCCAACAAACGAAAATTTCAAGTTACGAAACGCCTTCACGGTAAATTTTTGTCTCTTGATACGAAAGAAAATTCAAGTTACGAAACGCGAAATCTCAAAAATTAAAATAATGCGCGCTCAGCCACACACATTATACGCTTTAAACTTTTCTCACATTTGTCTCTCATTTAAACACTCAAACTTTCATAGATTTTCAACAAAATTATTAATAGTGAAGTGTGGGGGGAAGGGGGAGAAAACTGCGCTCTGACACGTGTGATAGCGCAGCATGACCCGGCGCGGAGCTGATAGCAGGTCTAGACCAAGGTCTAAACCTGGACTGGACCAGGACTAAACCTGGACTAAACCAGGACTAGACCAGGTGGATTAAAGCGCCGCATGCGGGTCTATTTCCTGGTTTCGTTTCGAGTCACAGCTGAGGGGAGCAGCGAGGAAGGGAGAGCACGCAGTCTGAGCGCATGAACACATGAACAAGACCCATGTGGTGACCCGCGGTGGTCTAGACTTCCTCTAGACCTGACCAGGTCTAGAGGAGGTCTAGAGGAGCCGCGGCTTTAATTCACCTGGTCTAGTCCTGGTCTAGTCCTGGTTTAGTCCTGGTTTAGTCCAGGTTTAGTCCTGGTTTAGTCCAGGTTTAGTCCTGGTTTAGTCCAGGTTTAGTCCTGGTTTAGTCCAGGTTTAGTCCTGGTCCAGTCCAGGTTTAGACCTTGGTGTAGACCTGCTGTCAGCTCCGCGCCGGGTCATGCTGCGCTATCACACGTGTCAGAGCGCAGTCTTCTCCCCCCTCCCGCTTCCCCCCACACTTCACTGTTAATACATTTTGTTGAAAATCTATGAAAGTTTGAGTGTTTAAACGAGAGACAAATGTGAGAAAAGTTTAAATCCAGTTTGAGAAACCAATCAGGACGCAGAACACAATGTTACACTATAAAAAAAGTTACACTATAAAAAAAAAAACTTGGATCGGGGCCTTGGAACAAATCAGGCTTTTTCCATTGAAATAGCTACTCAACTTACGAATTTTTCACGTTACGAAACCACTTCTGGAACGAATTAATTTCGTAAGGTGAGGTACCACTGTACTTGTTAATTTATTCTCTTAAAGGGCCCATATTTCATTCTTTTCTGATCTATGTTATAATGTTGTTTCCTCATCACAAACAGACCTGGAGTTTTGTTTTGTTTCATTTACACATATTACACACAAATCTTGCATATTTAGGCTGAGTTCTCAAACTGAAAACACTTTGTTCCACCTTGTGATGTCAGGAAGTGCGCCACTGTGCTTTACATACACCTCACTAGAATCATTTCAATTTCAACCCTGGAAATGCTAATCTCTACTACACAAGAGGTAAAATGTCGCTGTTAACATAAAAACTACTGCTTCATGACATCACAAGGTGCAACAGAGTATTTTGAGCTTTGGAGATGTAGACTAATAATAAAGGTGTGAATGAAACAAAACACAACTCCAGGTATGTTCACTATGTAACATGCTGCTACCTTCTTGTCTCCATTGAGATGTTGAAATGTCTGAAATGTTCCACACTATGGCATTAAACCTAAATGTTGAATTTATTCAATTTAGATGATTTTAATGCCAAAAGAACACATTTTCAAAGATCTGACAGGTAATCATTTAGTGGCATACATTAGTGACACATTTAAAGCCATACTGCGAACAATCCAAATAGCTGTTAACTTGAAAAACTACCACTTCATGATATCACAAGGTGGAGCAGAGCATTTTGAGCTTTGGCGATGTAGACAGGTATGTTTTAGAGGAGGTAACAACACTGTGTGAAGAATCCCTCAGTCATCCAGGTAGAATACATGGCAAAAGGAGAAATTCAGTTTGTCAGCTGGACAAAGTTTATTTGGTCGAAGACGTTTCGCAGCTCATCCAAGCTACTCCAAGCTACTTCTTCAGTTCTTCTGAACTGAAGAAGTAGCTTAGATGAGATTCAGTTCAGAAGAACTGACGAAGCAGCTCGGATGAGCTGCGAAACGTCTTCAACCAAATAAACTGTATCCAGTTGACAAATAGAATTTCTCCTTTTGCCAGGGTAACAACATTATAACACATCTTAAAGCTTACAAGAGTCAATTTTGCGCAATATAGAACCATTCAACAGTTGAATTGGGTTTTTCAGTTTTGCTCAGCTTTTGTACAGCTCTGTCTTTCCCGTCTTGATTTCTTCCACTGTGAAAAAAGAGATAAAATTGGCACACATGAATCAATGAATGAACACAGCAGGCGCCTGTAATCCAGAGGTCCCATGTCCCAACCCTTATCTGTATAATTACTATGACAAGAGAGACTGAACCCTACATTATAGAGGAGAAAGCCCCAGAGGTTCAGACCGCCCTGTGCGAGATAGGAAACGATTTCATGTCATTTCATTCAAACTGAACAATAAAGTACATAATCAGATTAGCTGTCGTCTGCTCCGTTAATCCACTGCATGTTATGGATACAGGGATGTCATTGGTCCTTTTTACATAATCGTGATCATAGACCATAACAGGAATGAGGCTGAGGTCCTATATTTAATGCTCACTATGTAACTTTTCTGGTGGAGGGTGCGTCACCTACTTGTTTCCATGGAGATATTATTGTGTTACAGAGTTACAGGTCCAATCTGTGCAAAGCAAGATAGATTTAATGCCAATGTAGAACATCTCTTCCTACACAAGAAAAGTTATGACGTGCACCTTTAACAAAGTAATGGAAAAAAGGCAGTAGTTTCATTAGCAGGAGGCATGCTGATTATGTTTGCTCTTTGTGAATCAAAGAGCAAATCTTAGAAAATATGTTATTTTATTTATTCATCTATTTATTTGATTGGAACAGAGCATGTTAATGGACAAACATGACACAACATGAATGTAAACATGATTGTAGCCTAAGGCTAATTTCCATCAGTTGTCCCAAAGCTGTTATGAATACTGTATAGCTATAGCATTTTCAAAACAATAAAAGGTAAGGTGAGATCTAAAGATATTATATGTTTTGTTTCATTCACACATGTTTGAGTAACCCTTTATTATTAGTTTGTCTACATCTCTAAAGCTCAAAAAGCTCTGTTCCACCTTGTGATGTCATGAAGTGGTAGATTTTAAGTTAACAGCTCCTTTTACCTTCAGTTCAGTATAGAGTGGCAATTCCAGGGCTGAAATCATTTAAAGATGTATACGGAGTTTAAAAACACAGTGGACCACTATTACCTCATGACATCACAAGGTGGAACAGTGTTTTCTGACTGAGAGAAGAACTCAGTCTAAATATGCAGGATTTGTGTGCTTAACATGTGTGAATGAAACAAAACACAACTCTGGATGTTTGTGATGGGGAAAAATTATAACATAGATCAGAAAATAGCATAAATATGGGCCCGTTAAATAGACTGAATTACACTGAAAATTGAAAGTCAAAATTTTTAGAGGCACCAATATTATTTATGTATCAATATTAGGGATGCAAATTATCGATTCATTCATTAATTGATAGTTGATTGCCCTTATCGATCGATTAACGATTAACTGATAAGCAGCGTTTTTCACCTGAATTTTAGTGTTTCAATAGGGTCTTTAAGAATATAAGCTATAGTAACATAACACTGAGTCATAAATATATCATAGTATTATTATATTGGATATTCCTCAATTAATTATTCCTTAGTAAAAAGCAGACAAATGTACTGATGCTGAATAACAAAATACATTCTTTATTGAAAATAAATTGAGGATGTTTTTTGTAAAAGCTCCATGATATGAAATGATAAAAAAATGAATTGATCGGGGAAAACATTTCACTCACACACATGCACACGCACACACACCGGCACATGGGCCGGACAGCGGGCTGCTTCCACTGCGCTTTCACGTGGAGCCTGTTACGCAGCCCGGAGCGGAGGAGCACGTGTTCACGCAGACAGTGGGACGCGGAGCGAACACAGCCGCAAAAATTGGGTTCGCAGGAGAACATTTTGCACTGCTTCTAGATCCGGCCGCGGATGTAACGCTATGGTCCTTCTCGCGAGTGGGTTTGCATCTCGTGTTCACATTCCAGAGTAGCGCCCTCTCCTCTAGCGATTAGTTACAATTAATGCATTTTAATCGACCAACGTCTTAATCAACAATTAATCGTTAGTCGATTAATTGTTGACATCCCTAATCAATGATAACAGGAGAAGTTCAATTTGTCAACTGGACCAAGTTTGTTTGGTTGAAAACGTTTCGCCGCTCATCCGAGAGGCTTCGTCAGCTCTAATAAGAATACTAGTAAGACACTTGCTTATATCTTGCTGTAGGGAGGAGCTACCTAGCTAACTACTTTCCGGAACTATCTCATTGGTTTCCGTCTTTTGTTTCTCTGGCGTCTAGCTTAACGATCCCTATTCATCCCTACACGCCTGCTTTTTCACACCTCTGGCCCTGACCTGGCTAACCCTATTGTTTCCCTGTTTGTTTGATCTAGGCTTAATAATGGAATTGTAGATGGGAGACAAATTATATCTTACGCCACCATTTCTGTTCAGAGAAGGATTCTCTTTTTTGACAAAAATAGCCTCTTTAACTCCCCTCTCAAACCAATTCTTTTCCCTGGCTAAGATCTGAACCTCACTGTCCTCAAAAGAATGTCCCGTGGCTTCTAGGTGAAGATATACGGCAGAAGACGGTCCACTCTGGCACGCCCGTCTGTGTTGGTACATCCTCTTGTGAAGTGGCTGCTTGGTTTCTCCAATATAGCGCTCACTGCAGTCTTCACTACACTGAATGGAGTAGACCACATTGCTTTGTTTGTGGCTCGGTGTTTTGTCCTTTGGGTGGACGAGTTTTTGTCTTAAAGTGTTTGACAAAAACTCCTCCACCCAAAGGACTACAAACAAAGCAATGTGGTCTACTCCATTCAGTGTAGTGAAGACTGCAGTGGTATATTGGAGAAACCAAGCAGCCACTTCACAAGAGGATGTCCAACATGCCAGATCTTCTGCCGTATATCTTCACCTAGAATTCTTGACAGTGAGGTTCAGATCTTAGCCAGGAAAAGAATTGGTTTGAGAGGAGTTAAATATATTTTGTCAAAAGAGAATCCTTCTCTGAACAGAAATGGTGGCGTAGATATAATTTGCATCCCATCTACAATTCCATTATTAAGCCTAGATCAAACAAACAGAGAAACAATAGGGCTAGCCAGGTCAGTGTGAAAAAGCAGGCGTGTAGGGATAAATAGGGATCGTTAAGCTAGGCATGAAAACAAGACGAAACCAATGGATAGTTCAGAAGTAGCTCCTCCCTACAGCAAGATAAGCAAGTGTCTTACTAATATTCTTATTAGAGCTGACGAAGCCTCTCGGATGGCGGCGCGTTTTCACAAACTTGGTCCAGTTGACAAATTGAACTTCTCTTGTTATCATGGATTCTACCTGGACGACTGAGGGACTTTTCACGCATCCCTAATCAATATGTATACTCCAGTATGGAACCTATAAACTTTCACTTTTACATTACTTAGGGGAAAATATTTTGTTGCTTCAGATAGTCTGATTAAGTGTGTCTTCCTAAAGTAGAGTTAAGCCCCAAAACCCTGTGACATCTTTGAGTTAGACTTTATAAATGTGCTCTGGCTGGAAGTGACTCCATCGGCTCTGTCAGCGATTACTGAAAAAGGGTACAGTGAATCATTTTAGAAGGAACTATTACATCTTTATTCTCACTCAAAACAGAGTTATTACTTAAAGGTGTAATATGTAACTTTTTGACTGGGGGTCCATCACCTTCTTGTTTCTATGGATATGTAATTGCTCAAGGGAATGATATTAAACAGCTCTACCTTAAATTTATTCGATTACACTAGGTTTTATAGCTCAAAAATACCTGTAAATAAAGGTATTCTCATTATGAGCGGGTTTGCCTGTCCACAGATCTGACCTGTAACTTGGTCTGGTTTGGTCTCCATGATGATAGAAGGGTTTAATACTATAGGATTGGTTTAATACTGTGAAACATTCCAGACAAAACATCTTCATACAGAAAACCATTGATTGGGCCTTCCACCAGAAAAGTTACACAATGCACAATCCTTTAACTGGAAGAATAATATGTTCACAGCTTCTTAAAGGTCCCATGACATGGTACTTCTTGATGCTTTTATATGGCTCCTTAATGGTTCCCTAATACTGTAAATGAATCCTTCTTCAAAATCAAGACTCAGTGCATGAGAAAGAGAGATAAGATGAGAACGAGTCATAAATGTCACTCTGGAACACTCCATTATAGGCGTTGTTGCTTGAATGCAAATGAGGAGGACAGAGATGGCCTATAGTAGGGGGCGGGGGGCGTGGCCAAGCTCTCTGCTCCGCTCTGTGACCCACTTCCGTGTTTTTGCACAGGGGGAGAGATGAGAAGCGTTCCATTGAAAAATAAACACATTTCCACATAAAATAAAATTAAACCACTGCTGTTTCAGATATCCACAGGCTCAGATAAAGGACTTCCGAGCCTAGAAACACTCGCAAGTTTCTCCAGGCAAATAAAAAAACGTATTTCGCATTGCGTAGCTCCTCCGCAGTCCAAACTCTCTGGGCGTGATTTACAGAGACGCTGAGTACAGACAGACGGGGGTGGAACTGCATTTGCATTTCTTTTTTCGATCTGACGTCAATAAGGTGCCTTGTTCAAAATCGCCCGTTTGAGCTCTGATTTTTTGTAACGCAGAAAAGGATCGCAAATGCTCAGTTTAGACATTTTGCAACTTTTAACCATGGGGGGGGGCCTAAACAGGGTAGGGGAGCTCACATTAACGTTCAAAAACCTCAGAAAGTGAAAATTTCATGCCATGGGACCTTTAAGTAGATCTTTACTTAAATTGTATGTGGGTTTTTATAGTATGTATGGTCTTATCTCATCTACTGTGTGGTGAAATGTATTAGCTTGTATTAGCTAGTGTTGATTTATTTTTAATTACAGAAACATTGGGCGTGATGGCTACGTTTTTTATATTATAATTGGGCCTTTGGTTCTCAAGACCATTATCCAATCAGAAAGCAGAATGAGGACTCTCTCTAATCTGAATGGTCACTACCTAAACCCGAGCACCTGAAAAAAAAGCA
Organism: Paratrypauchen microcephalus; assembly: GCA_036785185.1. Classification (NCBI taxonomy): domain Eukaryota; kingdom Metazoa; phylum Chordata; class Actinopteri; order Gobiiformes; family Gobiidae; genus Paratrypauchen; species Paratrypauchen microcephalus. The sequence continues at coordinate 5,985,436 of JAVJIX010000031.1, read as the reverse complement.
CCAGAAAAATGTTGTCCTCTATCTGCTGGTTAAGACAGCGGCAACCCATGTTCAGTTGTGATTGTAGTCCATTTTTTAACCTGTAAGAGTGCAGGCTACATAATTCCTTTGATATACTGTGCCAATGAAAGTGAATAAAAGACTTAACAAAATGTTTTTTCTCTCTTGCCCTTTCTCCTCCTCCTTGTCTCTCCTTTGCCCTCTCTCTCCCTCTCTCTCCCTCCCTCCCTCTTTCTCCCCCTCTCTCTTGCCCTCCCTCTCTCTCCTCTCTCCTTCTCCCTCTCTCGTTCTCAGGATGATCCCTCCAAGCAGTAAGAATATCCTTGTTAATAACCTAGCTGCAGGGACCCAGTACGACCTTTGTGTTCTGGCCATTTACGATGATCAGGTGACCTCTCTGACCGCCACCCGTGTGATTGGCTGTGTCCACTTCAGCACTGAGCCCCAGTACCTGCGCTGCCACTTTATGCAGTCGCAGTTTCTGGGAGGCACCATCGTGGTTATCATTGGGGGCATCATCGTCGCCTCTGTCCTCGCCTTCATCATCTTCCTCATCGTGCGTTACCGGGTGTGTAACCATGGAGATGTAGACAAGGTCAGTGTGAAATAGTGAAAAAGCGAGATGTTTACCCTCCTCTGTCCTAACCCCTTTGTGTCCTCAGGCTCTGGAGATGGGGGACATCCGCTCCCTGAGCAGTGATGGGCAGCTGCAAGGCTGTGGTCTCCCCAAGTCTGTGTCCAAACAGGCACTTCGCCCTGAGAAGAGTGAGAAAGAGTGTCTGCGTCCAGAGAAGAGTGATAAAGACTGTCTGAGGGTGGCCCTACCCCCCCCTGAGCCTGTGAAGCAGAGACCAGCCTCTGTGGTTGCCCCAAAGCCCTGTGCAGTCGCTCCTAAGGCCTCCTCTATTGCCCTCTCCAAACCCCCCTCTGTGGCTCCTCTGAAGCCCTCTGTGCCCGACTGCACTGTCTCCTCTTCAGCAGCGTCTCACAGCTGGCACCCGGCCTCGCCCGGCGCCCCTCGCCTCAAACGCTCGGCCCCCAAAAGCTCCGCCCCCAAACCCTCTGAGCCTCTGGAGCTGGAGAATATGAACCGCAACAACTCCTCTGATCTGAAGAGGGCACTGCTGCTGGCCCCCACTGCTGCGGGCCAGCCCGTCAAATGGACTGGGGCTCCCAGGGGCCCGCGGCCGCACCAGCGACACTACATGACTGTGCCTGCGGGAGGTGTGAGAGTGCACCGCAGACACTCTCTGAATGCAGACTCGTACACAGACCGCTGCTACGTGGCCTATGCCAAAGCAGGAGCAGGAAGTCTGCGCTCCAAACGCAGTTTGTCCATGAGTGGAGAGCTGCCCCACATCTCCTCAGACATTCAGCACAGCAAAGGACCTCTGTCCAGGTCCGAATGGCTCCTGGAGAGCACGCTATGATGCCCTCTGAACCCCCCCCCCCCCCCGACCTCTGGCCCATCTGCCCTCTCTGTGCCCTGTGATTCCCCAATTGGTATCAGAATTTTCATCAAAATTCAAAATACTATTTTATAAACATTGGCATCTCACTACAGCAACATACACAGACACACTCTAACAAGAAACAAAATCTAGTATATCATTAATTTTTTTTTACTCATAAACATGTTTATTTTAACTTAAATATGAGCCAACATTCAGACATTTAACTGATAATAAACCTGAGCTAACAGATGAAAGCAGAGGAACACGGAGGCTGACTGACTTTCTAAAAATAAACGTTAATGTTAATATCTTTGCAAACTCTATTTAAGCTAAATGAACTGTTTTTAACCATTTCTTGAGAGTTCAACAATAAAAGTACAGTCATGCTAACAGACTAGCGTGATTGGCACAAATCTGGTAATTGACTCAAATTGGGGAATTGCACGCCCCCTGACCCCTATGACCCCTCTGACCCCTCTATGACCCTTTGACCCCATCTGGACTGAGGAGCAAAGGAATGTCTCACTTTTGTTTGTTTTGTTTTTTTACATTATAACCTAAATAAATCTTCTTTATAATGATCTAAAGGCACAACAATGTATAAAACAACTTCATGTACAAAAGTCTGGTTGTTTGAGAGCCTTGTATATCTGGACTTGAAGCCAATGCAGTAAGTGGACTGTCTGTATTATATAGACTATGGAGGAAGGACCGTATACTCCCCCTCCTCCTCCTCCTCTCTGCGCTGGTGTCTTAAAAACCGACCTTTGGTTTGAACCCAGAGGCGAACAGAATGTAGAAACAGCGCCCCCTAGCTACACACAGCACAATGCAGCATTTTGTGGCTCAGCCTGATACTGCCCTCTGGTTTGATCAATACATTTTTATCACGTAATTACATAAAGACTCAACGCCATAGGATTCCTGTCCGCTCCGATTTCTACAGCACAATTCCAAATCCTGACAGGAGCAGAATGGTGACCGTGGCTCAAATCGACAGACTCGAAACTATGTTATTTTCCATATTTTTTACGTATAACATTATTGTGTCGCTGATGACAACCATTGTAAATGAACTTGTCGATGTAAGAGAAGTGATAATCACAGAGTGGGAGACATTGGGACATTGGCTCTTGATTTCGCTGTTGTTTCTGTTTGATGTTTACCAGTATAAATAAAACAGTGGTAAAAGGGATCTGTGAGGCTCTTTTCAAAATGCAAATAAGAATACATTATATTCTCATACATACAGTATATTCTATGCAGAGAATTCAAAACATATTCTTTATACTGAAGCATAGTTTGTTTGATACAACTGCACTAAAGTAGACAAACAAGATGATGCCTAGAAATATTGAAATGTATGTGTTAAACGTCTTGCTCAAAGACACAACAGTGGTGACGCACCAAAATTTTAGTTGTGGCTCAATCTCTCCGTTTAAGCTATTTTCTTATCTATGTTATAATGTTGTTTCCTTACCAAAAACATACCTGGAGTTGTGTTTTGTTCCATTCACACATGTTTAACACACAAATCCTGCATATTTAGGCTGAGTTCTTCTCTCAGACAGAAAACACCTTGTGATGTCATGTCGTAATACAGGAAGTGGTGTTTTCTAAACTCCATACAACATCACTAGAATAATTTCGATAATATCAGTCCTGGAATTTCCTATCTTTACTGACCAAAAGGTAAAAGGTAGCTGTTAACACTTGACATGACATCACAAGGTGGAGCAAAGCATTTTGAGTTTTGGAAATGTCTACATACTAATAATAAAGGGTTACTCAAACATGTGACTGAAAGAAAACACAACACCAGGTATGTTTTTGATGAGGAAACAGCATTCTAACATGGCTTAAAGGTCCCATGGCATGAAATTTTCTTTTTCTGAGGTTTTTGAACGTTAATGTGAGCCCCCCCCCCCCCCCATGGTTAAAAGTTGCGAAATGTCTAAACTGAGCATTTGCGATCCTTTTCTGCGTTACAGAAAATCGGAGCTCAAACGGGCGATTTTGAACAAGGCACCTTATTGACGTCAGATCGAAAAAAGAAATGCAAATGCAGTTCCACCCCCGTCTGTCTGTACTCAGCGTCTCTGTAAATCACGCCCAGAGAGTTTGGACTGCGAATGCGCTAGGCAATGCAAAATGCGTTTTTTTTATTTGCCTGGAGGCACGTCCGAGTGTTTCTAAGCTCGGAAGTCCTTTATCTGAGCCTCTGGACCTTTGAACAGCAGTGGTTTAATTTTATTTTCTGTGGAAATGTGTTTATTTTTCAATGGAATGCTTCAAATCTCTCCCCCCGTGCAAAAACAAGAAAATGGATCAGCTGAGAGCTCAGAGCGGAGAGTGGAGAGTCTGGCCACACCCCCACCCTCTACTATAGGCCAGCTCTTTTCTCCTCATTTGCATTCAAGCAACAACGCCCAGAATAAAGTGTTTGAGAGAGATATTTATGACTCTTTCTCATCTTATCTCTGTTTCTCATGCACTGAGTGTTGATTTTGAAGAAGGATTCATTTACAGTATTAGGGAACCATTAAGGAGCCATATAAAAGCATCAAGAAGTACCATGTCATGGGATCTTTAAAGCTCACAAGAGTCCATTTTGCATAATATAGGGCCTTTAACGTTCTTTACAGTGGTGCTGGTAGTAATCAAAATTATACTTTAAATCATACAAAATCCTCACTCAAAATCATACATTTTCTTGTTTTAGTGTGACCAGTGTAATTCTCCCATTACATCCTCTGTCTGTTATTGGAGCCTGTGTGTGGTGTTGGGGTAGCGGATGCTCCAGATTGATTTTGTATATGCACCGTCTGCTGCACCATCAAAACCTCAGGGGACCTCAGCAAAACAAGCCCCATGCATCTGCACAAAAGAATATGAGCCCAAACCATAGACCTTATATGTATAAATGGACAGAGCCCACCCGCTAAGAAGTGAGCATGGGGGGGGGCTTCTGGCTCCATCAACTCTGGTTCCATTTGACTTAACAGTGAAAAATAGTCACTCCTCTCTCTGTAACTGCTGCAGTGAATCTCCTCATTTTGGTGTTAAAATGTTTGTATTAAAAAACCCTTTATGTTTCAACTTCTTTTTCCTAAAATGTCTGACTACGATGACTCTCAATTCAAACTGAATCTGTTTCTCAACCCTCTGGAGCACAGACAAATGGTTGGAATCTTTGTGCAGCTGAGACTCTGTAGTTTTGGGCCCTGTTGTCCTCTAACTGTCTCTTTTGCTCTAATTTGAATTGGGAACAAGCTCTACACAGAGGAAAGTCAGATTTCAAATTGCACCTACATTTTTTGGGGGTAAATATAAGAATAGATGTAGCTGGTGTCCCTTGAGATGGCCTAAGAGACAGTAGATTGAGCATTTGTTGGATTTTGACAATTCCCATGTCAAAGCTGAAGGATATGTCACTAAACATGAGATTTAGGGACTTGTAATGAGGCAAAAAAAAAAGTCCAGGCAGAATTTATATAAAAATTTCTATACAATTTTTTGAAGGAGATTTTTTTATTTGTGGATTTGGAGCACAAACTGGTCCAGACTCTTCTCAGAATGGTTAATTTGACTGAAAATAAGAGGGTTACAGATTTCCATTAATGTTTAAGATGTCCATGAGAATGAGAGTTGAGAGAGCTGTTATCCAAAGCTGGACAAACTCTAAATGATTCTGTTTTTATTTTGCTATTTTGTCTGTAAATAAATTATTCTTCCTAATATGGAACTCGACTTGAAATTTGCTCCTATAACCGCTATCCTCGTGAGCTTCATTTGAATGGAGCTGAACGTTATGGGTGATGTCACACTCCTTTAGTCCATGTCTTTATAAGTCTATGGCTCAAACTAGTCTATGTGGGATGGTGTATGATCATTTATTATGTTATGCTGTATCTTGCATTTATTTAGTCACAGGTGGTTTTACAGCTCAAAAATATCTAAAAAGTCTGGGCGGCAGTAGCTCAGTTGGTAGAGCGTTTGTCTTGACATAAGAAACATCAGTGGTTTAGCAGTCAGATCCACTGACCCACAGGTTGGTTGGTACGATTCCAGCTCCCACAGATGAATGCTGCCGTTGTGTCCTTGGGCAAGACCCCAGTGTCTGCGTACTCTGGTCTGTGAATGAGTGTGTGAATGGGTGATTGGTTCCTTGTTGTAAAGCGCTTTGGGTGCCTTGAAGGTGGAAAAGCGCTATATGTGACCATTTACCAAAAAAAAAAAAAAAAACAGACATTCTGACTGTGAGTGGAGTCGCCTCTCCGCAGATGTGATCTGTAACTTGGTCTGGTTTGGTCTCAATGAAGATAGAAAGGTTTAATACCATACTGAGACCAGACCAAACATTCCAGACAACGCAATAAGACCTCCATGGAGAAAAGCATTTGACGTATTTGCTGTGAGCTCAGAAAAGTAGCTTTAGCCCTTCAGAATTCTAGAAGTTATTGTGCATGTGATAAAGGAATGCAAAATGCATGTAGAGGGTGTGGCCCGATGGCTCTGCAGAAAATAGTGTCCTACTTTATTCACAGAAATTTGATTATTTTAGCCAAGATTATGCTACAATATTTTTTCTACCAACTATATTGATGCCCCTAACCTTCAACTTTGATCATTCCCAATTTATTCCCATTAATTCCTGAAAATTACCGTTAATTCCCAAAAATTCCCATGGAAAGTTTCCAACTTTGAAAATTCCCAGAATTTTGCAACCCTACTCAGGGCTCTCAAGTCTCGCATTGAGAGTGTGACACGCAATTCGACGTGTTCACACGCTCACACGCCACACATGGCATTTCTCACGCTGATTTCTTTTTTTTCTTTTCTTTTTTTTTTTGTGCCCAGAAAATCGGTCTGTGTGGCTTAGTTTATGCAGGCTCCGCGTGTTTTCAGCGAAAAAAAAACTCCCCCTGCTCCGAGCGCACGGTCCGAGCGGAGGCCGGAGCAGACGCGCCGTCCCCCGGGCATGTCCTCAGCCTCAGTCCCGGTGCCACGTCTCCTCTGAGACGCACCGACTCCGGTCCCGGTGTCTCCGTCTGTGCGTAACGTGTCCCCCCCGACGGCTTACGCGCGGAATACGCGCGGCCCAGAGCCGAACTGCCCATGGTGAGACGCGGTGAGACGCAGTGAGACGCGGGCCCGGTGCATTAACCAGACTCTTACATGAATCAGTTAAAAATGTCCCACTCCCAATAGGGCAGACAGGTCAGGGCCAGAGGTGTGGGGATGGTCGTTAGGGTTGAATAGGTATGCTAAACTAGACGCCAGAGAAATTCGAAATACAAAAGAGAGAATTGCAATACAAATTAGTTGAGATAGTTTCAAAAGAATACAGTGTAGTGAGCTCCTCCCTGCAGCTAGATATAAGCAGTGTCTAACCAGCACTCGAACCAGAACTGACGAAGCCTCTCGGATGAGCGGCGAAACGTTTTCGACCTAACAAACTTTGTCCATTTGACAAATTGAATTTCTCCTTTTATCACAGTTAAAGGTGCACTATGTAACTTTCCTGGTGGAGCATCTGCCAAATGTTTTTCTCAGTGGAGATGTCATTGATCTGCCTGAAATGTTCTACGGTATGACATTAAACAGCTCTACTTTGCAGTCATTCAATTACAGATGGATTTATAAGTAAAAAAAGACATTCTGACTGTGAGCGGGGTTTCCTCTCCATAGATCTGACCTGTAACTTGGTCTGGTTTGATCTCCATGAAGATAGAAAGGTTTAATACCATACTGTGAAACATTCCAGACAAAGTAATAACATCTCCACGGAGAAAAGCATTTGACGGACCCTCCGCCAGAAAACTTACATACGTCACACACCACCAGAAATGCTACAAAAAAACAAGCCAAAACATTCACAAAATAATGTTGTTAACAAGATTTTAATTCGTGCTCGTCCCATTTTTGCAGGATAGTCCACTTTAAGTCCTTAACTTTTTGTGCTTTTCTTTGATCTTCACTTTTATGTAAATGTGATCTATTTTAGGCCCCAAAAGCAAAAAGTACACCCTTAAGCTAAAAGATCTGTCCAGCAGAGCTCTCCTCGCCTAAACAGACCTATAGTCAAATCCTCATAGAAAATACTGTCTATTTGGGGGATCTAAAATTACAATCAAGATTATTATTATAACTTAAAGGAAAAGTAACGTTTTTTTACAATCTGAGCCTTCTTTCGGCAATAAAACAAGTAGTTTTACTCACCCATAGCAGTTTGGTGTTTGGCGTTATTTGGACACCGCAAAGTAATGCCCCGAGCACTCACGCTAACGGATACGGGATCATTAGCAGAACAGAACGGCTCAACATAAGTTCTGCGATACTGCTCCAATTGACACCAAACTGCTATGGGTGAGTAAAACTACTTGTTTTATTGCCGAAAGAAGGCTCAGATTGTAAAAAAATACTTTAATTTTCCTTTAAAATGGTGAAAACTGAGAGGGTAAAAATAATTAGCTCCATTTGTATCTGTACATTTTACAATGAATACTTTTTACTTTTACTTCAAATTGAGAGCAGGTACCCGTACTTTCTACTTTACTACATTTTTTTAACTGGACTGAAAAGTAAAATTATTTTACTTTTAGTTTAATGATTTTTTTATGATAGTTTGAGACCTGCTGAAAAGGCTGAGGGGTTTATTTTTCACACATTTGTACTTTGAGAAAATAGAAATATACAAATAAAAACAGCTAGGATTGATTTAATATTGATTTAATTGAAAATTCTGCACAAATCTGTATCAAAATCAGTACATTTAAAGTTGTATTAGATCTCAAACTGCGCAAAATATTTTCTACTCATTTCTAAATTGGTTCATTAATGCTTTTTTATTAGATACTTTTACTTTTATTTGAGTTTTTATTTTTTTTTCTCTGTTTTTTATACTTTTACTGAACTGTGCATTGTATGTGTTTTGTGGTGGAGGGTCTGTCACCTGCTTGTTTCCATGGAGATGTCATTGCTCTGTATGAAATGTTCCGCAGTATGACATTAAACAGCTCTACCTTACATTTATTCAATTACAGACGGTTTTATAGCTCAAAAATACCTAGAAAAACTGCTGTCTTTCCACAGATGTAACCTGTTACTTGGCCTGGTTTGGTCTCCCTGAAGATATTAATGCCATACTGTGAAACATTCCATACAAAGCAAAAACATTTCTACAGAGAAAAGTATTTGACGGACCCTCCACCCGAGTCACAACGTACTTTAAGTAACAAAATTGAGTACCTGATTATTTGTGAGACACTGCATTCATAAACATGTCACATTAATCTTGTGGTTTAGAGTCCTTTTAACTGACAACAATCATGTCTCTGGGGCTGAATAATGGCACCACTTTCTGAAGCTATTGTGAAGAAATATGTCACTTTTATTTATGCTGTCAGAAAACATCATGAAGATAGGCCCAGTTATTATAGAGATATTAATTATAAACCAGGTCAACAAATCTGCAATCTGACAGTTAATGGGCATATTAGGCTCTGATCTATGTTATAATGCTGTTTCCTCATCAAAAACATATCTAGAATTGTGTTTTGTTTCACTCACACATGTTAAAGGAAAATTAACGGGTTTTTTTTACAATCTGAGCCTTCTTTCGGCAATAAAACAAGTAGTTTTACTCACCCATAGCAGTTTGGTGTCAATTGGAGCAGTATCGCAGAACTTATGTTGTAGCCGTTCTGTTCTACTAATGATCCCGTATCCGTTAGCGTGAGTGCTCGGGGCACTGATTTGCGGTGTCCAAATAACACAAACTTTAGCACTTTTCAAATCACAGAAGATCGCTGTGTCAGGGTAGACTTTTAGTAGATTCCAAAACTGCCTGAAACCCGATATCGCAACAGAAAAGTAAAGTTCAGAGCGGTGTTAGCTTCTTTCGGACTAGCGGTGTTTACAAAACAGCTGAGTTCACGCATGCGCACTGTCCTCTCTGATGACGTCATCAAATGAAACTATAGCTGCATATCGGGTTTCAGGCCGTTTTGGAATCCACTAAAAGTCTACCCTGACACAGCGATCTTCTGTGATTTGAAAAGTGCTAAAGTTTGTGTTATTTGGAGAGCGCAAATCAGTGCCCCGAGCACTCACGCTAACGGATACGGGATCATTAGTAGAACAGAACGGCTCCAACATAACTTCTGCGATACTGCTCCAATTGACACCAAACTGCTATGGGTGAGTAAAACTACTTGTTTTATTGCAGAAAGAAGGCTCAGATTGTAAAAAACGTTACTTTTCCATTAACACACAAATCCTGCATATTTAGGCTGAGTTCTTCTCTCAAACAGAAACCAAGTGTCTGTTCCACCTTGGTTATACTGTACAGGAAGCGCCCCCACTGTGTTTTTAAACTCCATACACTTTCACTTCAGTTCTGGAAATGCCAATCTCTACTAAAGAAAAAGTAAAAGGTAGAATCACAAGGTGGAACAGAGAATTTTGAGCTTTTGGAGATGTAAACAGACTAATAATAAAGGATTACTCAAACGTGTGAATGAAAAAAAAACACAACTCCGGGTATGTTTTTGAGGAGGGAACAGCATCAGGATGTCACTTAAAGCTCACAAGAATCCATTTTGTGTAATACAGGACCTTTAAGAAGTTATTTTTTAAGATATTTTGAATGTTTCTTTCATATGTATTAGCTGGAGGAACAGCGCTGTGATGTGGAGGAGCAGAGGGAGAGAGCTTCCTTTGTTCAACAGTGGCCATGATGTCGACAGCTTTTCAGTATGCTGCAAAGAGAGAGGGAGAGGGGCAGGTGAGAATAGAGGGAGGTGGGGGTGGAAGGAGATAGAAAACAGATAGAAAGCGGAGAGTAGCAGAACTTGGGAGAGGGAAAGAGAGTGAGAGGGGAATGGGAGAAGAAAGAAGAGAGGGGGATAAGACTTGGGTGACAGAGAGCAAGAAAGAGAGAAAGTATGAGAGTGAGATAAAGGTGGAGAGAGGCGAGCGAAGAGAGTAAAAAGAAATGGTTGGATGGGGGTGAGGAGGAGAGAAGGAGAGAGAAAGGAAAGAGTACGTGTGGGAGAATGAGAAGTAGAGTTTTTCAGAGGTGTTCTCTTCTTCTCTGCTCCACATGACTCTGACCTGCTCTGATCCCTCGTTCTGTGCCTCATCCTGCCTCTCCTCTCTCTTTCTCTTTCTCTTCTCTCCCTCTCTCTTTCACAGTGGCTTGGGTCAGGCCAATCGATAGACAATGCACTTCCCTGAGTTTATCCAGAGGTTTAACTGTGAAGAGAGCCAGAGCCAGATGTGTGAGCAGAAAGCAAATCATTCTAACAGGAAACAGTCAATGCTCGACCTCTGCAGCTAAGCAAGCCTGGGCCTGGTTAGTGCTTGGATGGGAGACTGCTGATAATACAGGGGCCACAGCGGGGGGCCTATTACAAATGTGGTGACCGTGTGATTGGTGGTGGTCAGAGGGGCTGATGGTGCATATTGGCAGCCTTACTTCTGTCAGTCTGTCCCAGGGCAGCTGTGGGTACAACAGTATCATTATCATATATATATGTTCTTTTCGGGTGGCACGGTGGCTGAGTGGGTAGCGCTCATGCTTCACAGCAAGAAGGTTCCGGGTTCGATCCCCGGGTCGCCCAGACCTTTCTGTGTGTGTTCTGTGTGGAGTTTGCATGTATGGTCTGGGTTCGATCCCCGGGTCGCCTGGGCCTTTCTGTGTGGAGTTTGCATGTTCTCCCCATGTCTGGGTGGGTTTCCTCCGGGCACTCCGGTTTCCCCCACCAACCCAAAAAACATGCACCATAGGTAAATCCACCAGCTTAGGTCCTGACCAAGCCGAAGCAAGAAGATCATGGAGATGGTCCCCGGGCGCAGTAATGTGGTGCTCACTGCTCCTGATAACAGGATGGGTTAAATGCAGAATTGGAATTTCCCCACTGTGGGACTAATAAAGGCATAGCTTTCTTTTTCTTTTCCAGCCACTCAAAGTAAAGTCGCTTTACAGTTTGGTACGTATGTATACCCAGATGCATATTTGGAGCTGGTATCTTACCCCCAGTCTTTCCCTTTATTACTACATATTTATCTAGTTTATAGTATATATCTAAACTTAAGAAAAACCTTTATTTGTCTATTTGTATCAAAATGGAGAAGAGTTCAAGAAGAGTATTGGAGAATAAAACCTCAGTTTAATACTTATGACCAGTATAAGTCCTATAAACATGTAAGTCCTATGTTTGTATTTTTTGTTATGTAAAAAACATATGAACAAAAACTATGACAAAAAATATTCAGCAACAGACCTAGAACTACCTAACCATAATATCAGCAGTTCTGTGGACTAAGGTGTGTTACCTCCGTCTGTCTCTGCCTCTCTCTCCCTCCCCTCCTCCCTTTCTCTGTCTCTGTTTCTCTCTCTCCATCTCTCTCCCTCAGCATCTCTCTCTCACCATGGCCAGGCTTGTGATTCTCAGATTGTATAGACCATCTCTCTCTCTCTCTCTCTCTCTCTCTCTCTCCCTCCTTTCCTCTCTCTTTCTCTCTCTCCATGCACAGGCCTGTGATTCTGAGTGTATGGACCAAAATGAGTGTATTGTGTTCCTCTGTGCAGGGCCTTATCACTCACCCTGCCAATCAGCGCTGTTCCTGTTACACAAAAGAGCTCTGATATTTAATCTGAGCTCAAATACCACGAAGGGCCAGGGTAGAGATTCAGACGGATGTATTCTGATTAACCCAGCCACCCCTCCTCCTCCACCTCTGCTAAAACAAACGATGTTAAAGGTGCTGTACCTGAAAACTAGGTCATTTTAAAGGGCCTATGTTCACTGTTCCCTCTAAGGTGCGCGCGTGCGCAATTGCGCACTGCCCAGACGTTCAGTCAAATCCTTTTCAGCGCATAAAATAAAATCTAACCTGAACTCAGCGCTGGTTTGACACACGGAATCCAGTCTGATAGATTCAGTTTGCACATGTGAATGTGCACATGCGTTAGGGACAAGCCAACTACAAACAGATTCATTTCGATCGCATTTCGCTCGCTTCCTTCAGTAAGACCATAGTTGTCGTGCGCATCACCGTGGGTCAGAGCGGCAGGTCCGCACCAGCCGACGGGAGCGCCGCCACACAGGTCACACAGAGACAGGTAGAGCCATAATGTAATCCTCGGCTGTTTTCTTTGTTTCTGTCCAAGCCATAGGTTTTTGTGAGCAAAAAGACGGGACTTTCTGTGTGAAGTGTGAATCCTCTCCCCAGAGCGTTAAACCACAGAGCTCTGTCACTCTCACAAAATTACTTAAACTGGGTAATGATTAAAAAGCAAGATATAAACTGATAAAAATGTATACTTATTTTGGAGATCATTATTTTGAGAAAGACCCATCTTATAGTGTCCTATAGGTCCTACAATCATCCCTAAAAAATCTGCAGCTACATGTAGGCTATATTTATCAAGCTGAAAAAATCTCTCTTCATGTGGTTTTACAGGTTTATACACAGGTATATACACAGGTTATTTTTCAAAATTTTGTAATGTTCAATGTTTCACTGACCACAGCAGGACCCTCACACTGACATACAACATGTACAAAGTTCATGAACAGATTTTTGAGAAGTGGACCAAAAAAATCAGTTATATTAAAAGTAATCTAACAGAAATAACAGCAGTGATTTGATTCATAAGCTGTAACTTGCCATGATCTCAGGTGTGATACTGGTGTGGCCACAGTGTGCATGTCGGATGTTCCTCACAGGAGTCCAAGGAACGCTCAGGGAGTTGGTGTGTTTGCTCAGACACATGAAAAATTAGGGGGAACATTGCCTATGTTACATACATTTGACTCTTGTGAGCTTTAAGCCGTGTTACAATGCTGTTGCCTCATCAAAAACATACCTGGACTTGTGTTTTGTTTCATTCACACATGTTTGAGTAATCCTGCATTGTTAGTCTGTCTACATCTCTAAAGCTCAAAATGCTTGTTCTATCTTGTGATGTCAGGAAGTGGTAGTTTTCAATTTAACAGCTACTTCTTACCTTCTTACCGACTACATCAACTTCTGCGTGGAGAACACTGTACCAACCCGCAGGGTACGGTGCTTCTCCAATCACCACTGGGTCACCCCTGAGCTTAAAGCCCTCCTGAACCAGAAGAAAAGGGCTTTCAACTCAGGGGAGAGAGAGGAGCAGAAAAGGGTCCAGTGGGAGCTCCAGTGGAGGATTCGACGGGCCAAGAAGGACTACGGGAGGAAGATGGAGGAGCAGCTGGCCCAGAACAACGCATCGGGTGTGAGGACTGAAGAACATCTCCGGATTTGGACAGAGTGGCAGAGGGACAGCTGATCGTGACCAGCACTGGGCAGACGAATTAAACTGTTACTTTAAAGGGATATGCCACCCCCAGGTCAAATTTGGGCATCTCCCCACAGTCCAGAGACTAAAATAAGTGGTGGAAAGCGTTTTCCTGCTCACCCAGCCATTGTCCGAGTCTGTCGCCACTGACCGCCGCGGTATCTGGTGCTCCACCGCCTTAGACTGGAGTCTAACGTCGCCAGAGAAAGATTTCGGCCAAAAGGAATTAATTTGCTCGATGCGTTTCCCAATTACTTTGTGTGTAGTGCGCATTCATATCGAGTGCAAATAAATGTGCAAATCAACACGGAGAGCTTGACTTGGTCATTTTGGGTGGGAACTATTTTCCAGTGCGTAAGAATACAGCCGTATCACGCAGTACGCTGCCAGGGGAATCCCAGTTACGCACCGGGAAGGGAGTTCCCCTGTTGCACAACGTGGTGCGTGATACGGCTGTATTCTTACGCACTGGAAAATAGTTCCCACCCAAAATGACCAAGTCAAGCTCTCCGTGTTGATTTGCACATTTATTTGCACTCGATATGAATGTGCACTACACACAAAGTAATTGGGAAAAGCATCGAGCAAATTAATTCCTTTTGGCCGAAATCTTTCTCTGGCGACGTTAGACTCCAGTCTAAGGCGGAGGAGCACCAGATACCGCGGCGGTCAGTGGCGACAGACTCGGACAATGGCTGGGTGAGCAGGAAAATGCTTTTCACCACTTATTTTAGTCTCTGGACTGTGGGGAGATGCCCAAATTTGACCTGGGGGTGGCATATCCCTTTAACAGATATGATTCGCCCCCAACCCCCTCTGCCCCTCTTCCGACTCCCCCCTCTTCACACCTTCCCGGGCCAGTGGACACGTCCCCCTTCACCGGCCTGACTTCACCCGTCCCCCACCCTCCCACACTCCTGCCTCCAGCCGATTTCACATGGGCCCAACCCAGCACCAGGTGGGCGCAACCACCTGAGCCTTAACACCAGTAAGAGACCAAGAAGATGTTGATTGACTTCAGGAGGAGACCACTACCTCACTCACCGGTGAACATCCAGGGGCAGGGCATAGAGACTGTGGACAGTTTCAAGTACCTGGGTGTTCACCTCAACAATAAACTGGACTGGTCCCACAACACCGACGCCCTGTACAAGAAGGGCCAAAGTCGCCTCCTCCTCCTGAGGAGACTGAGGTCCTTTGGAGTGTGCAGGCCTCTGCTCAAGACTTTTTATGACTCTGTGGTGACCTCTGCTCTCCTTTACGCTGTCGTCTGCTGGGCCCCGAGCAGCACAGAGCGGGACAGGAAGAGACTTAATAAACTGGTCAGGAGGGCCAGCTCTGTCCTGGGCTGTCCTCTGGACTCTGTAGAGGAGGTGGCTGAGAGGAGGGTGTTGGCCAAACTTACATCCATAATGGACGACACCTCTCACCCTCTGCACCGGACTGTAGAGGAGCTGAGCAGCTCCTTCAGCAGCCGACTGAGGCACCCCCAGTGCAAGAAGGAGCGCTACTGCAGATCCTTCATCCCCACCGCCATCAGACTGTATAATTCTACTGTATAGTCTAAATGTGCCATTTTTCTACATTTTCTTATTTACTTGTTATTATTATTACTTATCTTGTCTGTATGCACTTTTTTGTTCTGACTTTCTTTTGCACTACACTGCCTAAAGCTAATGTGGCAAGTGAATTTCTCCTGTGTGAGATCAATAAAGTGTTATCTTATCTTATCTTATCTTATCTTATCTCTTAGTTCAGTCGAAATTGGCAATTCCAGGGCTGAAATCATCCAAATGACTCTACGGAAAGTGTATGGATTAAAAAACAAACAAACAATGGAGCACTTCCTGTAATACCACATGACATCACAAGGTGGAACAGAGTGTTTTCTGTTTGAGAGAAGAACTCAGCAGAAATATGGGCCCTTCAGTCTGTTTGCAGTGGTCCAAAATTATTTTTTCCTTCCCAAATGCTAAAAGGCTTTTAACAAATTTCTGAGACCAGAGTGGAGTTTTGGCATCACAATTCCAATTTTGCTGACAATTATACAATTTATTTTAATCAAATTATAGTAAACAAGAGAAAATAATGATTCAAATGTGAAAAAAAAAAAAAAAAATTCTAAATTGAAAGAGTTTTTATTTCAAACATACAAGTGCTTTTCTTGAACACTGTAGTGCTCTAAAGGAGTGTTTTTCTTGTTTTGAGTCTTGGTACCCTTTTTGGGTAGTACAAAAAATTAAACTACTACCAAATTACATAATTTAGATGAAAAGTTGCAAATATTTTTTACTTTTCCACTGGTCAGATTGTGTGGAAACAAAGCTCAGATTAAAGTCTATCTTGAGTAAGATGACAGAGCTTCAGACAGAGCAGAGCCTTTAGTTAGCATCACATGTTCTTTTCTGTAGTGTCTGATGCCCCCCTCCTCTCTCTCTGTCTGTCTCTCCTCCTCTTCGTCTCTCTTTCTCTCTCTCTTCCTCCTCCCTCTCTCTCTTTGTCTCTTCCTCCCTCTCTCTTTCTCTTGTTGTCTCTCCCCGCTCTCTCTTTCCCTCTCCCTCCCTCCCTCCTCCTCTCTCCCCCTCTCTCTTTCTTTCTCTCTCTGCACCCCAACCATTTATCTCTCTCCTCTCTCTCTTTCTCTCTCACTCTCCTCTCTCTCTTCTTTCTTTCTCTCTCTCCCTCTCCGCCTCTCTCTTATCTCTCAGTGTGTTTTAAATTCATTTCCCCCTCGTCTTCTCTTATGTTTGTTTGATTTGGAGCGGGAGACTTGGTTTTGACAGGTCTGTTCTCTTACATGGGCCACTTAAACTAACGCACTGCTCACTTGTCACACATTTTAATGACAATCATCCACTCGCAGAATCACAGCTTGGACCAATTTGGACTCACTTTATTTATACAAAAAGACATAGCGACTATATTCACTGCTCATATGGCCCGTAGGCTGCTGTAATGGACAAAACAACAGACAGACATCAGCTGAAAACCAACTATACTTCTCTTATTAATACTTTGCAGCTGGTGTCATCTACATTTCTTAGGGGTGTGAAGCTAACTGAAAGCACTGGTCTGTTAGAAGCTCTGTTACTCAAGTTAACTTCATCTGAGTTTTATTTTAACACAATCTGACTATAAAGAGCTGATTTGGTTGGAACTACAACAGGTGAGATGATTTGTGCACATAACCCATAGACCGTATATATCAGGGGTCGGCAACCTTTACCACTTAAAGATCCATTTGGACCCGTTTCACACAGTAAAGAAAACACTGGGAGCCACAAAACCCTTTTGAAATTTAAAATGAAATAACATTGCATTTAACATATTTTTTTGTCTTTGTGCCATAGAATTATATTTTGAAAATGAATGAACTAAAATAAAATACATTTTAATTAAATACAGTGGTCCCTCGGTATATCGTGGTTCACTTTTTGTGGCCTCGCTGTTTCGTGGATTTTTTTATTCCAATTTTTTTTCATAGTTTCCTGATTGGCTAAGGGACTGTAGACCTTTACCGATTCGTCAGTCATTCTCCTCCGTGTCTCCTGTACAGGATGCATTCAGTTTGCCAGATTTATATAAATGTTGGATCGCAGTGTGACTCTGAAGTGCTGTATGTTTGCAAGGTTTCTCCCCGACAAAACCCGCCACAGTGAAGCAGCGCCAGGACGAAGAGGCTCTGTGAAATACACGCGAAATACACTTTGGTTTCGTTCTATAATACTCTGGTTTCTGTTGAAAATCTACAAAAGTTTGAGTGTTTAAACAAGAGAGAAATGTGAGAAAACATTAATTCCAGCCTGAGAAAAGTGTAGAATGTGTGCGGTGAGGCGTTTACAGCCTTAAAACATGGAGAATAATTGTAAAATATAAAGCTGACGACTTCGCGGATTTCGCTTATCGTGGGTTATTTTTAGAACGTAACCCCCGTGATAAACGAGGGACCACTGTACTGAGCCGCATCAGAGGGATCAAAGAGCCGCATGTTGCCGACCCCTGATATATATGAATGGACAGAGCTAACGCGCTAGCTGCCGCGTTTCATATAAAGAAGTGCACCAGGTGGCTCTTCCGGCTTCTTCTGATCCTGGCTCCAACTGACTTACACTTGGATCTTGAGGCCCCTCTCTCTATGACTGCTGCAGTGAGCCTCATCAGTTTGGTCTTAAAATGTTTGTATTAACCCACCCTACATGATCCTGAATTTTTCTATTTTGTCCCTAAACCTGACCTGAACATGAATAACGGACCAATCAGATGTCCCACTAGGTTTGATTGACAGCCAGTGCGTTTCGTTGGGGGGGGGGACTGCCCGTAGTGTTCGGAAAAGTTGTGCTGTCCAATGACATATCATGGCATACATTCCAACTTTATGCCATGATATTTGAACATTTAGCAAACAATTTAACACACAAACCCTGTGTATTTAGGCTGAGTTCTTCTCTTCAGAAAACACTTTCTTCCACCTTGTGATGCCATGTCATGTGGTAATACAGGAAGGGCTCCACTATGTTTTTAAACTCCATACACCTTCACTAGAATCATTTGGATCATTTCAGTTCTGGAATTGCAAATCTCTACTGAATAAAAGGTAGCTGTTAACTTGAAAAGTACATGACATCACAAGGTGGAACAGAGCGTTTTGAGCTTTGGAGATGAAGACAGACTAATAACAAATATTCAATGAAACAAAACCCAACTCCAGGTGTGTTTTTGATGAGGAAACAACATTATAACATGACTAAAAGAAGTGAACAGTAGCCAAATTTGCATAATAGAGGACCTTATAAAATACCTAGAGAAACATTGTGACTGTGAGCAGGGTGGACACTGCACAGATCTGACATGTGACTTGGTCTGGTTTGATTAATATCATACTGTGAAACATTCTGGACAAAGGAATTACATCTCCATGGAGAAAAGCATTTGATGGGTCCTCCACCAGAAAAGTTACATAATGCACTTTTACCCAAAAATACAGATTCAAAATTTTAGGTAAAACTTCAACCGATCGAACTACCCCCTCTTTCGTAGTGATGATTAAAATACTGCCTTACGGAGAGAAGAGACAAAAACTGGAGCAGAGTTTTAAATATGCACAGAGACTTTGAAAAGAGCATGCATTATTAAACAAATGAAATGGGTTGTTAATGATGGATCTCAGACTCCATGAGAAAAGGACAGAATAGAAAATAGCCCAAATGAAGACGTCCACTTTATTCGTGTGTAACTGCTTAACCGTCAGCTCATGACTGATAATGAGAAGTGCCCAAGTGAAATGTTATGACACTGTTTAAAAAGTTACTAAGCTACATTTACTGTAATATTCAGAATCATAGAGCATGAATCATTTTGGGATTAGAATAAAGCTGCAGAGAAAAACAAACTGAACTAAAAACAAGTGATTATTGTTTGGTTTTAACACTTTTAAACCAAATGCCCTTCCTGATACAATCCAATTTCATACAACACTAAGGTTGGTTTTAAGATATTACATTTTCATTTTTAGATATTGAACAAAATATATATACATCAAAAAATAGATTTGATTTTGACAGTTGTTTGAAAGGTCATGTTAAAGGTCCTATATTACACAAAGTGGATTCTTGTGAGCTTTAAAGGAGAATTCACGTTTTTTACAATTTGATCCTTATTTCGGTAATAAAACAAGTTGTTTTACTCACCCATAGCACTTTGGTGTCATATGGAGGATTTCCGGAGATGTTTTAGATTATGTTTTAGATTAGGCTAACGCCGTTAGCCTAGCGCGACTTATAGCTCGGGGCATTCCCCGAGCATGTAATATGCCCCGTGTGGGCTCCAAATAACACAAACTTTAGCACTTTTCAAATCATAGAAGCTCGATGTCTTACTCTACGATTTCGTTTGAATCAAAAGTGGCCTGTAATCTGAGATTTATCCATAGTTTACAGCTTTGGTTTCCATGTTTGGGTCCCGGGAGCTGAGAGCACAGTCCGCACATGCGCACTGGCGTCCTCATCTACTCGAAACTATGGCTAAATCTCGGATTACAGGCCACTTTTGACCACACGAAATCGTAGACTAAAGACATCAAGCTTCTATGATTTGAAAAGTGCTAAAGTTTGTGTTATTTGGAGCCCGCACAGGGCATATTACATGCTCGGGGAATGCCCCGAGCTATAAGTCGCTAAAACATCTCTGGAAGTGCTCCATATGACCCCAAAGTGCTCTGGGTGAGTAAAACAACTTGTTTTATTACCGAAATAAGGCTCAAATTGTAAAAAAAAAACGTTACTTTTCCTTTAAGCCGTGTTAAAATGTTGTTACCTCCTCAAAAACATACCTGGAGTTGTGTTTACTTTCATTCACACGTTTGAGTAATCCTCAAATACAGTACTCTGTTCCACCTTGTGATGTTATGAAGCGGTAATTTTCAAGCTTGTTTTCATGACAAACTCATGAAAATTGCCTGCCAATTTGCTTAGTGTTCCCTCTGACCAGTGGGTGTAGTGTCTTGGCCAAGGACACAACAACAGTATATTAGTAGACAGGAGCAGTTTCATTATGTTAAAAATCATTATGCTACCATTAAGCAAAATAAACAAATATAGGTTTATAAATGTTGCATAAGTCAGACAGCCCTAACCGAGGGATTCAGAGTTTAATTATTTAAGGTTAAGACACACTTTTTTTTTTTTTTTTGTCCTATGAGTTTGACCCATCCTTCAATGTGACCCATCTCCAGAACTTGAGCTACCGGTAGTCTTGATCAGGACTACCTTGGTAGAGATAGACTGATATATCGATTGGGAGATATAGTCTATCTGCCTTAAATCTCCAGCACAGGCCAATATTTTATTTAGGTTGATGTGCTGCCTAAAAAATAGTAAATGGTCACAGTTTTATATAAAACTTCAAGGCACACAAAGCGCTTTACATCAAAGAACCACTCACACATGTACACAGTGTACACAGAAGGGCACAGCAAAATTCATCTGTGGGAGCTGGAATCACACAGCCAACCTGTGGGTCAGTGGATCTGACCGTTCAGCCAATGATGTTTATATCGAAAGCAGGATTTGAACCAGCAGCCTTCTGATCAGTGGATAACCGCTCTTTACCAACTGAGCTACTGTTGTTCAAATATACACAAAGCTTTATATGAATACTTTCATATGAAGAGATAGCTATGAGACTACAGGTTTGCGGTGAGAAGGGGGCTGTGAGTGAATTTATAGTAAATTTAAATGGCATAATTTGAGAAAAGGAATCAAAATCGGTCCTATACGTCAGCCTAAAAATAAAAGTGTATAAGTGTACTGCCAATTAATTTCAGCAAGGTTAAGAGTTCCTTCTACCTCTTCTACTGCAGACGGCTCTCCCTTCAAATGCTAAAACCTTTAAAATGCTGAGTAATGACAAGCAGCATTAGCCACCATTAGAAACTATTAGCCTGATAGCCACTATCATGGTTAGCGGTACTTTAGCTTGTCTCCTCTGTTCCACATGATAAATTCCTCTTCCTCTACCTGCACTTAGGAGAACAGACAGATGGAGCAGTCACTTTTAACTATCTATCAACCGTGGCAAGAGGGGACACTTTTTAAACCTCTTTAAGAAACCCATTTTCACAGATATAGCAGGAGCGCTTATGCTAATCGCGTTATCGCTCCAGGCTGTCGCTAATGGGAAACAGGAAGTGGCTGTCAGGCCGGGTGCTACATCATTTAGCGCCAAAATCCACTCAACTGACCCCAGCGCTTAGCAACATGTCCGGTCAAAGTGAATGGACTCGAATGGCTGATTTTGGGTCACTGACGATATATCGTACTCAAGAAGCAAGGAAAGGCATGTTTATTTGTATGGAACAATTGTACACAAAGTAGCCTAATACAAAGTGCTTTACAGAATTAGAAAGACATTAAAAATCACAATACAAACAGATCAAAACATAAATAATCATCATAAATTAGCATTAAAAGAGAAGAGACAAGAGTGTGAATAAAAAAACATTGTCATATGCACAGTCGTCAATAATAAATATGAAAAGCGTTGCACCTGATTTTTACTGTCTTAAAGCTACCATCTGTAATTAGGCTGGCTCACCCGGCCCTGTTGTATTATCACCACTAGATGCCATCTACATTACTGCTGTGTGATAGTGTGCCAGGTTTGGCCTGAGAGAAGAAGGTGTGCGAGCACAGGTGAGTCTGAACAAAGGTGTTTGTGTGTTAACAATATTGAAAAACAGAGCTAGTTCATTTGAAACTGTTTGCAGTGGTCCAAAGTTATTCCTTACTTTCCTTATTCCTTTTTTTTTTTTTTTTTTTTTTTTTTTTTTTTTTGATCTGGCGCGGCGAGAGCCGGAGCTGGTTGCAACGCGCTCCCTTATTTTCCAACTTTTTTTCTGCTCTTACCTGCTTGTTCGTTTGCACACTTTGAAGATTATGTGTATAAGGCTAAGTGCTTCAGAAACGCGATGTTTCTGATCCATTTCAATGTCTATTTTCTCTGGATTTTAACTTTTTCACCGTTGCTATGTGCGTTGCTATGTGCGTGAGGACACGTGCCCCCATTGTTTACACGAGGGATCAGCTGTTAGCGCTGCGCGGCGCAGTTGTGCGCCCCCGTGACCGCCATGAGATCCCGGAGGAGCTACTACGGAGGACGCGCAGAGGCAGACGTGCTGGACGCAAACTCCGGGAAAGGAAAGGACGCTGCAGACCTGTGCTTCCCTCTGTCATCGCGGGAAACGTGCGGTCTATTCAGAACAAGACGGACGAATTAGCGGCGCTTGCACGGTACCAGCGGGAATACAGAGACTGCAGCGTCATGGTTTTCACGGAGTCCTGGTTAACCCCGCAAATCCCGGACTCAGCTGTTGCCATGGACAACTTTCACCTGCTGCGAGCGGACAGGACGGCAGACAGTGGGAAGAAAAAAGGAGGTGGCCTGGCTGTGTTTGTAAATAAGAAGTGGTGCAAACCTGGACACTGTACAGTTAAGGAGCAGCTGTGTAACAAGGACGTGGAGTTGCTTGCCATTAGCTTACGGCCCTGCTATCTGCCTCGAGAGTTCTCACATGTGATTCTGATCGCTGTGTATGTTCCTCCCTCTGCTAATGCTGAGACAGCACGTGACACACTGCACTCCTGTACGAGCACACTCCAAACTAAGCATCCACAGGCTCTCTTCCTGATTTCTGGAGACTTCAACCATGCATCTCCTGCAACTGTTCTGCCTACATACACCCAGTATGTCACCTGCCCCACAAGAGACAATAAAATATTGGATTTATTTTTTGCCAACGTCAAGGAGGCTTATTCTTCATCCCCACTGCCTCCCCTGGGTAGAGCTGACCACAATATTGTCCATCTGCGGCCTGTGTATCAGCCCATTGTGCACAGACAGCCTGTGGTGCCCCGTGTGGTGAAGAAGTGGACTGCTGAGAGTGAGGAGGCTCTGAGAGACTGCTTTGACACCACAGTGTGGACAGAGCTCTGTGACCCCCATGGAGAGGACATTAATGCGATGACTGAATGCATCACGGACTACATAAATTTTTGTTTTGAAAACATCGTTCCCTCCCAAACGGTGCGGTGTTTTTCAAACAATAAACCATGGATTAACCCTGACATAAAGGCTCTGCTGAAGGAGAAGAAGAGAGCTTTTAGGTCAGGGACCAAGGAGGAGCTGAAGGCTGCACAGAAGAGGCTGAGGAGAGAAATCAGAATGAGCCAGGCCAGCCATAAGAGGAAGATGGAGCGACAGCTACTGGAGAGGAACATCCAGGGGGTGTGGAGAAGTCTCAAGACCATCTCAGGCTTCAAAGCACCTCCTGCCCAGATGGAGGGGGACCTGCAGTGGGTGAATGACCTCAATGCTCACTTCGGGAGATTTGATCAATCACCCGGCACCCCTCCCCCCACCCAGCTGCCAGCTCCCACCTCCCCAGCTGGACAATGGGGAACTCCTGCTCCTCTTCACACCTTTACCTCTGCTCCACAGCCCTCCACCAAACATGGACTCACCCATCCCCCCAGCCGGCCACTGTCATTCTCTGCAGCCCAGGTGAGACAGGAGCTCAAGAAGATTAGACCGAGGAAGGCAGCAGGACCAGACGGCATCAACTCCAGGCTCCTTAAGTCCTGTGCAGACGAGCTGTGCGGAGTTGTGGAGCATGTCTTCAACATGAGCCTTAAGCTGAGGGTGGTGCCACAACTCTGGAAGACCTCCTGTGTGGTACCAGTGCCTAAGACACCGCACGCTAAAGACCTCAGCAGCTTCAGGCCGGTGGCTCTAACATCCCACCTGATGAAGACACTGGAGAGACTGGTCCTTGGCCACCTCCGCTCCACCGTGAGCTCAGCGATGGACCCGCTGCAGTTTGCGTACCAGCCTGGCATCGGAGTGGAGGATGCCGTCATCTACCTGCTGCATCGCTCACTGTCTCACCTGGAGAACCCCGGCAGCACTGTGAGGATTCTCTTCTTTGACTTCTCCAGTGCTTTCAACACCATCCAGCCACTGCTCCTCAGGGACAAACTGGAGACCGCCGGTGTGGACTGTGACCTGGCAGACTGGATCCTGGACTACCTCACAAACCGGCCCCAGTTTGTGAGAGCCAAGAACTGTGTGTCTGACCTCATGACCTGCAGTGTGGGGCGCCCAGGGCCCTGTCCTCGCGCCCTTTCTTTTCACCCTCTACACTGCAGACTTCAGACACAACACGGACAGCTGTGTCCTGCAGAAGTTCTCTGATGACTCCGCCATCATTGGTCTCATCAAGGATGACGATGATGGGGAGTACAGAGGACTAATACAGGACTTTGTGGACTGGAGTCAGCGGAACCACCTCATCATCAATGCAGGGAAGACCAAGGAGATGGTGGTGGACTTCCGCAGACGCCACTCTACTGCCCCCTCAGTGAACATCCAGGGAAGGGACATTGAGAGAGTGGACTCTTACAAGTACCTGGGTGTTCATCTGAACAATAAGCTGGACTGGACTCATAACACAGACGCACTGTACAGGAAGGGCCAGAGTCGGCTCTATCTCCTGAGGAGACTACGGTCCTTTGGAGTGAGAGGGCCACTCCTGAAGACCTTCTATGACTCTGTGGTGGCATCAGCCATCCTGTACGGTGTGGTCTGCTGGAGCAGCAGCATCACAGAGAGGGAGAAGAAGAGGCTGGACAAGGTCATTAAGAAGTCCAGCTCTGTCCTGGGCTGTCCTCTGGACTCAGTGCAGAAGGTGGGGGACAAGAGGGTCCTGGCTAAGGTCACCTCTATGCTGGACCATGAGTCTCACCCCCTGCAGGACGCTCTGTCGGCTCTGGAGAGCAGCATCAGTGACAGACTGATTCACCCTCGCTGTGTGAAGGAGAGGTTTCGCAGGTCTTTCCTTCCTGCTGCTGTCAGACTGTACAACGAACAATGTTAACATGTCATTCAACGTATCTGCACTTACAAATATTCACCTATAATCCAGAGTCTATTTTTAGGTATAGTTTTAAAATTATCCTAGGCCATTATTTATTTATTTATTATATTGCATGTTACTTTTTCCTGCTGTTCTTGATCTGTGCGTTGCAACACTGGAATTTCCCCACTGTGGGACTAATAAAGGCATATCTTATCTTATCTTATCTTATCTTATGTTTAGAGCTTTTTACAACTTTTGGAGATGCCTTTAATATGTTTAATATGTTCAAAGGTCATACATGGATGTCTCAGTAACTTTACAATCTCTCCCGGGCCCCATTTAAACCCTCCTTATGGTTAGCTGATGTGATGTGCAGTAGTTTCATTACCAGGATGCACACTGATTGTGTTGTGATAGCACATGAAGGGGGAGTGACTTAGCATAGAGAGCAAAGGGAGGGGAGATTCAGTGTCAACAACAAAAAGTAGGATGGTGGCGCCTTGGTGGATGGTGGGTATTGCAATTCCAGTTCTAGCTACGGCAGACTTCGAGGGTCACCCGGGCACGACGTAACGCGGACAGCTCGACGTACCTGGAGGTGGGTTCACCGGCAGCCGCGCCCGAACTGCGCGCATGCGTGAAGTGCACCTGGCGCTGTGCGCGGGTGGGGGGAATCGGGAACCGGACCGCGGAGGGCGGAGGGCGGAGGGCAGTCTGCACTTGGGGGGACGAAGGCGGAACCCGGGGTGCGGGCCTGCGCTGCGACAAAGCCCCAGCCGCGGTAGGTACTATGTTCTTCTTCTTTTCCTCTTAGATGAAGGTGCTTGCTCCTGCGATGTATGTGCGGAGTAAGTGTGATCCGGCAACATGCTTGTCGTTGTTTATCCAAACGCGTACTATCTCGTTGTGTGAAATCCACGGGCCAGTGCCGACAGCTATAAATAAAATGGCGAATGCGGAGCCCAAAATACAGTATGTCCTTCTGCGGCTCTCGTAATCAAAATGGATGCCTCTACATGGGGAAGATCCCCTTTTATGCGACTATATCTTAGTCCAACAGAATACTTTGATTTCATGATGGAAGTGAAAAGGCTTGGAAAACAATGTATTTTTGAATGGGTATCTTCAATTTCGGTAATTAAGGGTAAAAATCTTACACAGTGTACCTTTAAAACATGTTAATATGTTGTTTTCAGCATATATAGCATTTTCAAACATTAAAAGGTGATCTTTCTAAATATGTATTATGAGTTAATACCTCATAGAAATAAAATACCTCCTCTCTAATACAGTCAGTACACGACTTAGTATAGTTTGGTTCTGAGCTTGTGGGTCTGTAGAGAACGGGGCAGTGAATAGTGTGAGATGAGAGTTCCACTTCCTGCTGCTGCTGCTGCCTCATCATCCAGTCTCTCAGCTCCTCCTAAATCCAGACTTGTCCTCCTGAAAAAATTGTCCGGGAGGGGTTTCTCAAATTGTAAACCCAAATTTGACAACAATAACACGACATTTTTATGATTCTGTGTCCAGCAGGTTTGTCTTACAAAGTGTAAATCCAGGAGGATTTTGAGAGCTGATATGCAGGTAAGACTTTTCAGAGATTTTATATTCATCTCTGGCCTAGAATGTAACCATGGTTAAAACATGTTTGTAGTGTTTTATTTGAAATTAGGGTATTGTGTTTTATGTAAGGCCTGTTTCCATGAAGCAAATTGTTTTTGACTGCCCATCTACAAGAGTGACAGTTGTACAAAGATTTGAATGTGTTGCTTCCAGAGTCATTTACAAACCAGATATCCAGAGCACTGCTAGAGCTGTGGGTAAGTTCATGAATGTTAGAGTTGATGTTAGATAGTCGTTTTTTGCACCATTCTGAAAGTGAGGTTAACAGTTCAAATAAAAAGACTAAAATAAAATACACATCTCTGTATCGTTCAGAAAAAGGAAGATGTTTGAGAACCAACAAAACACAGACCACAGATGAACAAAATAAGTAAACCAACTTAAATTATTTTAAGCGACTCATATTTTTCTCAACATATACTCCCTAGTGAACATTTATCATGTGTGTATTCTTTCCACATGTATAATTCTAATGTTCATGTGATTCTGTTCTGGTCCAGTATTGGATTAGAGCGTAAAAGGTGCTTTAAAGGGACAGTGTGTAAGATTTTTACCCGTTAATTACTGAAATTGAAGATACCCATTCAAAAATACATTGTTTTCCAAGCCTTTTCACTTCCATCATGAAATCAAAGTATTCTTTTGGACTTAGATATAGTCACATAAAAGGGGGATCTTCCCCATATAGAGGCAGCCATTTTGAATACGAGAGCCGCAGAAGGACATTTGGGCTCATCCTTCGCCGAGGCTCCTGCTAACAGCTGCTCAGCCGCGCTGCATATGGCTCCCCCCTTCCCCCCTCCCCTTCCCCTTCTCTCCTTCGCTCCTCTGCTCCCATATGCAGCCAGGAGCGAAGGAGAGAAGGGGAAGGGAGGGGGAAGGCGGGAGCCTCGTGTAAAGAAGCATGCTGCTGGATCACACATCGTAATGGATATAACACGTATTTTGGACTAAATTGTTTTATTGGATTTTATTCGCTGGATCCTTATGGACAGATTGAGACCAAGTTTATGGTGAAATACAGAGTTTGACCTGTGCAGAGCCTTCAAAGGTAAGCTAAGTAAGCTAAGTTTTGTGCTTTTCTGTATAAAAGCCCCATGTGCTCGGGGAGTGATTGTTTTGCAGGGAAATGAATTGCATAGTCAAAAAGAGGAGACTGTAAGGTTTCATTTGATGTGTAGATTGTCATGAATCATGATCGGAATTGTGTGTTTTCATGCGAAAAAAAAAAAAAAAAGTGTTTTATGTATACAGCGGTTCGTGCACGCGAGCTGGCGGCGCTACGGCGCGCCCGGGTGACCCTCGTGGTCTGCCATAGCCAAAAGAGGAAGTGGAATAGCTACTAACCACCTATGCGCCACAAATCCTACACACTGTCCCTTTAAGTATATTTTATCATGTACAAAAGAGTAGCTCATCATATTGTAATCATGTGTTATTCCTGTGTCCCCAGGCAGAGAGCAGAGTATTCACTGGAATAAATCCTCACACTGTCCGGCTCCAAACTGTGTGCCTCTGTACCTGTGATCTGTGTGTTTGATTCTGTTTAAGACAATAGAGAAGTATGCAAAACTAAAGAGTGCATTTGTATTATTTTACTTAAAAAATTCAAATCAAATACATTTGACATTGCATGTTAAAATAATTGTGTAGACAGAATTAAATTATACATAAAAAATAAAACCATGTAAAAGGCAAGTTTTCATGATAAGGTAAAATAAGTTAAATATGTGTATCATATTTAACTTATTTTACCTTATCATGAAAACTTGCCTTTTACATGTGTATTGGCAGTTCGAATCCCACTCTTGACAGGTTGACTGTGTGTGATCCCAGCTCCCACAGATGAGTGCTGTCGTGTCCTTGGGCAAGACACTTAACCCACCTCGCCCCCATTGTCTGCGGACACTGGTAACCCCCATGGCAAAAGTACATCAAGGCCAATTGTGGACCGTCCTCCCGTGGACCCACCACCCGCGGGAGGATTCATGGGGGCTGGTGCATTGTGTTGTGGGCAGCAGATCTGCTTGGACTGCTGCTCCTGCGCAGAAATGGAAAAGCAGAAGAAGATGGATGGATGGGTATGCGTATCAAGCATGAGTTGATCAAATTTCATCAACATGAAATATTGATGTTCATGTTCTGGGAAAAATATGTGTAGAGGGGATATAAATAAGTTTCAAAGCCTTTATTGCATGCAGCCACTTTACTTTTTTTATTTTTTTTTTAACGCAAATCCAATGATCTTTTTTTCCCAGTGTATACTGTGTTAGTACATTTCTAGGTTTCTAGGCTTTTTATCTATAGTTTACCTATATGTTTAACTATAAGTATTCACAAATTGAACTACTGTTTACAATGGGATTAAAGTTTATTACTTTATATAAACAAAATATATTATATACATTACAAAAAATTGACTCTTGTGAGCTTTAAGCCGTGTTATGTTGTTACTTCATCAAAAACGTACATGGAGTTGTGTTTTGTTTCATTCACACATGTTTGAGTAATCCTACATTGTTAGTCCAAAGCTCAAAATGCTCTGTTCCACCTTGTGATGTCATGAAGCAGTCTGTTAACAGCCTTTAGTTCAGTAGAGATTGGCAGTTCTAGGACTGAAATTATCCAAATGATTCTAGTAAATGTGTATGGAGTTTAAAAACACAGCGGAGCACTTTCAATATTACCACATGACATCACAAGGTGGAACACAGTGTTTTCTGTTTGAGAAAAGAGCTCAGCCTAAATATACAGGGTTTGTGTGTTAAACATGTGTGAATTAAACAAAACACAACTCCAGGTATGTTTGTGATGAGGAAACAACATTATACAGTAGATCAGAAAATAGTGCAGTATGGGCCCTTTAAAATTTGAGATTTGGTTGTTGGTTGTAATCCAGTTTGCATGAGATCACTGTGTCTTTGGACAAGAAACTCCACACACCAGGTCGGTATGAAAGAAATATGCAGTCAATACTACTTTTACTCTTATTTTACTCAAGTTATTTTTTACGAAGAAGTGAAAGAACAATGCAACAACTTGGTTTAGAAAAGCACTTTAAAAGACTAATTTCTTCTTGAATTTATGATCAGATCCACCATCTTAAGATATTTCAGCACCACTGGAGACACTGTCGTCACATCATCAGTCTTTGGTAAATTAAATGTTGGTGATTTTTGAAAAGGTCGAGACAAATCTTCAAGGCGACGGGAGGTTTTCATCTTTGTCATGGAAACCAAAGATAGCAGCTACTTGCTTGTCTCCATGGAGATGTTAAGGCTTTCCCTGGAATGGACTTTAAACATTTCCATCCAGCATTTATTAATTACAGGTGTTTCTATTGCTCAAAAAGACAATAATTCCTTGTGTGAATAGGGGCGACTCTCTAAAGATCTGACTTCTAATGTAGCGTAGTGCTGTAACCTGCTCATCTCCCTCGTGATTGATAGGTTTAACCCTCCACTAGAAATGTTATTTAGTACACCTTTAATAATGCCCTGTTGTTAAAGTTGCATTGTGTAACTTTTCTTTAGAACAGTCCGCCACCTGAAAGAAAGTCTCCATGGAGATATTATTGCTTTCCTTGGAATGTTCCATAAGTTACAGGTCAGATCTGTGGAGAAGCGAACCCGCTCACAGTAAGAATGCAGGTTTTTACAAGCTACTTTTGAACAATACCAAACCTGTAAGTTTAAAGCCATGTTATGTGACCTTTTTGCCAAAAATATATTAAAATAAAAGTTTGTATTTCCAGCATAGATGTTTTTATTGTACTGAAAAATATAGAAAAACATGAACCTTTACAGTGAGAAGGCTTGCATCTCCACAAACCTGACCCTTATTTGTCCTGGAGGAGGCTCCTGTACTGCTTGTTTTCATGGAAATATTGTTCCTTTGACTGTAATATTCCACAGTATGGTATAAAACTTTATTTACATGGGGAAAGTTCCAAAGTTTGGTTTTACCTTTCTACTTCCACATCATAAATGTTCCATATTATTACTTTAATGCTACAGTTTTACAAACCAGAATAACAAAACTGAAATCAAAATTTTGCACAGACAGCTGTGCATTTGGCAAACTTTTGTGTCGTGTGGTTTGTCCTGTTGTTAGTTGCCATGGTTTCCTGTTGCTGATTGCCAGGGGAGATGATTCAGAAGTTGTTTCAAATTAGTTTGGATCAAAACACATCTTTTGTTGAACAAAAATCAGCTGTGATGTGTGCCACTGCCGTCTCGATTGCTTTCATCTCCAAATGTAATCAACAAATCACTACAAAAACATGGCCAGGGATTCAGAATACACACAAGATTTGAGTTGCTTTAATTTAACAGGGACTTTGCACAGTAAATGTATTGCACAGAGGATGCCCTAAAAACTTGGCAACTTCAACGCAACTTCAGCCAATCCCCGCGAATTCAGGGCGGTGTTGCAATTTTGACCAATCACCACAACTTTTCCACAATTTTTACTAATTTTTACCAGTCATCTGCGACGTATTGAACGCCGACCAACTTCCTTCTGTGTAGGAGACATAACAGATGAGGTGCACGGTGCGTTTGTGTGTGTGTGTGCGGCAGAGGCGGTGGGTCACGTGAGTGTGGGTGCGTGCACGTACGGAAGTGTGTGCGTGTAAAAGCGCGCGCTCACCTGTCACACAGAGGAGAGAGTCAGGGTTGGGGTGTAGCCGTATTTTTTGTTGAACGCAAACCATTCATTCATCTTTCACGTTAATCTGTTCATCCTGCTGTTTCCATGAGTTCCATTTCATCCTGCTGCGCTGTCATAACTGTGTGCGCTCTTTTTGTAATAAATGCACAAAACGCATATCTGGATCTCAGCGTATCTGTCACCATAGCCTCCTCTTTGCGCGTCATAAATCTGTGAGCCATAGGACCCAACCTCATATTCTCGGCGGCTAAAAGGTTTGAGTTTGGAAGCCGCAACATTCTGCTTTACTTCCGTGTGACAAAACTAAACTGCGGCCGTGTCCCAGTTCCCAGAGCGCACAGCTCGGAGCGCGGCCCGAAGGGGGCTCAGACTGCAGTCAAGGAGGTGCACACTTGCTCAGGCCAGACTGCAGTCCGCGGACCGCTTAACGACTGCGGTCTTCGGACCGCGTGTTAACTGCGCATGGGACAAAAAAGAAGTGGGACAGCAGTCGTCGCGCCGGTGTTCTGTCGAAATGTGTGACGCACATGCCCTTCGGGCCACGCTCCGAGCCGCGCGCTCTGGGAACTGGGACACGGCTTCTAATGGCAAAGAAACATGTCTGCGGCGTCATTTGCCCACAAAAATAACAGCAAAAGACTGCGTGTCTTTGTATTATTCTTTGTCAGTAATAACTCAGTATTCAAAATATTACTAAATTTTAATTACAAAAAGCGAAAATCGCAACTATTTATCACAACTTTCACTTCCTCCCGCAACAAAATCGCAACAAAAACCTTAAAAGCACCGCAACTTTCATCGCAACTTTTTGGAAAAGCTCCCGCAAATTCAGGCATTTTAGCCCGCAACAATCACAAAAAATGCCCGCGAAATCCTGGGGGGTCTGAGTTTTACTTTACTCTAGTTGGTTGTGAAGTGACCAATCACGTAAACAGAGAAGCGAGAAAAGTCGTAGTAAGGAAGACCACAGAGTGAAGAGGTGAATTTTAAAAGAACTACCAGGCAAAATGGTTTTTCAGTGTGCATTTAGAAAATGTACAAATAAAGCCCGCAGGTGGGCACCACAAAGTTTTCACAGCTTTCCCGTGCACGATCGAGAAAGGACTCGACTGTGGCTTGTAGCTGCTGGCTTAGACATCAACACACCGGTGGAGACGCTACATAAACAGAAGATTTGCAGTGATCATTTCGGACCAGACGACTACACCAAATCCCTTGGAAAGCCTAGTCTGACAACCACTGCAGTACCATCTGTCTTTCCATGCGCAAGATCCCGTGATGAAGAACAGGTTTGTACCTTTTTTACCCAAGCTTGCTCCTGTCGTTACGTTAGCGTGCTGGTCAAAAGGCATGCACGCTCATAAAGTTGTTGCTAGCCCGTGAACATTCATGTTGAAGAGACAGCCCCGCATTGATCGTTCATTCCAACAAACAATGCAACAACCCGGTTTTCTGTAGCTGTAGCGGGGACTAACTCACCGACACTCTCTCGCGTTCTGCCCTTTCAACATCCATCTCTCTCAACTCTTCGTCTGTATATTCCAAGCATCGGGGAGACCTCCAAACGTGGCCATGTCTGGATTGTAGAACAGGGCAGGCTACTGCCCTGCTACTGTACTGTACTGCTACGGCTAACGACGACAGCTGAAGGTAAACAAAAAACAGCTGGAAACCTAACTGCAAGGTGATATCACTCCGCCCATGCCTAGCTAGATCGGGGGGGAAATGAGCTGTTGCATAAGGACATAAATCCTTTAAATTACAAGGTTGATTATATTTCTAAAATTGTTCCATCAACACATACATTTACATCGACAGTCTGCCGTTATAATTGACTTGTTTTGGGTGCACTATGGAGTGGGTAAGCCTGATTAAAATCCGGCTACCATTTACCGTTGACTTGCGCTAGCCTAGCATCTGAAAACTCTGCAGCTGGAAGGACTGCATGAAATTCACTAAAAAGTGTCTCCACATCTCTGCAGCACTCTGGCTAACTCGGAAATGAGCCCCCATGTCAGAAATCCTGGAATATCCCTTTAAATTAGACCGAAAATTAAAACAAACACCCAGTTTTTTTTCCTGTTGATCCAACCATACCAACATACCAAACATTCTGATACCAAACAGCAGCCACTTTGTGTTAAGGCTGCAAATGTTAATTTGACAAGACATTTTTCAGGTTTAGATTAGGATCAGAGTTTACGCCTCTGAACTTTAGTATTTGGTGTAAATAGATCAGTTGTTTTTTTGGCATTACTGTGTTGGTTTAGGGGAAGAAAAGTACTACCATCAAGCATTAAGCTTGACAAAAAAAAGAACTCTTTTTTTAGACCTGGCACATCAGGCGAATAGGAAAACACTATTTAAAAGTTGTTTTTAGGGTCTCTATTGCACAGACCAGATTTAGTGGAAAGCTAATTTTCATGTGTCATTTCTGGAAAGAGGCAAAATGACAGCAGTTTAACTGTGTTAAACCCATGGAACATTTAAAATACCCAGATAAACAACAAGTCCAACACTCCTCACTAGCAGAGGAGCACCTCATCAGCACTCTAAATACAAATGTACAAACTGAAATATTTAAATATTTACATTATTCCTACAGACAGGGGATCACTAATGGCTACAGCCCTGACTCCCTTTAAGACACAAGATTGAATTTAAAATGTCCCAGAGTGCTATACGCCCTCGCAGATACAGGGAGCACCAGGCTCCTGCTGCTTTGATTGACAGGTGGATTAGCCAAACGGGGAAATGCATGCTTCATCCATATCAAAATCTCTCCTTGTGACACAGGAGACTAAATTTAGAGTGAAATTGTCCTGCCCTTGTTTACCAGCTAATTTCACTCTAAAATTCCTCCCTTAGTGGTAGGGGCACTTATCTATGTAAATTAGTATCAGCTATTGTCAATTGAAAATGCTTCTGCATGAGAGTCTTGATTTTAAAACAGTGTCCATGTTAATACCGCTGAAACCTTCTCTACATTGGACCACTCCATCGTTAAAATGGTTTTAAGACCTGTGCCCTTAAAAATCCAGCAACTACAATTCACTGTCAAATATTTAACGTGTTTCTGTTTTAAAAAAAAAAATCGAAGTGAGAAATTCATCAGCACTTTAAACACCACCCCTCCCTCACACCTCCTCCTCAGTCTGGTCTGATATCAAACGCCCCTTTAAAGTCTTGTTTATCCACCAGACATTGGCCGTTTCCCAATCCACCGACGGCACGCTTGTTAGCGTCCTTGGAACGGGATATGCGTCATATCCGGCGCGACAAGGGCCGTTCCATTCGTTTTTTTCCCCCTGCACCGTCAAGACGAGCTCTGAACGGCGCCGTCGTTTCCATGGAAATCGGGGCGTGGACCAAGTGTGCAAACATGCACGCTCCGCACACTCAAAAGCCCCAGCATGCACAGCGCGGGACTACAAAGACCGACTCGCCAGCGACATCCACAAGTGAGAGTTGCGACGTCACTATAAAATATACGTACTGGTTCTCCTCACCTACAACTATGCTACATGAAACTCTTCATAAACTACGCTAAACATGTGTGACAGTAGCCGTAACGGCATAGATCACGGCACCTGTATTACCGTTCACATGCTTTTCCCCTTACACTTCTATATTTCCTTTGCTGTTGTAATGCTGGATATTCTACAGTGTCGCCATGTCCAGCGTTTACTCTAAGCTGCGCACTGTTCGCACATTCTCAGCGCACAAGAAAACTTGTGCAGCGCACTGTAAATCAGGGATGAAAGAGCTTTTTATTCAGCCGCGGGGGCATTTTTTTTATATCTGCAAAGTGCGAGCCGCGCGGGGGGGGTTCATTTCGGATGTGGAGTTAGTGTGTTTGCTCAGACACATTAAAAATTAGGGGGAACATTGGCCATGTCCCAATTCCAAGTATTACTAGTCGCAATAGTATAATATTTTTGTCTTTAGGGAACAAGGAGCAGACCACCCAGCTCATTGAGCTGAGGCGGGACCTGTTCAATTTCGCAGGCGGCCATGTGAGAAACGTAGTGCACTAAGGACAGAGCGAGTGTGCGCCGTCTCGACGACAGACTGAGTGCACACTCACAAGCGTGCCGTCACTGAATTGGGAAACGGCCATTGCTAATTTTACCCACAATGCATCAGTACCATCAGCTGTCCTGCATGACAACTGATCACAGCGTGAGCAGGGAGGCTGTATCCCCCTGTGTGTTAGACATGTGAGCTTTACGTGGCCAATTAGGAGAAAACCATGTAAAATGTGACACTGTGATTTGATTTTTCTATCTATCTATCTATCTATCTTTCTTCTTCTTCTTCTTCTTCTTCTTCAACTATAACAAGCACCAAGCCAAAAGAAGACTGAGAATATATCAGATCAAAACACCTCTTGTCCTGGTTAGTTATATGAACATAAGTATTATGAAAATACATATTTATGTATTAATTTACGTTTTACATTACAGTAAGTGCATTCAGACATTTTAGATTTAAACCATCTGGATATCGGCATTGAAACTGGCAACCCATTCTGCTTTCTGATTCGAAAATCATCTTGAAAAACAAAAGACAAAATTTGAATAAAAGCAAAACTTGAATTGAAATGAAGAATAAATCAGTATTACAATTTTTATCAGTAAAAATGATATTTGATTTGAACAGGTTTAACTCATATCTAGGGACATAGTTAGGTCATGTTAATGGAAGTTCAAATTGAAATCTTACACATGGTTCCTGTAAAATAAAAAAAATAAAAAAATTCTGATCTATGTTATAACGTTTCCTAATCAGAAACATACGTGGAGTTGTGTTTTGTTTAATTCACACATGTTTAACACACAAACCCCAACACATTTAAAGGAAAATTAAAGTTTTTTACAATCTGAGCCTTATTTTGGTAATAAAACAAGTTGTTTTACTCACCCATAGCACTTTGGTGTCATATGGAGCACTTCCAGAGATGTTTTAGATTTGCGATCTCTGTAATGTGAGTTCTCGGGGCAAATGTTTGCGGTCTCCAAATAACACAAACTTTAACACTTTTCAAATCATGGAAGCTCAATGTCTTAGTCTACGCTTTCATTTGAGTCAAAAGTGGCCTGTAATCCGAGATTTATCCATAGTTTCGAGTAGATGAGGAGGCCAGTGCGCATGTGCGGAGTCACATCTTATTTCGCTCTCAGCTCCCGGGACCCAAACATGAAACGCAAAGCTGTAAATGATGGATAAATCTCGGATTCCAGGCCACTTTTGACTCAAACTAAAGTGTAGACTAAGACATCGAGCTTCTATGATTTGAAAAGTGCTAAAGTTTGTGTTATTTGGAGACCGCTCGGGGCATATATTACATGCTCGGGGCATCAGGGAGAACGTGCAATACGGCTATCGCTAATCTAAAACATCTCTGGAAATGCTCCATATGACACCAAAGTGCTATGGGTGAGTAAAACAACTTGTTTTATTACCGAAATAAGGCTCAGATTGTAAAAAAAACGTTAATTCTCCTTTAAGCTGATTTCTTCTCTTAGATTGAAAACACTCTGTTTTGCCTTGTGATGTCATGCAGTAATACAGAAAGTGCTCCACTGTGTTTTTAAATTCACTTTAACTAGAATCATTTGATCTACTGAACAAAAGGTAAGCTGTTGAAACTTAAAAACTACTGCTTCATGCCTTAAAGCTCACAAGAATCTCCCAGTGTTTTGTTTCCTTTTTGTTTTGGGTGTGAAGAGAGGTGGATTGTGGTAGTTTTTTTTTTTTTTTTTTTTTTGTCTGTTTGATTTTGTCATGTTCAAATTTAATAAATGTGTTATATAGGGCCTTTAACTATGCCCTATTCTGTTTTCTGTAAGTTGGAGTAGCCATACATGTAGGGAAACATATGGTTATAGAACTACACTGGGACTCACTGAGAGAGCTGTGAAATAATGTGAAGTGTTAGGTTTCTTTGCACGCTGCAAGGTATGGAGAGTACAATCATTACAACACGGCGGGAGGTCTTATAATACTGTACAGCCTGTGCCATACGGTGAGACATTCTTGTACACTGTAACAAACAGGCTGGTTTCTATGGCAAGCCGGTTTAATATTTAAACACTAAGTTTGACTATCCAGAATTAAAGGAGAATTAAAGTTTTTTTTACAATCTGAGCCTTATTTCGGTAATAAAACAAGTTGTTTTACTCACCCATAGCACTTTGGTGTCATATGGAGCACTTCCGGTGATGTTTTAGATTTGCGATCTCCGTAATGTGAGTTCTCGGGGCAAATGTTTGCGGTCTCCAAATAACACAAACTTTAGCACTTTTCAAATCATAGAAGCTCGATGTCTTAGTCTACACTTTCGTTTGAGTCAAAAGTGGCCTGTAATCCGAGATTTATCCATAGTTTCGAGTAGATGAGGAGGCCAGTGCGCATGTGCGGAGTCACAGCTTATTTCGCTCTCAGCTCCCGGGACCCAAACATGAAACGCAAAGCTGTAAATTATGGATAAATCTCGGATTAGAGGCCACTTTTGACTCAAACGAAAGTGTAGACTAAGACACTGAGCTTCTATGATTTGAAAAGTGCTAAAGTTTGTGTTATTTGGAGACCGTATGCCCCGAGAACTCGCATTACGGCTATCGCTAATCTAAAACATCCCCGGAAGTGCTCCATATGACACCAAAGTGCTATGGGTGAGTAAAACAACTTGTTTTATTACCGAAATAAGGCTCAGATTGTAAAAAACATAAATTCTCCTTTAACACTGTCGATATCAGCAACGTCTTTCCAACTACACGTAATTTAATTTTGGATACTGGGAACTGTCACTTGAGATATCTGTAACGTAATTTAGACTAGACAAAACAACACAGATATCTGCAATTCAGTTTTGACTAGGCAAAACGGAATTACGGATGAATAGCCGAAGTGAGCTCATATCTCGGGAACCCTTCATAGGATTATTTTCAAACTTTTCACAGATGTTCGCGTCCTTCCCAGGATTCCCCATAAAAAAATTACAGGGCCCCAGCTCAAACCCTCTAGCGCCACCAACAGGTCAAAATTTGAGGGACATTTCTGCTTGTAACTTTTGAACCGTAAGTCAGATTTTCAAAAACGCACGTCATCAAATTAGGCTGGGTCACTGCTTGGCCCCACATTGCTGCTTGCAGCTATATTTTATTTATTTATTTATTTATTTATTTTAAGAGATAAGTTGGTATCATAAATGCTCTCTTTTATGTAACTTTTATCTTGTGTCCTTTGTAAACCCACTCAAGCATTCTGCTAACTAACTGCTCTAATCTGCTTTCTGGTGACACTTGAAGCTTTGATTCCTTCCTTTGTTTAGTCTAGAACAATAGTGCTCAAAGTACCCCTTAAGAAAAGATCTGTCTTTTTGAGTACCAACAGAACTAAGCCAGATCTATAACAGAATTCCAAATCTAAACCAGGTCTATAACAGGACTAAATCGGGTCTAAAATAGCTCAGTTATTACAGCAGTTATAAACAAGGATGAAGTTAAAGGAGGACATAATGTCGCTTAAATAGAACTGCAGAAAGGAGCTGTGTGCCAACAATGGTACATGTACCACCGTTTGAGAACCACTGGTCGAAATGGT
The DNA here is from genome assembly GCA_036785185.1 of Paratrypauchen microcephalus. NCBI lineage: Eukaryota > Metazoa > Chordata > Actinopteri > Gobiiformes > Gobiidae > Paratrypauchen > Paratrypauchen microcephalus. Next base: position 5,946,336 of record JAVJIX010000031.1, on the reverse strand, counting down.
TATTGTTTCAAGGTGACTGGAAGCTCTAGGCCTCTAGCATTATTACTTCAAGCCTAATTATTTCCTAGTGATGCATAAAAATATCATAAAGCTGACACATGAACTTTAGCAGATCAACACTAATGGAAAATGTATTGACTTGACTAAGTGTTTAAACATGCTGTAATGTTAAAAAGCTTACTTAGGCTTGTATTTTGATTGATTAATTTTGAGTAATCTTGTATAGTCCTGCATTTCAGAAAATGTCTGTTTGCACCTACCCCCTATCCCCGCCCACTGCTCTGTACATTTAGGTCATACAACAACAGATAATCAGTTCTGTAGAATTGAACAGAAAGTCAGTGAACATTTTGTATTGTTTAGATCACCATGCTACCTTATATTGTTTTGAAAATGTTATATTCACCAAAAACAACATATTCACATGCTCTCCACGCAAAGTCACTCCCCCTTCAGAGCTCTATCAAAACTCAATCAGCGCGCGTCCTGCTGATGAAAGTATATTGCACATCGCATCACGTTTGTCAAGTTTCTGTGTACAGTTTTGCGTCATGTTTTTGTATATTAATAGAGAATTGTCGTGTGGGAGCATGGGTGACGTAGGCCTGTGGGCGGTGTATTGGAGCACAGGGCACCTGAGAGATCCCTAAATTACTCAAACACATCTAATCTAATCACATGACATCTAAACCCTCTTCAGGCATGTTTTTAATGTGTGAGCAACATTATAACATTGTATTTAGCATAATACCTCCTCTTTAAATAGTTTTAGACCAATGTTTTGGTTTATAGTGAAAGAATTTTAAAACCTCTTGAGGTAGGAATCCTGAGGAAGTTTCTCTTTATTTCATTTAATATCAATATATCAATATCAAACAATATTTATAAAGCGATTTTCATACAAAATTGTAGCACAAAGCGCCTTACAGTGGTTAAGGATTAGAAGATTGACCTTTATTGATCTCGCACAGGAGAAGTTGTTTCTATATTTGACCCGGGGACCATCCCCATGATTTTGTTATTTAGGCTTGGTCAGGCCCTAAGCTGGAGGATTTTACCTATGGTGCATGTTTTGGGTTGGTGGGGGAAACCGGAGTGCCCGGAGGAAACCCACCCAGACACGGGGAGAACATGCAAACTCCACACAGAAAGGCCCGGGCAACCCGAACCTTCTTGCTGTGAAGCAGCAAGAGTGCCTGACACTCAGCCACCGTGCTGCCAGAGGGGAAAAAAACAAAACAGACAAACAAACAAACAAACAAACAGATGGACAAACAAGCAAACAGACGAACAAGCAGACAAACAAACAAACAAACAGATGGACAAACAAACAAACAAAAGAACAAACAAGAGACAAGCAAACAGACGACCAAAGTCAATCAAAGGCCAAGCTAAACAGGTGAGTCTTGAGCCCACTCTTAAAAACATGAACGTTCTCTGCAGCCCTGAGGTCCTCAGACAGTTCCATAGACGAGGGCCGTAGTACTGAAAAGACGCCTCTCCGTGAGTGTGTGTCCTGACTTTGGGAATAACCAGGAGCCTGCTGCCGGAGGAGCGCAGGGCCCGTGAAGGTTCGTAAGGTAAAAGCAGTTCTGAAAGATAAGAAGGCCCAAGACCATTAAGACATTTAAAAACCAGTAAAAGAACTTTAAAATCTATCCTGAAACTCACAGGGAGCCAATGCAGAGATTTTAAGACTGGTGTAATGTGGTCCCGCCCTCTGGTCCTAGTCAGGACACGTGCTGCTGAATTTTGTAATAATTGCAAACCTGAAATCCTCTTTTTGGGAAGACCAGAGAGCAGGGCATTACAGTAGTCTGTAATGCCCTGAGATATAACACAAGATGGCGCCGGTGTGTGTGGCCTGCCGTCTGTCTCTGCGTACTCTGCTTGTGTTTTTGGTGGTTCTGTCAATTGTCATGGTAAATGTCAAATCTCTGCTGGTGTATAATCGCCAAACACTTCTGGATCTCCAACCCAAATTTGTGAATTTGGTGGACTTTAATCATGATGGAGGAGGAACATTCTGCCCTCCACTCCTTTCGGGGATACCGGCTTACCTGCGCCGTGTGCCAGCTCCTCCTGCGCGCAGAGCGCGCCGCAGACGCCGGGGAAAGCGCGGGGGCAGGCTGGTGAAGCTGAAGGCTTGGCTGGCACGTTCTGCACTGACATCTCCTGGGATATTCTCGGATTATCACCGCTCCTGTCCGTGGCGTTCTTTGGACCCGATCGGCCCCCATTTGGTGCCTTTGGCTGGCACCGGCGATGGGCCTCGCTCCCTTCGTGTCCCGGCTCCTCACCTCGGTTTGCGCGGGGTGAATCGGCGCAATCTCCGGCCGCTAGCTCGGGCTACCGCTCTAGCAGCTAACACACCGGCTCCTGCTCGGTTTGCCCTGGTGAATGCTAGATCGCTAGCAAACAAAACTTTTATACTTAAGGATTTATTTGAGTCGCGCGGATTGGACTTCTTGTGCGTAACAGAAACATGGATGACTGTGGGTGAGTCGAGTGCCATTTGTGAACTATTGCCCTCGGATTGTTTGTACTTTAACTCCCCTCGAATATCAGGCCGTGGAGGAGGTCTAGCAACTATTTTTAAGAATACTTTTAAGTGTAAGGAGCTCGTACCCACTGTGTCATTCAGCAGCTTTGAGGTGATCCTGTTTGAAGTGAGCGCTGCGCCTCCGTTGTTGTGCGCAATAGTTTATCGCCCACCCAAATACAACAAGGATTTTATTAATGACTTTTCAGAGTTCCTGACTGAATTTGTGGCGATCTATGATCGTATCCTTATTGCAGGGGACATAAACATTCACGTTTGTTGTCCTGAAAAGCCACTGTCAAAAGACTTTTTAAGTTTGATTGACTGTTTTAATTTTGTTCAGTGTGTAACCGGCCCCACGCACGAGCTTGGGCACACTCTCGATCTTGTTCTGACCTATGGTTTTACTGTTGCCAATGTTGAGATTTGTGATGCATCTTTCTCTGATCATTTGCCGGTTCTGTTTGAGATCCCTCTGTCTTGTACCTTGAACAAACCGTGCGGCTCTGTGCGCAGTAGCCGCGTGATTAATTCATCTACTGCTGTGCAATTCTCTTCTGCTTTTAATGTAAATGATTTCACAGGTAATGATCCATCTGTTGATGTACTTTGTGATGCGTTTACCTCTGCGTGTAAAGCTGCGTTAGATTCTGTAGCCCCTATAAAATCCAGGTTGTCTAAACCTAAATCAGAGCCCTGGCTGACTGACGTTACGCGTGCTGCCAGGCGCGAGTGCAGGAGGGCGGAGAGAAAGTGGAAAGGGGATAAGTTGCACATTTCCTTTCAGATGTTGAGAGACAGTTGGCATCGGTATCAAAAACTAGTGAAATCAGCTAGGGCCAGTTACTTTTCAGAGATAATTGATTCTAACAGCCACAACCCTCGTGTGCTTTTTAAAACTGTTAAATCAATTCTCACTGTCCCACAACCCAGTCCTGATGACCCATCCAAATTGTGTGAGGAGTTTTTACAATTTTTTATTAATAAGGTGCAGACTACTAGGGCCCTTATTAGTCCTCCTCTAAACGAGCCTGATATAGCTGTAACCTGTACTGCTGTCTTTCATCAGTTTGAGCCTGTTACTTTGTCATTTGTAGAAAAAGTGGTTGATCAGATCAAGCCTACTGGCTCTCCCACCGATGTTATTCCCCCTCGTCTTTTTAAAGAAGTGTTCCCCACATTGGCCCCTTATGTCCTAGACATTATTAATGCTTGCCTTCTCAATGGACTTGTACCTTCTAGTTTTAAACATGCAGTTGTTCAGCCATTGATAAAGAAGCCTGGTCTGGATCACACTGAGCTCTCAAACTACAGGCCAATTTCTAAGCTGCCTCTGATATCAAAATTACTTGAGAAAATTGTTTACCTACAGCTGAGCTCTTTCTTAAATGAAAATTCAATCTCTGAAGTTTTCCAGTCTGGATTCAAAAAAGGCCATAGTACAGAGACTGCTCTGCTGAGAGTTTTTAATGACATTCTTCTGGCCTCAGACTCTGGAGACACTGTTGCTCTGCTGTTATTGGACCTTACTGCAGCATTTGATACAGTGGACCACCAGATTCTCCTGTCTCGCTTGGAAAACTGGGTGGGCATTAGGGGCTTGGCTCTGTCCTGGTTTAGATCCTACTTGTCCAACAGAAGATTTTCAATTCAAGTTGGGGAGGCTGTGTCGTCTTCTGCTCCATTGACATGTGGAGTTCCTCAGGGGTCAGTTCTCGGACCTTTGTTATTTTCCCTTTACCTACTACCTCTGGGGTCAATTCTACGTAAATACAAGGTGTCTTTCCATTTTTATGCAGATGACTGCCAAATTTATGTGCCTCTGAAGCAGTTAAAGGACCTTTTAGATTGTTTTAATGAGGTGAAAGCATGGATGGCTTGTAATTTTCTCCATTTTAATGAGAATAAAACTGAAGTTGTGTTGCTTACTCCTGGTGATTCAACTGCTGTTATTCCTCCTGAGTTGGGCTCCTTGACCAAGGCAATAAACCCTGTTGTCACAAACCTGGGTGTTAAACTTGACTCTGGTTTGAAACTTGATGCCCAAATAAGAGCAGTCATAAAGACCAGTTTTTATCAGCTGAGGCAACTTGCCAAGGTAAAATCGCTTTTATCTCGTCATCATTTTGAAATTTTAATCCATGCTTTTATCTCCACACGGTTAGATTATTGCAACGCCTTATACTCAGGTCTCAACAAAACCTTGCTTTCCCGTCTTCAGCTAGTCCAAAATGCTGCTGCTCGTCTTTTAACTGGTTCTCGCAAATTCGACCACATAACTCCCATTCTTCAATCTCTCCATTGGCTACCTGTTCAGTTTCGAATTGATTTTAAGATTCTTTTATTTGTTTTTAATTGTCTCCATGGCCTGGCCCCACAGTATGTGTCTGACCTGCTGGTGCCCTACACACCCTCCCGCTCTCTCAGGTCTGCAGGTCAGGTTCTCCTTGTTGTCCCGAAGACAAAAAGGAAACTTCGGGGTGATCGGGCTTTTTCAGTGGCTGCTCCAAGACTCTGGAATGCACTTCCACTGAGTGTTAGACAGGCCGACTCATTTCCGGTTTTTAAATCCCTTCTTAAAACTCATTTTTTTAGATTGGCTTTTAACTCAGTGTGAGTAGTTGACTTTTATCATGTTCTGTTTTTAATGTTACTGTGTGTCATGTTTTGTGTTTTAACCTGTGTACAGCACTTTGGTCGACTGTGTTGTTTTTAAAGTGCTTTATAAATAAAGTTGGATTGGATTGGATTGGATTGGTCTATACGGCTGGTGACAAAAGCATGCATCAGTGTCTCCATATTGGCCTGAGAGAGAATAGGTGCTCTCTCAAAATGCATTAAATAAGCAGCTACTATTTTCGTCTCATTTAAACTGTTTTGTCCTTGCACCCTCTGTTTTCATTGATACAGATTTAATAACACAATAACACAATATTTGATGTAACTTTAAAACCTTTTGATTATTTTCAGTGTGAATGAGCCTGTTCTGAGATGAGGTTTTGATTATTACATTTCCTTGTTCAGAGATGAAAGCTCCACCAGACAGTGAATTATTGACAACAGTGAGTTTAATCCAAAACTCTGAGAGCCCCATGCAGAGAAATAAGCCACAAACAGCTGCAACACTCAAAATGCTGCTATGTTACTCTCAAACGCAGACTGAAATAAAATAAAATGATTAGATTCAAAGCTTTTATTGTCATATGCACAGTAAAGAAACATGTTTCCCTGTACAATGAAAGTCTTACTTTGCTGCCCACCCTGGATGCCAAGAGCATGCAAAAAATTAAAGAAGATAAATAAGATAAAGAGAAGCATGTAAAAATATATATATAATCAAATAGAACAATCTTTACAGAATATACACGATGAAAAATATAGGCTAGTTGTTATGTACATATTTACAGATAATGTGCAACATTAGTTTTATGTGCAACTGTTGGTAGTAAAATGGTGTGTAAACATGGTTGATATAGTGCAAACAGGAAGTGTAAACATGGTTAATATAGTGCAAACAGGAAGTGTAAACATGGTTAATATAGTGCAAACAGGAAGTGTAAACATGGTTAATATAGTGCAAACAGGAAGTGTAAACATGGTTGATATAGTGCAAACAGGAAGTGTAAACATGGTTAATATAGTGCAAACAGGAAGTGTAAACATGGTTGATATAGTGCAAACAGGAAGTGTAAACATGGTTAATATAGTGCAAACAGGAAGTGTAAACATGGTTGATATAGTGCAAACAGGAAGTGTAAACATGGTTAATATAGTGCAAACAGGAAGTGTAAACATGGTTGATATAGTGCAAACAGGAAGTGTAAACATGGTTAATATAGTGCAAACAGGAAGTGTAAACATGGCTGATATAGTGCAAACAGGAAGTGTAAACATGGTTGATATAGTGCAAACAGGAAGTGTAAACATGGTTGATATAGTGCAAACAGGAAGTGTAAACATGGTTGATATAGTGCAAACAGGAAGTGTAAACATGGTTGATATAGTGCAAACAGGAAGTGTAAACATGGTTGATATAGTGCAAACAGGAAGTGTAAACATGGTTGATATAGTGCAAACAGGAAGTGTAAACATGGTTGATATAGTGCAAACAGGAAGTGTAAACATGGTTGATATAGTGCAAACAGGAAGTGTAAACATGGATGATATAGTGCAAACAGGAAGTGTAAACATGGTTGATATAGTGCAAACAGGAAGTGTAAACATGGATGATATAGTGCAAACAGGAAGTGTAAACATGGTTGATATAGTGCAAACAGGAAGTGTAAACATGGTTGATATAGTGCAAACAGGAAGTGTAAACATGGTTGATATAGTGCAAACAGGAAGTGTAAACATTCGAGCAGTTACATGTGACAGATCTGACAGATTAAGAGTTGGTCAATAATAGTGCAAATTACTCATGTGCAAAGTATGTCCGGGAAGGGGGGTGCGATTGCTCAGCAGTTCATCAGTCTGATAGCAGTTGGGAAGAAAGAGTTCTTAAGTCTAGTAGTCCTTCAGGCCTCCAGCCTGAAGGTAGGAGTGTGAATAGTCCATGTTGGGGGTGGGTGGGGTCTTTGATGATGGATCAAAGTTCAAAGTCAGCTTTATTGTCAATTCTGCCATATGTGTTCAACATACAGTGAATCGAAATTTTGTTTCTCTCTGGCCAGGTAGTGCAAAAAGACAGTGTACAAGATACAATATGAAGACAAAACACAACAAAAACTATCTAAGACAGAGATCTAAGGTTAAACTAAAGTCTAAAATCTTAAAGCAGTGCAACATAATAAATAAATACCTATATACAGATGTCCAAAGTGTGCAGTGTGTATCAAAAATGTGCAATGGAAGATACAGCAGTGAAATGGTAATGTGCAATAGAATGTGCATTGGAGTTAAGATAAAATAAATGTGCAACAGTAGTAATTCTAGTGCAATAACAGGAGTAAACAACAGTAGTAAAAATTCCAGTAGTAATAATGTGCAATAACAGTAGTAAACAACAGTGCAACAGGAGTAAACTTCAGTAGTAAATGTGCAACAGTGCAACAGTAGTCCTTAGCAGCAGTTTTTTAAAGTGTCTAGAGTGATATGTCTTTTTATGGAATACAGGTTATGCAATATGGGGGGTGGGAGACGGGTAAGGTGAGAGTTCAGGTGAGAGTCCAGCCTCCTGACAGCCTGGTGGATGAAGCTGTTTGACAGTCTGGTGGATGAAGCTGTTTGAAAGCCTGGTGGAGTGGGCCCGGAGACTCCGGTACCTTCTCCCCGAGGGCAGGAGGCTGAACAGCTCCTGCCCTCGGCTCGGGTCACCCACAATGCTGGATGCTCTGCGGGTGAGCCGGGTGTTAAAAATGTCTAGGAGGGAGGGGAGAGAGACACCAGCGATCCTCCCAGCTGCATTCACTATGCGCTGCAGGGCTTTCCTGTTCTGTTCAGTGCAGCTCCCGTACCACACAGTGATGCAGCTGGTCAGGACGCTCTCAATGGTGCCTCGGTAGAAGGTGGTCATAATGGGTGGAGGGGCTCCAGCTCTCCTCAGTTTGCGGAGGAAATAGAGGCGCTTCTGAGCCCTCTTTGCCAGTGATGCAGTATTCACTGTCCAGGAGAGGTCCTCACTGATGTGCAACCCCAGGAATTTCACAGGCCACAACTGACAATCTGATAAACTCTATGCGAAGGAGATGTGTTGCACTGCATGAGGCAAATGGTGGTTACACCAGATACTGACTGGTTCTGAGTCCCCAGACCCCCAATAAAGAAAAATAAAATGCACATTTCGGGGTGGCCTTTTATTGTGGGCAGTCTGGGGTGCACCTGTGCACTGGTCATGATGTCGGATCGGCATCTTGATGTGGCGCACCTGTGAGGTGGGGTGGATTGTCTCGGCGGGGCAGAGGTGCTCGCTGTCACACATTTGGACAGATTTGTGAAGAGTGTTTGAGAGAAATGGTAGTGTTGTGTATCTGGAGTGAATTTTGGATCTTTGGGTCCATCTCAGGAAAAATGGGAGCAAAAACAAAAGTGTTGCGTTTATATTTTTGTTGAGTGTATTTCAGTGTAGTGAGCTCCTCCTAGGGCTGAATAGGTATGCTAAACTAGACGCCAGGGAAATTTGAAAAACAAAAGAAACAGATTAGTTGAGATAGTTTCCGAACTATTTCAGTGTAGTGAGCTCCTCCCTACAGCTAGATATAAGCAGTCTCGAACCAGCACTAGAACCAGAACTGACGAAGCCTCTTGGATGAGCGGCGAAACGTTTTCAACCAAACAAACTTTGTCCAGTTGACAAATTGAATTTCTCCTTTTATCGTCCTTCACAGTGATGCAGCTGGTCAGGATGGACTCAATGATGCAGCTGTAGAAATTGCTGAGGATTTTAGGCGGCATTCCCAAATTTCCTCAGCCTCCTCAGGAAGTACAGCCACTGTTGAGCCTTCTTCACCACCTGTGTTGTGATTACAGGTGTATTGTGTAACTTTTCTGGTGGAGGGTCCGTCAAATGCTTTTCTCCATGGAGATGTTGTTGCTTTGTCTAGAATGTTTCACAGTATGGTATGAAACCTTTATATCTTCATGAAGACCAAACTAGACCAAGTAACAGGTCAGATGTGTGGAGAGGCGACCAAATTATTCCAGTGAAGGTGTATGAAGTTCAGGGCTCTCAAGTTTTGAGCGGGGTCGTGCGTGAGACTGCGTAATTTCCGAGGAGCGGGGGGTGGCTTGAATTGCGTGAGAAATGCCGTGTGAGCGTGTGAACGCGTCGAATTGTCTCTCTCAATGCGTGAGACTTTAGAGCCCTGCTGTAAATGTTTGTCTAAAGAGCAAACTTAAACTACAAAGCAACTAATGAGAGTTATATAAATGAAGTTATTACCTGATGGTTCTCAGTTTGTTTTATCATCACCGCAGTGTGCGCTTAGCAGCTGAAACTACACTCTACAGTCTGCCCAACAACAGAACAATCTATTTTCTGATTGGCTGATTTTTTTCCGGGGAGCGGGATGGGGAGGAGGGGGACAGTTTTTTTCGCTGAAAACGCGCTGTGCCTGCATAAACTGAGCCACACAGACCGATTTTCTGGGCACAAAAAAATAAAAAATAAATCAGCGTGAGAAATGCCATGTGTGAGCGCGTGAACACGTCGAATTGCGTGTGTCACACTCTCAATGCGTGAGACTTGAGAGCCCTGGAAGTTTAACAACACAGTGTATTACCACATGGCATCAGAAGGTGGTGTTTTCTGTTTGAGACAAGAGAGAAGATCTTACTGCTTTGCCTGGAATGTTCCACAGAAAGGCATTAAACAGTCTGTATCTCCATGGAGAAGCAGGCAACATCTCCAGGCCAAGTTACAGATTAGATCTAGCAAAAACTTGATGTTGTTACGAACTAAAATATCAAATGTGAAGCTGTTCTAAAAGATTCATTGTCTCCCATATTATTAGAACCTGCCATCCCTAGTTGTTAAAAATGGTCAAATGGCATGCTGTTGGCTTGTTGGGGATTGCCTTAGAAGAAATAGGGGAAGTGTCTGGGGAGATGGTAGCCTATTTTTGGGCTGTCTCTGCCTCACTGCGCGCTGCTATAACCCAGTTAGCGGGGCAAAGACAGATCTGTGTTTCTTTCTCCATCTTTCAAAACTAATCATGAACAAAATATCTCTGTACGCTGCATTTTCTCCTCACCTCATTCGTACACAATGTTAAACCATGCACATTCTGTGTTATGAACCATAGCAGACGCACATACAGTAAGCAACGCAAATCCGGTAGGCTATTACGTTAGCTAATGAAGCATGCTGCGAGCTAGCACCAAAGATGAGAGATGACACAGGTGTATACAGCGAGGGGAGAAGATTCTAAATATAGTCCCCACGAGGTAGGAGACGAGCAGAGGTGATAAGGAATTTGCAAAGGAAACAGGAACACAGTAATGAATGGCACCCCAGCATGCAAGCATACTTAAAGCGGACTCAATATGCCACATGAGACCCTTTAGACATGTTACATCGTTACATGTTACATCGGTGTTCCCAAGTGATTCGTTTACTCTGAGTTGTATATTTTTTATTGATTCATGCATGTTTAAAGATCCCATGACATGCTTTTATATGGCTCCTTAATGGTTCCCTAATACTGTAAATGAATCCTTCTTCAAAATCAACACTCAGTGCATGAGAAACAGAGATAAGATGAGAAAGAGTCATAAATATCTCTCTGGAACACTCCATTATGGGCGTTGTTTCTTGAATGCAAATGAGGAGGACAGAGATAGGCCAGAGTAGCGGGTGGGGGCGTGGCCAAACTCTCCGCTCTTTCCTCTTCAGCTGTGCGCTGGCCCCACTTCCGCGTTTTTGCGCGGAGGGAGAGATGAGAAGCATTCCATTGAAAAATAAACACATTTCCACAGAAAATAAAATTAAACCACTGCTGTGTCAGATGTCCACAAGCTCAGATAAAGGACTTCCGAGCCTAGAAACACTCGCACGTGCCTCCAGGCAAATAAAAAAAAAAACGCATTTCGCATTGCCTAGCTCCTTCGCAGTCCAAACTCTTTGGGCGTGATTTACAGAGACGCTGAGTACAGACACAGACGGGGGGTGGAGCTGCACTTTTCGATGTGACGTCACATAGTTTCCTTGTTCAGAATCGCGCGTTTGAGCTGTTTTTTTCTAACGCAGAAAAGGACCGCCAATGCTCAGTTTAGACATTTCACAACTTTTAGCCATGGGGGGGGGGCTAAACAGGGTAGAGGAGCTCACATTAACGTTCAAAAACCTCAGAAAGTGAAAATTTCATGCCATGGGACCTTTAAAGGGCCCACATTACGCTATTTTCTGATCTGTTATAATGCTGTTTCCTCATCACAAACAGATCTGGAGTTTTGTTTTGTTTCATTTACATATTTAACACACAAACCCTTCGTATTTACACCCAAACATTTGTAAATGTTTCTAAATCATACCTGAATTTATACTTTTAATCATAAAGGTCTTATATTAAACAAAAGTGATTCTTGTGAGCTTTTACCCATTGGTTGAAGTAACAGTATTATAATACTGTTACCTCTTTTCTCACCCCTCCTCCTTTCTTTGTGTTAACTTTTCCTTTAGCAGATGCAAAAGACATATGGTTTGATAATGTATGGAGTATAGGCAAGATGTGCTCTCGCTCTCGCTGCCTTGTACGTGTGAAAAAGTGATATGGTTTGATAATGAATGAAAATGTCATATAGGCAAGATGTACTCTGTCTCTCTCTCTTCCTCCCCCTCCTCCTCTCTTTTTCTCCTCTGCTATTACCTTATATATTTGCATAAGAAATGCAGTGTAAAACGTAGTCATATGATTTAAGATGAGAAAATATTGTCCTCTCTCTCCCCCTCCTCCTCTTTGTTCCTCTCTCTTTTCTGTTACCTTGGACCTTGCTTTCTCTCCTCATTGATCAACTTCTGCTACTACTTAAGCATACATACACACACACACACGCTGTGTCCTTGGGCAAGACACTTCACCCACCATGTCTTGGTGTGAACTGAGTGAATGGTTGTTGGTGGAGCAGACTGGCAGTCTACATCAGTCTAACCCAGGGCACGTGTGGCTATGCAAGGATATTGAAATTCATGTTGTCAATAGAACTGGTATGATAGCTCTCTCTCCTCTTTTTTTCTCTCTGTCTTTCTCTCTTCCACTCTCTCTATCCTATTTACCTTTAGCACTCAAGATAGAGTCTAATTAGTCCTAGTTTTATAATGGCAATTTGTTCATTAGCCAAATGTCTGCTACATTCTCTACCCCCTCGCTCTCTTTCTCTCTCTCACCCCCCCTCTCTGTCTCAACTCTCTCTCTGTCTCTTTCTTTCTGTTTCTCACTGTCTCTCTTTCCCTCTCTCTATCCTCTTTTACCTTTAGTAGACAAGATAGAGTTTAATTAGTCCTATGGTTTTATCATGATCATTTATTAAGTGTCGGCTACATTCTCTCCTCTCCTTCCCTCTCTCTCATGTCTCCCTCTCCCTCTTTCTCTCCCTCCTTCTCCCTCTCTCTCTTCCACTCTATCCTCTTTTACCTTTAGCACAAAATAGAGGGATAGAGTTTAATTAGTTCTATGGTTTTAGAATGATTATTTGTTAAGTAGCCAAGTGGCAGTTGCATTCTCTCTCCCTCTCCATCCCTCTTTCTTTCTCTCTCTCTCTCTCTCTCTCTCTCTCCTGTTACCTTGGCAACATATTTCCTGCATAGAAATAGCACTGCTCGCCCCTGTGTGTGCCCACTGGAACAAAAATAAGGTGGATATTGGTCCAGAGCAGATTGGAGTTAACATGTTTAAAGGAAGGTTGAATCAAAGAGGAGTCCAATTATGTAGAGAAAAAAATGTAAATGTAAAATGTTTGGCTGAATTTGCTGCATGAGTAATTCAATGTTCTTTTTTTTTTTTTTTATTGATTTTATGGTCAGCCAATCGCAGCATCCTACCTTTGCTGAATTTCAACTGCAGCGGCGTAACCACCAGCCTCTCCATCTCCTCCTCTTCACCACCACTTTGATGTTTTTAACCCGAGTACTACATTTTAAAAAGGATACAAGATATAAATGAATTCTTGGAGATTTTCAGTGATCCGTGGCTTTGATGGCAGAGGTGGGTGGTAGTTAGATTTGCTTGCATAACCTCTTGATATTGTACGTCTCAAAGTAGTTATCAGACACCTTTTACTGTTACTCCTCCTTTTTACTGGAGTAACAGAAATAATATAAGTTTTTTAAAGGTCCCATGGCATGAAATTTTCACTTTCTGAGGTTTTTGAACGTTAATGTGAGCTCCCCTACCCTGTTTAGCCCCCCCATGGCTAAAAGTTGTGAAATGTCTAAACTGAGCATTTGCGATCCTTTTCTGCGTTACAAAAAATCAGAGCTCAAACGGGCGATTTTGAACAAGGCACCTTATTGATGTCAGATCAAAAAAAGAAATGCAAATGCAGTTCCACCCCCGTCTGTCTGTACTCAGCGTCTCTGTAAATCACGCCCAGAGAGTTTGGACTGCGAATGCGCTAGGCAATGCGAAATGCGTTTTTTTATTTGCCTGGAGGCACGTCCGAGTGTTTCTAGGCTCGGAAGTCCTTTATCTGAGCCTCTGGACCTTTGAACAGCAGTGGTTTAATTTTATTTTCTGTGGAAATGTGTTTATTTTTCAATGGAACGCTTCTAATCTCTCCCCCCGTGCAAAAACAAGGAAATGGATCAGCTGAGGGCTCAGAGCGAGAGTGGAGAGTTTGGCCACGCCCCCACCCTCTACTATAGGCCAGCTCTTTTCTCCTCATTCAAGCAACAACGCCCAGAATAAAGTGTTTGAGAGAGATATTTATGACTCTTTCTCATCTTATCTCTGTTTCTCATGCACTGAGTGTTGATTTTGAAGAAGGATTCATTTACAGTATTAGAGAACCATTAAGGAGCCATATAAAAGCATCAAGAAGTACCATGTCATGGGATCTTTAATAATGTGGTGTTTTGGGTCTCAAGACAATTATCCAATCAGAAAGCAGAATGAGCCTCACGTACGTCTCTCATTCGGGTTGCCAGGTTCAGTGCTGAAATCCAGCTGGTTTAAACCCAAAAGCACTCTCTCTGAAGCGAATTCTGGAGGTTCTGAGCTTTCACATGAGCTTTCACATGTCCTGTCCCTATACTGAGAAAAACTTGTATGCGCCTTTTATTTGTTTTATTTATTGTTTATTTGAAAAGAGATACATACAACAAACAATGATTAAAGGGATAGTGCGGGTTTTTTTTATGTTAATCTGTATGGGTTTTCTTCTAAAAGTTACGTGAGTTGACACCGGTTTACCTCTGACAGTCTCAGCTGATCCCGGTTCGGCGCTTTCTGGAGCCCACGTAAGTAGGTCCGGTAACTTCCCTGGAACATGAAATAAAGCTTGTTTTTCTTCTTAAAACAAAACATTTTGCCGAAAGGTGATATATTTGTGTCAAAGAAACATCCAGGAGCGAACTTAGCGATTGCGTATTGTGTCTGCCGACTCTTATCACTGCGCTCACGTTAGCTGTATTAGCCTGTTCACTTGTAAACTTCCCCTTACTGCATCTGCCGTACACTTTTGCTAAAGGTTAACAGGCTAATACAGCTAATATGTGCACAGTGATATGAGTCGTTGCTGCTGGATGTTTTGTTAACAACTGTTTTGGATGCAAATATATCACCTTTCGGACAAATATTTTGTTTTGAGAAGAAAAACAAGCTTTATTTCATGTTCCAGGGGAGTTACCGGACCTACCTACTGTACGTGGGCTTGAGAAAGCGAGTCGAACCGGGATCAGCTGAGACTGTCAGAGGTAAACCGGTGTCAACACACGGAACTTTTAGAAGGAAACCCATACATTAACATTAACATTTTTAAAAAACCGCACTATCCCTTTAACAACAATAATCTGAAGGAGGTATCACAGTGTTTATAGTCTAGGCTAATTATCTGCAGGTTAAGGCACTGGCAACTCAGGCTGTGACTGTAGTTTTAGTTTTTTAATTGTAGATAGCTACTTATAGATACTTAAAAAAAAACAAAAAAGTAAGAGTGCAGACAGTTCCTTTAAGTGAAATCTTCTTATCCCACAGGGAGACAGTGCACGAGCTGTCTTTGGGCCTTATTTACATCCCCTATTAGAGCAAAATGCAGCAGCCATCGTTATCCTCTGAGGGACATTATAGAGCTGTGTAAAATAAAAAATAAAATATAGTGTTCCTGGTTTTGATCCTGGTGGATTTATTGTGTTTCTGTGCTCTCCCTCTCTCTTTCTCTCTGCCTTTCTCTCTCTCACTCCCTCCCTCTTTCTCTCACTCCCTCTCTGTCTCTCTCTCTCTCTCATTGGTCCACACACATAGGGGCTAAAGCTGCACTGCTCCACTGTGATAAACCAAAGCCACCACAGTCAAACTAATGAAAGAGAATCCAGCAGAGGAGCCAGAGAAGAGATAAGGGTCCTACCCGAGAAGAAAAGAAACACTACTACAACCAGGTAAACACACACAGCAAACGATACACCAAAGACACATAGTGCACTATAAATAATGTGTGTAATGGTAGTTAAAGGAGCACGATGTAACTGTTCTGGATGAAGGATCTCACCCAGTCCCTGCTTGGAGCTGTCCCTGCTTTGTCTGGAATGTTCCTTGGTATGCCTTTAAACCAACTCATCTGATCTTGCATCCAAATGTAGGTGTTATTTCTAAAACAAACAAAAAAAACTTGAAAAACATTCTTTCTTATAATGAGCTGTGTCTCCTCTCCACAGATCTGACCACTGATCTGAAAGTTGTTCCACCTTGTGATGTCAAGTGGTCGTACAAGAAGTGCTTCACTGTGTTTTTAAACTCCGTACACCTTCACTAGAATCATTTGGATCATTTCTAGGGATGCACCGATGTGAAGATTTTAGCCGATACCGATATCCGATGTTACTGTTGCTGATATTGGCCGATGCCGATATTAGCCGATACCAGAGGTGGGACAAAGTCATTGCTGGGCAAGTCCCAAGTAAGTCTAAGTCTTTTGCACTCAAGTCCGAGTGAAGTCCCGAGTCAAGAGTATCCAAGTGCCGAGTCAAGTCCCAAGTCAAAGCTCACAAGTCTCAAGTCGAGTCCAAAGTCCTAGCATTTTAGTTTCGAGTCATTTCAAGTCCCCTTTACAAAGAAATAACATTTCTGCAAATCATATAATGTCTGCAAGATCTGTATTCATTTAACCTTTTTACACCATATCAAATAACATTAGAAAAAAATGAAAGGATCCAGGTGTGAAAAACATGTTACACATGCTCTTTGCATACATTTTCGCAGATTCACAAGTACAACGAGTGCGGTCCTTATCAACATACTTTTAGAGTTTTTTTTTTTCATTGGACGTAGCAAGTCATCACAAGTCAAAAGGCCTAAGTCCAAGTGAAGTCACAAGTTATTGATATTGAAGTCCAAGTCGAGTTGCAAGTGTTTGTACATTTTGTCGAGTCGAGTCTAAAGTTATCAAATTTGTGACTCGAGTCTGACTCGAGTCGAAGTCACATAACTCGAGTCCACACCTCTGGCCGATACCAATATTTATTTATTTTTAATTCTGAGATAACATTTTATACAGACTGAAAATCATGCAAAATACATTTTTGAATGTCTTCTTTTATTTTCAAGACATGTTTTGACTCCTGATTTATTTATTTATTTATTTTTTTCAATTTCAATTTTTTTTATAGTGTAACTTTTTTTTGTTTTTTTTGTTTTATAGTGTATAGTTTTATAACCAGGACCAGACCAGGATCAGACCGGGACTAGACCAGGACTAAACGCAGACTAAACCAGGTCTAGACCAGGTCTAAACAAGGTCTAAACCTGGACTGGACCAGGACTAAACCTGGACTAAACCAGGACTAGACCAGGTCTAACTGCCTCCAGAGGCACGCAGTCCGAAAAGAGCAAAGGCAAAGAGCCGCACGCTGTGGTTTAATCCTGGTTTAGACCTGGTCTAGAGGAGGCACGGTTTGGGCACAGGTCTCGTGCTCGCAGCCCCGGGTGGGATGCACGGTCTCGCGCCGGTTATGCTGCGCTATAACGGATTTGAGCACAATGAGCGCACGATGAGCGGACACCCCCCCCCACGCTGAGTGTTTAAACAAGAGAAAAATGTGAGAAAACGTTAATTCGAGGGATTACTGTACTGACAAATATCGGTCGTTAATATCAGCTCACTTTTACACATTGGGCCGATACCGATATGTTCAAATGTATGCAATATCGGCCGATACCGATGTTAATGCCGATATATCGTGCATTCCTAATAATTTCAG
Source organism: Paratrypauchen microcephalus (assembly GCA_036785185.1). NCBI lineage: Eukaryota > Metazoa > Chordata > Actinopteri > Gobiiformes > Gobiidae > Paratrypauchen > Paratrypauchen microcephalus. The sequence goes on along the minus strand of JAVJIX010000031.1, from coordinate 5,928,946 downwards.
TCATAGTTCATCTCTTTAGTTCATCTCTACTGAACTAAAGCTAAGCTAGGTAGCTGTTAACTTAAAAAGCACCACAGGGCTCTCAAGGCTCACGCTTGAGAGTGTGACACACGCAATTCGACGTATTCACACGCGCACACGCCACACATGGCATTTCTCACGCTGATTAGTGTTTTTTTTTTTTGTGTGTGCCCAGAAAATCGGTCTGTGTGGCTCAGTTTATGCAGGCTCCGCGCGTTTTCAGCGCCGCCCCCGTCCTGAGCCTCAGTCCCGGTGCCACGTCTCCTCTGAGACGCACCGACTCCGGTCCCGGTGTCTCCGTCTGTGTGTAACGTGTCCCCCCCGACGGCTTACGCGCGGAATACGCGCGGCCCAGAGCCGAACTGCCCGTGGTGAGACGCGGTGAGACGCGGGCCCGGTGCATTAACCAGACTCTTACATGAATCCGTTAAAAATGTCCCGCTCCCTCCTCCCCGCCCCTCTCAGCGCGCACTGACAAAGTGCAGTGATGATAAAACAAACTGAGAACCATCAGGTAATAACTTCATTTATATAACTCTCATTAGTTGCTTTGTAGTTTAAGTTTGCTCTTTAGACAAACAGGGCTCTCAACACGCAATTCGACGTGTTCACACGCTCACACGGCATTTCTCACGCAATTCAAGCGCCAAAAATTGTCCGACTAATAATAAAGGATTACGTAAACATGTGTGAACAATTTATCCAAGTATAGACGTTATTGCTAAAACCACCTTGAAAAACATACATTCTTTCTTACAGTGAGCAACTGGTCGCCTCTCCTCAGATCTGACCTGTAACTTGGCCTAATAGTGTCATCAGCCTGTCTCCGTGAAGATAAGTTTAATGCCATCCTGTTATGTAACATTCCAGGAAGATGAATAACATTTTAGTGTAAGGAGCAGGCCAGTCTCTACTGAACTAAAAGTAAAAGGAGCTGTTAACTTGAAAACTACCACTACATGACATCACAAGGTGGAACAGAGCAGATGTAGACAGATTAACAATAAAGGTTTACTCAAACATGTACACAAACACAACTCCAGGTATGTTTTTGATGATTATTATTATTATACATTATTTAAATTTGTGGTACTTAACTCTGTGTTTTGGCTGCTGCAACAAAACAGTGCTTTACAACTTGTAATTTAACACATCTTCACTTATGACTTAACACATCTTCCAGGGATGTAAACATAACCACATTATGGTTATGTTTACAGCCCTAGATATTCCTTTTATTTTTGCAGTGAGTAATAAAATAAGTGTTGAAAACCAAGCAGGTGTTGTGAGCCTGACACACTTCAGCTGAATATCAAGTAGAGCATTTCCTCTCCTCTGCTTTTGTCAATCAAAACACGAGACCTTCCCAACGCTCGCCCCCTTGGACAGAGAAGAAAAGCCAGACAAAGACCTCAAGTGGAATCAAAAAGCCCTTACAAAGATGAGCGGGGCACAGGACGCAGAGCAACTACCGCTGACGCCAACGTTGCGCAGGTAGAAGAGAACGGGAAGTGTCTGGAATCTCAAACAGCCTGTGTGAAACTTGCGAGGCTCTGCTAAAAATATCTGAAATACCTTGATGCCAGAAGGTGCATTTAAAGGTGCAGGAACTTTTCAGGCGTGAAGGTCGGATCTGCTTTGTCTGGAATGTTCCGCACTATGGCATTAAACTCATCTATCCTGCTTATATTCTTTTACTGGTGTTATTGCTTAAAAAAGCTTTGAAAAAATATGCATTCTTACTGTGAAGGGGGTTGCCTCTCCACAGACCTGGCCTGTAACTTGACCTGCTACTGGGTAAACCTGCTTGTTTCCATGGAGATACAGTATGTATGTCATTAGTCATACTGTATAGGGAAAGCAGTAACATTTCCATGGCAAAAACCGGGTGGTGGATCCTCCTCAACAAGAAAAGTTACATAGTGCCCCTTTAATTTCAGTACAGTGGTCCCTCGCTCTGTTCGTGGCCTCGCTGTTTTGTGGATGTTTTTTTTATTTTTTTATAGTGTAACATTTTTTTTATAGTGTAACATTTTTTTATAGTGTAACATTGTGTTCTGCGTCCTGATTGGCTAAGAGACTGTAGACCTTTGCCAATTGATAGATGGGGGTCCACGTTTAGTCCAGGACTAGACCAGGACTAAACGTGGACTAAACCAGGTCTAGACCAGGACTAAACCAGGTCTAGACCACGTCTAAGCCAGGTCTAAACCTGGACTGGTCCTAGACTAAACAAGGACTGGACCAGGACTAGACCAGGACTAAACGTGGACTAAACCAGGTCTAGACCAGAACTAAACCAGGTCTAGGCCACGTCTAAACCAGGTCTAAACCTGGACTGGTCCTGGACTAAACTGGGACTAGACCAGGTCTAAACCAGGATTAAATCACTCCATGTGGCTCTTGCGTTCGTTTGTGCGAGGACGCGGTCCTGAGGGGGAGGCATGGTCCGGGCGCTGCGGTTCGATCTCGTGCTCACAGCCCCGGCCTTGCGCCGGTCGTGTTGCTCTGTCACGGATTTGACCACGCGCACTTCTGCAAGGGGTTGGTGCGCATCATGTCCTGGGACGTGGCAGTGCCGTTGGATGAGCCGCTCCCCTCGCGCCACCAGTGGGGCTCCCGGCGGGGCTCCCAGCTTCACTATTAATACATTTAGTTGAAAATCTACGAAAGTTTGAGTGTTTAAACGAGAGAGAAATGTGACGAAAGGTTAATTCCAGTGTTTTAAGGCGTTTACAGCCTTAAAACATGTATAATAATTGTAAAATATAAAGTTGTCCTACTTCGCGGATTTCACTCATTACGGGTTATTTCTGGAACCTAACCCCCGCGATAAACGAGGGACCACTGTATTTTTAAAATCTATCTATCCATCTTTTTTTTTTTTTTTCTTTTTTACAAATTTAGAAAAGACAAGACACATGTTTGGATGTTGACAATGATTTGGAAATGAAGCTTTATGTTTACAATTGATTAATAATTGTGATTGAAATGGAATGTAATGAAGAAAGGTTTTACAGTCACTATCGGTGTTGATGTTTGGAAAAGGGAAGAGGGGGCAGATAACATAAGATAACTCTTCTTTCTGCTCCCTTTCATTCAATATTTTGTTATTTGTTATCACAAATGTTGATGTCTTTTTATACTTATGAATGAAATAAATAAATAAATAAATAAATAAAAATAAATAAAAATTTGTGTTTCTTGCACCACTCCTTCAGATATTATTTAATTTTCTCAGTTTCTGTTTTTTTTTTCCTTTCTTTTTGTTAATGTATATTTATTGTATAGTTTCAAAAAAGATGTTCAATGTTCATTTAGTTTTCGTAACTTATGTCCATGTTTACAGTAATACACACATACATGGATATATACATACACACACAGATATATACATGCTCTCCCCATACAAGCATATACAGCATACAGTATACTTTTCTGGTCTATCCTTTAAAATGACCACATTTTTGGCATTATTTCATGTTTGTCCTTCCATTAATTGTAAAAAAAATAAAAATAAAAAAAAGATGCATTCAGACAGTTACTCTTACTTCCCCAAATTCTACTACTACTACTTGAATAAGATGTGTGAAGAATCCCTCAGTCGTCCAGGTAGAATCCATGATAAAAGGAGAAATTCAATTTGTCAACTGGACAAACTATCCCGCCTCTTTGTTTTGAGTTTCTGTCTTTTGTGTTCCCAATTTCTCTCTGGCGTCTAGTTTAGCATACCTATTCAAACCCTAATGGGTGTTAGACCCCAGAGAGAAATTGGGAAGACAAAAGACAGAAACTCAAAACAAAGAGGCGGGATAGTTTCAGAATAATTTCAGTGTAGATAGATATAAGCAGTGCCCATCAGCACTCTGACCAGAACTGACGAAGCACCTTGGATGAGCTGCGAAACATTTTCGACCAAATAAACTTTGTCCAGTTGACAAATTGAATTTCTCCTTTTATCATACTACTTGAATAAGCTCTTTTGACTACTACTTTGTACTTCTACTAGAGTAATATTAATGCTATTTTGAAGTGACAGTACTCTGAGCATTTTTTCTTTCTTTCTTTCTTTCTTTTTCTTGTCTATTCCACCCACCTCTGTGTAGTTGTGATGACTTACTGCTGAGAAGCCAGCTTCAGCACCACGGAGAGCTCCATCGCCTGTCGTGCATTTCTCTTTGAGTCCACATGGTGGCGGTAGAATGTGCTCTGAAGCGGCGCGTGAACCGAACAGATGAGCTGAGCAGGCAAAGAGACACTTACACAATCCTGTAAAAGTAAAACAGGAAATTACACCACGCTGATGAAGCATTTTAGCTCGTTAGTATTTTAAAAAATGTATATTGATTTTCTAATGTGGCAAGTTACTCACACAGAGGCTGCCTGCTTCACGTAAAAATGTATATCTGTATGTTTAAAATGTATATCTATATGTTTAACATGCTTTTGTGGGTTCAAGTTCATATTTACAGGGCCCATATTATGCTATTTTCTGATCTTATAATGTTGCTTCCTCATCACAAACAGGCCTGGAGTTGTTTTGTTTCATTCACACACGTTTAACAGACGTACCTTGTACAAAACAAACAAAACAAAAGACACTCTGTTCCACCAATAGGCCTCGTTATCTGGGCGTTGTCCTCTGCGCCTGTTCCACCAAAAGACACTCTGTTCCACCTTGTGATGTCATGTGGAAAGTGCTCCAAGTGCTCCACCACTCCACACACTTTTGAAACTTCACTGGAATCATTTGGATGATTTTAGTCTTGGAATTGTCAATCTCTTATTAACTTCAGGTAAAGGGTAGCTGTTTGAAAACTACCACTATGACATCACAAGGTGGAACAGAGCATTTAGAATTTTGGAGACATAGACAAATAATAAAGGATTACTCAAACACGTGTGAATGAACCAAAACACAACTCCAGTGTTATTAATGAGAAGAAATGTTACATAACTAAATCATTTGTGACATAAAATGGTGTATATGTGTATTATTGTAAATGAAAGGCAATATATTCATTGTGTTGATTCTGAGGCTCCACGACTACAAACTGTAAAATATAATAATTTAAAAAAACAACATAGTACAGGAGGTCCTCGGGTTACGACGTTGATCCGTTCTTAAGACGCGTCGTAACCCGAATTTCGTCGTAAGTCGGATTTTGCCTTTGATCTTCCAACCAAAGCACCAATAACCTTTCCATCTCAATAATTAGACCACTACGCTGCTTGGTTATCACTGTCGCTTTCATAGGAGCAGATCAGAGCCCACATCAGGTACTTCCGCCCACATTGGGCACGCACACGAGGCTGTCTTCTCCTCCCTACAACCACAACAGAGCGTATTCTTCCGCCGTGCGCCGCGCGCCGTTCGCTTATGTCGCTTACCACGCTAAACCGCGTAAGACGGAATGACGCGTAATTTTTTTTTTTTTAAATGGGGCGCGTTCGTAACCACGAAACGTCGTAACCCGAGACCGTCGTAACCCGAGGACCCCCTGTATTTGATTTGACATGAGTAAACAGTAGCCAAAGTTGTAACAGGTTTGAATTACCCAGTTTATTGTGGGCAGTCGGGATACACGGGAGCCAATACTAAAGAAAAGGTTAATGTCCAAAGTCTGTACAATACATTCTGACAAACAAGTGCAGATCTTGCAGTCATTTCAAACCGAAGCGGGCTCTGGGTGGGACTATAATATTTGTGTTAATCTGTGTAAAGTTCATAGAAAATAGAAAGCAACTGACTAAATTGGTTATCACTTGAATCACACCTCTAGCTACTGTCTATTGAATACAGCCATACAATACAAGTATACAGGTTATTCGGTGGTTAGAGAATTACAACTAAAGGGTATGAAAATGCAAAAACGTTTCCCATTGTGTTATAAGTGAAACAAGTCACACAAGTTTGTGTATAATAATATAATAATATAATAGTACGATCTCATAACGCAGTTTGAAAACTAAACACCATTCTTCTGAACATAGCCCAAGTTAAGTGTACAATATGTGCACTCATAAAATAAAAGCTATGTGACAAAATAAAATTACAATTAACGGTCTCATATTACGCTACTTTCTGATCTGTTATAATGTTGTTACCTCCTCAAAAACAGACCTGGAGTTGTGTTTTCTTTCATTCACACGTTTAACACATAAATCCTGCATAAGTTCTCTCAAACAGAAAACAATCTGTTCCACCTTGTGATGTCATGTGGTAATGCAGGATGTGCTCCAGTGTGTTTTTAAACTCCTTACACCTTCACTAGTATCATTTGGATGATCTCAGCCCTGGATTTTCCAATCTACTTTACTAAACAAAAGGTAGCCCTCGATAACTACCACTTCATGACATCACAAGGTGGAACAGAGCATTTTGAGCTTTGGAGACAGAGTAAAGGGTTACTCAAACGTGTCAATGAAACAAAACACAACTCCGGGTCTGTTTTTGAGGAGGTAACAACATTATAACATGGCTTAAAGCTCACAAGAGTCAGTTTGCGTAATATAGGACATTTAAATCTGCTGCCGTTCCCGCGATGTTCAGGTAAAAATATTATTCCGATGTTTTTCCAAGTTTCTTCGTCTGGCTGCAGAGTGCCATTGGAGCCAGTAGGGGGCGTGTTGATATCGGTCAGTCTTCCTCGTCTGGTAAGACCGCAGGACAAGAGGGGATGCAGGAAAACTGGGCTTAAAGGTGCGTTGTGTAACTTTTCTGATAGAGGGTGCGCCACCTGCTTGAGTCCATGTCGTTTTTTTTTCCCCATTACCAGGTCAAGTTAAAGGTCAGATCTGTGGATAAATACAAGATATATCTGCTTGATGCCATATTGTAGAACATCCCAGGCAAAGCAATAAGATCACCATGGAGACAAGCAGATGGTGGAGTAACACAAGCTTTAACACACCTTTAAAGCTGCAGTGTGTAACTTTTATGATACTGCTCGTCACCATGGAGATCACTTTTTCTGGAATGTCCCACAGTATTTCATCAGACATTTCTTTTTCCCAGTCAAATTCTACTTATTGTTAAAAACACCTTTAAAAGCATGTGTCCTTACCGAGAGCACTCTCACCACAGATCTGACTAGTAACTTTGTCTAGTGCCATAAGCTTTTTAAAGTCTGCTAATGCATGTTAGCATGTTAACTGTTATGAAAAGTGCTTATAAACTCATTGTGGTGAATAATGAGGATGCTCTGAATGTATAAGGCAAGTGAGAAATACATTTGGACCACTGTAAACCGTTTAAAATGAACCAACTTTGTTTTTCATGTTTAAGAAAGTAAAAATCAGGTACAGCACCTATAAGCTTAACACCATACTGTGTAACATTCTCACAAAGTAATAACATCTCCATGGAGACAAGCAGATGCAGAAAAGCTACAAGCAACTTTAAAGCCGTTTTATCTTTCGATTCTTTCACAAATCAGTCTTATAAGTGTTTGTGAGGGGCCATTTGAATAGTTTTTTAGATTAGAGTCCACTGAAGCCTTTAGGGTCTTCTCATTGGTTGTTTTTGGCCTTGGCGTGTGTGAGGATGTGAGACTTGAGGTTGGTGGACTGAGCAAACTTCTTATTGCAGCCGTCGAAGGGGCAGACATACGGCCGGTCTCCTGTGTGGATCCGGACGTGTGTGCGCAGGTTGAAGTCCAGAGAAAAACGCTTGCCACAGCCTTCAAAAGTACACTGTAAAAACATAAAGAAGGAGTATTTTACTTCACAAGGATTACAAGGAAATCACTGTGTCAGTGGTACAGCTGAATGATTTGAGAAAAATGCCCATACCAGGTTGTCAAAGCCTGATCTGGTCAGATCTCTGAAGCCAAGCAGGGTGGGGCCTGGTTAGTACTTGGATGGGAGACTGTTGGGAATTCCACAGGCCACAGATGGGCTCAAGTGCAAAAAGCTTGAATGTGGTGTGTGTGTGTGTGTGTGTGATGACGGTCAGAGGGGCCAATGGCACAGATTGACAGCCTTGCTTCTGTCAGTCTGCTCCAGGGCAGCTGTAGCAACAATAGTAGCTGACCACCACCGAGTGTGAAGTGAATGAATAATGATATGTGAAGCACTGTAGGGGTCTTGAAAGGAGCTACATGAATCCAATGGTTAATTAATTAATTAAAAATATCCAATTGCCATTTTTCTGACAAGCAGGGTGATAGTGGACCCACCTCCAGATCTTAAGCTGAATTTGGTCAGGACTACCTCAGCTGGAGGAATTTATTTGGGCTGACTAGTTGCCCAACAAAAATCCCTAGTCCTTTAGATCAGATCATTCCTAGAGTTACAGATCAATTAAAAACATCTGGAAGGATGACGCTTACAAAGTGTGATGCAAATTGGATTCAAAATTATGAATATAGCTGGAATAAAAAATAACTCCCCGTACTGAGTAGCTAGTGAAAATGGATTCTCTTTATAACAAAATGAATATATGGCCATAAAACATTAAGACCTTGATTTTTCACACCATCAAATTTTACAGGTTTTATCACTGGGCCTTGGAGTTGCCCTGTTAACGATGCTTAAATGAGACTGTAATAGACTTTATGTGGACAGGTGTCAGTGCAGTCACCTGGAAAGGCTTCTCCCCCGTGTGGACGAGCTGGTGCCTCTTTAGTTTGGAGCTCTCCACAAACGCCTTTCCACACTCCGCGCACACGTGAACCCGAGGCCCGTGAGTGTGCAAGTGCTTCCTCATGGCAGAGTTATCCCTGAACATCTTTGTACAGCCCTGAAGGGAAAACAAAACGAGGAACATTAAGAAAGCAGAATTATTTTAGATAATACTGCACTCTGTTCCACCTGATGATGGAACAGCCTTGGCCAGAGAGAAACGAGTGCAAAAAAGACAGTGTACAAAACACAATATAAAGACAAAACACAACAAAAACGATCTAAGACAGAAATCTAAATCTAAACTAAAGTCTAAGATCTAAAATCTTAAAGCAGTGCAACATAATAAATACCTATATACAGATGTCCAAAAAAATTGTGATACATGAAGTGCTTTGATGTGTTTTCAATGAAAACACATCAAAGCAAATTATCGATGAATTCATTAATCTATAGTTGATTGACCTGATCGATCGACTTACGATTAACTGATAAGCGGCGTTTTTCACCTGAATTTGAGTGTTTCAATAGGGTCTTTAAGAATATAAGCTACAGTAAAATAACACTGAGTCATAAATATATCATAGTATTATTATATTGTATATTCCTCCATTAATTATTCCTTAGTAAAAAGCAGACAAATGTATTGATGCTGAATAACAAAATACATTCTTTATTGAAAATAAATTGAGGACTGGCTCAGTTGTTGCACTTGCAGCATGGAAATCTTGAAATTAAAAGGAACAGAAGAAATTAAATAACAGAATGATAAAAGGAGAAGTTCTATCGCAGTTCGCAGATTTTTTTTAATAGTGTAACATTTTTTTATAGTGTAACATTGTGTTCTGCGTCCTGATTGTCTAAGAGACTAGACCAGGACTAAACGTGGACTAAACCAGGTCTAGACCTGGACTAAACCAGGTCTAAACCTGGACTGGACCTGGACTAAACCAGGACTGGACCAGGTCTAGACCTGGACTAAACCTGGATTAAACCACCATGTTCTCTTTGCTGGTTTCGTGCGGCAGGTTTGTGGCTCGGGCTGAGAGTACGCAGTCCGGGCGGCGCGAATCGTTTTCGTGCTCGCAGCCCCGGTGTACGCGCGGCCTCGTGCCGGTGAAGCACGTGTCGCGCACTTCTCCAAGGGGTTGGTGCGAGTTGCATCCCCGGACATGGCAGTCCCGTTGAATGAGACCAGGTCTAAACCAGAATTGCGGCTCTTTGCCTTGTTTCCTGACCAGGCGGGTGCACGTGTCCACGATTAGCGATTAGTTACCATTAATGCATTTTGTTCGACCAACGTCTTGATCAACAATTAATTGTAAGTCGATTAATTGTTGACATCCCTAGTTTTCATATAACTTCACTAGAAACATTTGGATTGCTTCAGGCCTGGAACCACCAATCTCTACTGAACAAAAGCTAAAAGGTAGCTGCTAACTTGTAAACTACTGCTTCATGACATCACAAGGTGGAACAGAGCTTTGGAGATGTAGACAGACTAAGAAACCAGGGTTACTCAAACACAACTCCAGGTACGTTTTGAGGAGGTAGCAACATAACACTGCTTAAAGCTCACAAGAGTCAACTGTGTGTCATATATAAACTTAAATTTGTATATGTTGGGAATGGGGACACATACATATAACATTAATGAAATATAAAGGTCCAACAAAGAACATTTAATTGAGATGGGGCCATAGTTAGAATAATGAAATGTAATAATGTAATGGTATGGCGCAATAGGTAATGGTTTTGTAAACATGTATGAATAAAGAAATCTTACTTTATGAGGACAGGCTATTGTCCGTGGAGCATCGTCTTCTTTGATTTTTCTGGGTTTCATCCTGTGGAAATAAATAATCAGTTACAAACATATTGATCAGGTCAGGTCTACGTCGTTGCCTTCTGCACTTTGGTTTTCACGATTAATAAGTAACTTTTGGTTTGGACCTTTCTGCTGAAAATGCTGTCGTTTTTAATGAGTGTACGTTCTATCTGATGAGTCAAAGCTAATTCCAGTGTACAGAAATACACTTTAGAGAATTAGAGAATGCATTATGTTTATTTAAGGGATTAGAAAGGATTTGGTAGTTGAAAATACATAAATGTAACCTCTGTTTTTGCCACAAAGCCACAATCTACAAAGCACAAGGACCAAAGCAGTTGACAGTCCAATGTAGCCAGTCTGTAGTGATGTAATAGTACGATGTTGCAACTGTTTTCCCAGGAATGTTCCACTGTATCGCATTAACTGGATCCATCTTGCACTTTTTCAATTACTGGGGTTTGTATTGCTAAAAACAATCTCTCTCAATGCATAGATAATTACTACTTACAGCTGTCTCTCTACAGATCAGACTCATACATTTGCCTGGTAGGATCACCCGTTTGACTCCATGGAGTTCCAAGTTTTGTGCCATACAGTAGAACGTTCCAACATCTCCATGGAGACAAACCAGTGGCACACCTTCCACCAGAAAACTTACACAGTGCACCTTTAAAGGAGAATTAACAATCTGAGCCTTATTTCGGTAATAAAACAAGTCGTTTACTCACCCATAGCACTTTAGTGTCATTTGGAGCACTTCCGGAGATGTTTTAGATTAGCGATATCCGTAATGCGAGTTCTCGGGGCATGTAATATATGCCCCGAGCGGTCTCCAAATAACACAAACTTTAGCACTTTTCAAATCATAGAAGCTCGATGTCTTAGCCTACACTTTCGTTTGAGTCAAAAGTGGCCCGTAATCTGAAATTTATCCATAATTTACAGCTTTGCGTTTCATGTTTACGTCCCGGGAGCTGAGAGCGAAATAAGCTGTGACTCCACACATGCGCACTGGCCTCCTCATCTACTCGAAACTATGGATAAATCTCGGATTACAGGCCACTTTTGACTCAAACGAAAGCGTAGACTAAGACATTGAGCTTCTATGATTTGAAAAGTGCTAAATTTGTGTTATTTGGAGACCGCAAACATGTGCCCTGAGAACTCACATTACGGAGATCGCAAATCTAAAACATCTCTGGAAATGCTCCATATGACACCAAAGTGCTATGGGTGAGTAAAACAACTTGTTTTATTACCGAAATAAGGCTCAGATTGTAAAAAAAAACTTGAATTCTCCTTTAACAAATCTGTAGTCAAATTAGAAATGACTAAATCAGGACTAATACAAGGCCAACATAGGACTATTTATGAAGCACTGAATATTATATGGTGTACTGTTGTCACAATACTAAAATTTCTACTACAAATTTCACTCGAAAGTAATTAAAAAAAACACTCTTTAGACAATAGGATGTAATTTTCGATATTAGTCCTTTCTTTTATGTTTCCATGTGGCCTTATATCTGTGTAATTCCTCAGTGGTCTTGTAGGTTCCATAGTGGTCCATGGGTGTAAACTAGTCTATGTGCTCTGATACAGCTCAAGATCATTCTATAGCTGATCCGGAAAGGTTTATTTCTCTCCTGTAAATGTGATTTTTAGTCTCAATACCTGCTCAAATGAGTTTCGATACTACTCTGATTAATATCTGATTTTCTATACTTTTGACAACCTCATATAGTGGTCGCTGAAATTATAAAAACTATAATTTCTCTATACTGCACTCACCTGGCAAACTCGGCAAGCTGTTTGGGGTCGGACAGGTCGATTCCAGGGATCCCACCAGGGGGCAGCTTCTTCCCGGTCATGTACTCAGAGTAGTCTGGAGGCGAGTTCTCTCCCACGATCTGCTCCTCCACCACAGACTCGTGATCAATGTCTTCAGAGTATCCTAGGAACAAGTTACAGAGACTGAACGGATAAAATACAAGCTTAAACTAGCTACACACACAAGGACACCAAGTCATAGCCATAGCCATAGAAAGTGTAATAGATTATAGTTAAACAGTCAAAATAAATACACATTATTAGTACGGAAACACTTCAATTAAAATAAACAAGATTTAACTATTAGCAACCTAGACAAATACAAGTTAAACTACTGTACTATACATACGAGTTTGAGTCCAACTTGTTCCAATATGTACACAAAGCTGATTCAATAACTACAAACCAACCTAGAATAAATGTTGGGTCTTAAAAATAATAGAATATGCATTAAAACAGTGAGATTTAAAAGTTCAAAATGTATTTACAAAATTTAGTATAGCTATTTATTATTTTATTACATCTCCCATGGCTTTGGTCAAATAAATATACATTTCAAAACATCATTGTATATACACAATTTAAGGAGAAATTATTAAAACTCCTAAATGGGTAGTAATAATATTAAAAAACAAATAATACAAAACAATACAATGAAAATAAAATGACATGGTGGCAGAATGTATATGCCAAAAAATAAGAAAATTTGATAAACGACTTTGTATCAAAGTCGTAATACTATAAACTTGGAATTATGATTATTTAACTTAATATTCTGTCAATTTTAGCTGTTTAAAATGCCCAAAACAAACAAATAAACGGCCCATTTAACTACATCAGCAGTTAAACGACTCCACGTTCCTCCAATCAGGACGGAGCTGTGTGACTCACGAAGTACAAAGACAACATGAAAAATAAACCACAAACCAACACATACACGTGTACCAAACATGATGTATTTACATTTAGTGCGGTAAATATGCTTTAAACTGCATTGCACGCCGTTTTTTAGCTAATATCTAGGTCAGGAGTAGCAGTGTTTGCGTCGGCCCGTAGTCAGACAGGCTGTGCACAAAGCACGTTAACCATTACCAACACCATGCGCAGCCAAATCAATAATAAACCGCAAACTGCGTGCTTTTGGCGCATTCTAAACGTTTCAGAACTGTTGTATTGCTCAACGAGGAGGAGCATTTTGTTAAGATTGGGTGTTTCAACAGAGCGCGACGTGTTTGTGAGGCCTGCGGACGCGCTAAAGCCGCAGCTGTGGCCGTAGCTCGTCCGTCGCCATCGCCATTTTTTCGGGTCCGCCGCCATACTTACGAGTATCGGGGAATATGGCGGCGCCCAGTAACACCTAAAACATGGCTTCCCTTCAAAACAAAAACATTTAGCTGTCTATGTGTCAGGTTCTGCATCGAAAACGTGCATAATTTGTCGCTTTAAACGGCGTGCAATGGACCTCTCCAGGAAATAGACAGGCGCAGAGGACAACGCCCAGATAACGAGGCCTGTGAGACATGCAATAGAAACAGTAGAGCTGCTTTACTTACCCGACGCCCACATTGTGACAGAAAATTCCCCTTCCAGAGTCTTAATTTGCACTTGTTTCTGCTCCCATTTGCGTCCTCCCGCGTCCGCACCGCTTAAATAACTCTTTTTGCCGGATTTTTTCCCACCTGCGCCGCCTGCGCGCTTCACCCGACCCATCGCGCCTTTCCCGGCCACAGTCACCAAAGTCTGCTCGATGTATTCGTCCTCGACTCCCGGAGCAGGTACCGGGATGAGGATCTGATCTTCGAACCCACCACCTCCATCTGCGTGCAAGTCCGACTCGTCTCCTCCGACCACCTCCTCGCGGGTTTGCACCAGAATAACTTCTTGGTGATGGTGCATGCTCGGGTCGTCTGTAACCAGCGGCTGGAGCGCAATCATCGGCTGCCCATCGTCGTCCTCATCCGTACCCACCACCGTAGTCTCGATAGTCTCCACGGGGATAGTCTCAACCTCGATTTCGTGCAATTCCACTATTTCTGCGGGCATTTCCGAGCCATCTGTCTCAATGTACAGAGTGTCTCCCGATGCCATGTTGTAGTGCGCCAGTTTGCCTGTCTCATCCACGCTGCTTTCCTATGTGAATTTCTGGCCAAAGCGCACACACCCCCTGTTCTGCTCGCTGTCTGCAGTCTGCGCCCTCTTCGACAACAACTTCGCTCCTTCCCACGCCAAATCCCGTCGCCACTATGCATTTCTGACACGGAAAACACGCGAGATTTCAGAGACTCAGAGTTTCCACTATTGTGCACCAGAGGGCGCCAAAGCTCACTGATTGGAACGCAAATATTAAAAAGAAACGGTATCATTTGCGTGGTCTATTTGTATCCGTCACTAAAACTGAAAGTAATTCTAAAGCAAGCAGTGTAAAATATAATAGTTTATGGCAGGGACATTTCAAAACTTCAGAAATTCCACTTTTGTACACTAGATGGAGCCAAAGTCAGCATTTGCCCGTTCCTTCTTGTTCCTTAGCCTAGATCAGGGGTGGGCAATTATTTTTCCCCAGGGGCCAAATGAGAAGCAGAAAATATTGTGGAGGGCCGGGCCAAAAGTTTGAAGTCTACACTGGTTATTCATTTTATTTCTATGTTGAAATCAGTAAATGGCATTGTTTACAGAAGCTGGACATCTGTAAATAGATATTTATTTATTCTGTTGCACTGCTTTCAGATTCTAGATTTTAGATTCTAGATTTTTTTGTTTTAGATCGTTGTTGTTTTTTTTCACATATGGCAGAATTGACATCAAAGCCGACTTTGATCTTTGACTTTGATCTTTGATAAGTTTTGCGTCGTTATTACGTAATGAGAGTGAGGTTTTACAAAAACTGAATTCATTCACTAAAATAATTCAAAACACTGGTAAACGTGAAAAATGTGTAACTCTTTTTCAGTCACATTAACTCCACAATACTTTCTGAGTTTAACTTTCTTAACTTTGTATGAAGACACCACAGTGTCTTTGTTTGCCAAATAATATAATACAAGATATGTCACAACGTTTTTTTGTCCAACTGCCAAACTGTGTAGAAAAAAAGTTAGCATGTTTTAGTGTTTTTTTCTTGATCAGTGAGAAAAATCTCGCCTCTGTTGAGCTTTAACAAGTGCATCAAAGTCAGGTTAATGTTTGAGGTGGAGATATGAAGCACGTCCGACAGACGATCATCAGTACAAATGCATCAGTAAAAATGCATTATGTACAATTTTGAAAGTAGGTTTTATTTTCTTAATTCCAAGCAACCTTTCGTGGGCCGGTCAGAGTCGGCTCGCGGGCCATATTTGGCCCCCAGGGGCCAGGGTTTATATTCAAAAAATAAATATAACAAAGTAGGTTACATTTAATAAGCCTGGCCTCCTATAAAGGTGATGACCAGTACTTTTAACTTGCAATTGATGTATTTTGTCAATGTTACCCACAGTTAAATGGCCTGTATTATTACACTATTTCACAAAAATATCACAAACATACCTGGAGTTGTGTTTTGTTTCATTCACAAAAGTTTAACACATAAGTCCTGCATATTTAGGCTGAGTTCTTCACACTTGATGTCATGTGGTAACACAGGAAGTGCTCCACTGTGTTTTTAAGCTCTATACACCTTCACTAGAACCATTTCGATGATTTCAGCCCTGGAGTTCTCCTGTCCCAATCTCTACTGAAGATAAAAGGAGCTGTTCATGTGAAAACTACCGCTTCATGACATCCCAAAGTGGCACAGAGCATTCTGAGCTGTAGACAGACTAATAACAAAGGGTTATTCAAACATGTGTGAATGAAACAAAACACAACTCCAGGTATGTTTCAATGAGGTAATATGGTGTAAAGCTCAAACAGTCAATTTTGTGTAATATAGGACCTTTAAAAGTCAATAGGCCTATATTTTATGCAAGTTATATACAAATGCACAGATTTTCACTTGTTAAATATGTATATGTGAAATGATATCTTATTATTCTTTCTTTAATTTGTTTTAGTTTTCAATATGCTGCTGGAGAGGCCAGCTGCCTGTTACAGAGCTCCGACCCTACCTTACCTTTTTTTCCTCTTTTTACCTGTATATAGACGTTTTCCTCGTCTTTTTCTTTAGAGTAGGTGAAACCCGGTGCAGTTGTGCACCTGAATGGATTTACTATAAAGCGCGTGGCCCGGACGGTGTTGGGAAGCGGAAAAACAAAAGGAGGTGGACTGCTTGTATTTATTAATGAATGCTGGTGTCATCCCGGGAACGTGCATGTGAAACATCACCTCTGCTCCCGGGACATCGAACTTCTTGGTGTGGGTATGCGGCCATTCTATTTGCCACGGGAGTTTTCACATGTCATTGTACTTTGTGTTTATATCTCTCCAACGGCGGATGGAGTGGCAGCATGCGAGCAGCTCCATAGCGTAGTGACGAGAATGCAGACGGACCATTCGCACGCTCTAGTTCTCATCACCGGGGACTTTAATCACACTTCCCTATCCACTACTCTTCCCACATTCACGTAATATGTCACATGCCCCAAGAGAGACAATACGACTCTGGACCAAATGTCAAAGACGCTTACACCTTTGCCCCCCTCCCCCCGCTCGGACGCTCAGACCACTGTCTGGTCTACCTGCTCCCTGAATACACACCCAGGGTGCGAGGAGGACCTGCGCAGAAGCGGTCAATGAATCTTTGGACTCAGGAGGCCTGTGAGAGTCTGAGGGACTGTTTCCAGAACACTGATTGGGACATGTTCAGCAGCTCTTATGGAGACGACATCAACAGCCTGACCCATTGCATCACGGACTACATTAACTTCTGCGTGGAGAACACTGTACGAACCAGGAGGGTACGGTGTTTCTCCAACAACCACCCCTGGGTCACACCTGAGCTTAAAGCCCTCCTGAACCAGAAGAAAAGGGCTTTCAACTCAGGGGACAGAGAGGAGCAAAAGAGGGTCCAGTGGGAGCTCCAGTGGAGGATCCAATGGGCCAAAAGGACTATGGGAGGAAGATGGAAGAGCACCTGGCCCAGAACAACGTACGGGGCGTGTGGAGAGGACTGAGTGGCAGAGGGACAGCTGATGGTGATCAGCGCTGGGCGGACAAATTAAACTGTTACTTCAACAGGTTTGACTCATCCCCCACCCCCTCTGCCGACTAACCCCTCCTGTGGGCCAGTAACCACATCCCCCTCCCCCTTCACACGGACCCAACCCAGCACCAGTCGCCTCCACCTCCTGAGGAGACTGAGGTCCTTTGGAGTGTGCAGGCCTCTGCTCAAGACTTTTTATGACTCTGTGGTGACCTCTGCTCTCCTCTACGCTGTCGTCTGCTGGGCCCCGAGCAGCACAGAGCGGGACAGGAAAAGACTCAACAAGCTGGTCAGGAGGGCCAGCTCTGTCCTGGATTTGTCCTCTGGACTCTGTAGAGGAGGTGGCTGAGAGGAGGGTACTGGCCAAATTCAAGTACATCATGGACGACACCTCTCACCCTCTGCACCGGACTGTAGAGGAGCTGAGCAGCTCCTTCAGCAGCGACTGAGGCACGCCCAGTGCAAGAAGGAGCGCTACCACAGATCCTTCATCCCCACCGCCATCAGACTGTATAATTCTACTATATAGTCCAAATGTGCAATATCGTATTTCAATGCTCTCCTTGTTACTGTTTTATTATTATTATTACTTATCTTTATGCCATTCTTGCCTGCATGCACTTTTCTTTCTTGTTCAAACTGTCCCTATGGAGCTACTGTGACAAGTAAATTTCTCCTGCGTGAGATCAATAAAATCTTATCTTATCTCTTATCTCTTTCATTTCAACTTGCAATTTATGTATTTATTTAACATTAACCACGGTTAAAAAAGCAAGTTCTTTCTAATGGTATTGAATTTTATCCCTGTTTAATAAATTGCCATACTCCAATTTCTTTTATGAATACATGACTTCAGATAAATAATAATAACCACTAAACCAGTTCAAACAGTTCAACATATAATTCACAGTTTTATTTAAATTCATTGTAAAGTTTGTTTCTTTTTTGTCTTTTTAGTCATTATCAGGAAGCACTTTGTCATAAAAGGGAAAATACTTCACCAAATCCTTGCAGCCAATAAACATTTTATTAACAACATGGTCACAAATACTCTGGTGTGATATTATTTTCTTTTTTTTTTTTCTTTTTTTTTTCTTTTTTTAATTGCAAAATCCAAACAAGTCTATTCAACCCTTATACTTTTTTCAGGCCTTGTTTTCACATATTTGTGTCGGTAAAAGGGGTAAAAACAAAAAATGTAAAAACTCTCCAGGTCATGTGGCAAGAATAAACCAAACATGTTCTTTTGAAATAATATAAAATACAAAAACTAACAAAAATCATGTGCAATAATACATTTTATCATTTCTGACAAAGTCTCTGTTAAGACGTCACTGCTTGCACGATCACTGTACTCTCTATCCTAGTACTACTACATCCACTTTAATACAATCAGAGGTGGGAAGTGTAGCCAACATGTACTACAGTAATTGTACTGTTACTTTAGAATACTATAATAATATATCATTACTCATTAAAGGAACTGTACAGTATATAAGATTAAGAGTTAAAATTTCATGAACTTTATCTGTCTGAGTTCCCAAATAATAATTAACCTGGAACCCTGAGGGCCAAGAAAAATTAGCCTAAGGGCCGCAATTGGTCCCTGAGCCATAGTTTGGGCTTGTATATTGTTTTAAAATAAATTCTGTGTTCCCAAATACGAGAAAGACATGTTCAAATCAAGTATAGCGTTTACTGATAACAATTCTAATGCTGTAACTCTTTTTGCAAATGGCAAAAACATTGGACATGATTTCTTATTTATTGATGTTATATTATGTATTAATTATCTTATATCATTTTTCCTGTTGCTGACATTTGGCATAAACTTTAAATGAGAGTCGTGTGAGGCTCATTCTGCTTTCTGATTGGGTAATTGACTCTGTGGTGGCCTCTGCTCTCCTTTACGCTGTCGTCTGCTGGGCCCCGAGCAGCACAGAGCGGGACAGGAAGAGACTTAATAAGCTGGTCAGGAGGGCCAGCTCTGTCCTGGGCTGTCCTCTGGACTCTGTAGAGGAGGTGGCTGAGAGGAGGGTACTGGCCAAACTTACATCCATAATGGACGACACCTCTCACCCTCTGCACCGGACTGTAGAGGAGCTGAGCAGCTCCTTCAGCAGCGACTGAGGCACCCCCAGTGCAAGAAGGAGCGCTACTGCAGATCCTTCATCCCCACCACCATCAGACTGTATAACTCCACTGTATAGTCCAGACATGCAATATTTTCTATACTCTTTTATTTACTTATTTTTGTTATTATTACTATTTGTCTGCTTTCTTTTGCACTAAACTGTCTGGAGCTAATGTGACAAGTGAATTTCTCCTGTGTGAGATCAATAAAGTCTTATCTTATCTTAAATAAGAAATTGTGTCCAATGTTTTTGTAACTAAGAATAAATCAGCATTAAAACTGTTATCAGTAAAAGTTATATTTGATTTAAACATGACTTCCTCGTATTTATTTTATTTTAAAGTAATATACTCTATAATATTACTTAAACTACTTAAAGGGATATGCCACCCCCAGGTCAAATTTGGGCATCTCCCCACAGTCCAGAGACTAAAATAAGTGGTGGAAAGCGTTTTCCTGCTCACCCAGCCATTGTCCGAGTCTGTCGCCACTGACCGCCGCGGTATCTGGTGCTCCTCCGCCTTAGACTGGAGTCTAACGTCGCCAGAGAAAGATTTCGGCCAAAAGGAATTAATTTGCTCGATGCGTTTCCCAATTACTTTCTGTGTAGTGCGCATTCATATCGAGTGCAAATAAATGTGCAAATCAACACGGAGAGCTTGACTTGGTCATTTTGGGTGGGAACTATTTTCCAGTGCGTAAGAATACAGCCGTATCACGCACCACGTTGTGCAACAGGGGAACTCCCTTCCCGGTGCGTAACTGGGATTCCCCTGGCAGCGTGCTGCGTGATACGGCTGTATTCTTACGCACTGGAAAATAGTTCCCACCCAAAATGACCAAGGCAAGCTCTCCGTGTTGATTTGCACATTTATTTGCACTCGATATGAATGCGCACTACACAGACAGTAATTGGGAAACGCATCGAGCAAATTAATTCCTTTTGGCCGAAATCTTTCTCTGGCTACGTTAGACTCCATTCTAAGGCGGAGGAGCACCAGATACCGCGGCGGTCAGTGGCGACAGACTCGGACAATGGCTGGGTGAGCAGGAAAACGCTTTCCACCACTTATTTTAGTCTCTGGACTGTGGGGAGATGCCCAAATTTGACCTGGGGGTGGCATATCCCTTTAAATATAGCAAATCCAGTCTGAAGTACAATTCGTTCACAAAGTAATTGAGTAAATGTAACCTCACAACCATAGCAACGAGAGCCTTAACAGAGACGGTGACAGTGTAAAAAGATAAAATACATTTGTGAAACAAAAATGAAGTGAATCATTTTCCTTCAGGCCGAGCAGAGGGTGAGTGGGCTAAGAGACAGACAGATCAGTGCTAGAGGGAGCTCTGCAAAATACATATATCTGCATGAGGTACAATAACTTCAATTCAGAATCTGGGTTTGAGTGGTTTTAATTGTAATAGAAGTATTAGTCTTATGTAGTACTTTTTACTACTGCTCAAAGTTTGTACAATTGTGTGTATATACAGTATATGTAGCCACAGCTGCCCTGAGACTGCCTGGTGTGAGTGTGGTTACCAATGCTTTACTTATGGTCCCTTCCAACCCCCACCACTCACTCTCACACATCATATTCACACAAAGGTAAACTGGGTGAAGTGTCTTGTCCTTTTTAATCCTTTTCTTATCACTAAAACAGTTTAGATGAATTGTATTATATATTTTAACCTTGAGCCGCCACCTTAACGCGGTGGAGGGGTTTGAGTGCCCAAATGATCCCGGGAGCTATGTTGTCGGGGGCTTTATGCCCCTGGTAGGGTCACCCAAGGCAAACAGGTCCTGGGGGACAGGTTAGACTAAGTATCGAGGTCAGATACGTCGCCCGGACTGGCATTACCGGGGCCCCACCCTGGAGCCAGACCTGGGGTGGGTGCTCGCCAGCAAAACGTCTGGTGAAAGGCTGGTGCCTTTCCCCACGGGGCCCGGCCGGGCGAAGCCTGAAGCAGCGATGTGGGGCCGTCTCCCTGTGGACCTACCACCTGCAGGAGGATCCATAAGGGCTGGGTGCAAAGATATCTGGGTGGCAGTCTAAGGCAGGGGCCTCGGCGACCGGATCTCCAGACATGGAGACTAGCTCTGGGGACATGATAGGGTGAGGAGCTCAGTCACACGGGAGGAGCTGGACGCCTTCCTCAGGAGGTATTCCGGGCATGTCCCACCAGAGAAGGCCCCGGGGAAGACCCAGGACACGCTGGAGGTACTATGTGTCCCGGATGGCCTGGGAACGCCTTGGGGTCCCCCCGGAGGAGCTGGAGGAAGTGTCCGGGGTGAAGGAGGTCTGGGCATCCCTGCTTAGACTGTTGCCCCCGCGACCCGGCCCCGGATAAGCGGAAGAAAATGGATGGATGGATTTTAAGTATTTTTTCCCCTGTTCTTACTAACACAGGTATGGTTAGGTAAGGTAAGGTCAGTTCAAGGGTGCATTCACACTTTTGCATACAACATTGAAACTGGGACTAAACTAGGACTGAAATCGGAACTAAACCTGGACTAGATTAGAACTAACCTAGAACTAGATCAGAACTAAACCTGATAAGCCTAGATAAGGACTAAACCAGGTGTACATCAGGTCTAAACTTGGCTCAAACCGAAACAAAACCAGGACAAGTGTGGCTGAAAGGTTAGTAGTCTTGTCTTACATCATGAAGGTTCAGGTCTTTTCTGTGCAGTTTTCATGTTTCTCCCTGTGTCTGGGTGGGTACTTCATTTTCCCCCATTAACCCAAAAAGTAACAATAGGTCAAATCCTGACCAAGACCAGCAACAAGATCTGAAGATGGGTCAATAAAGCGTAGCTCAACATTAAAGAGGGGGTAATTACACTTCTATTTGGTATTAATTGCAAATATATTACATATTCAGATCACAGATAACAGATTCAGTTACCTTTTGTTGGTTTAGAAATGCTTTATTAGTAGATAAACAAGGTGTTAAGATGTTTTTTTAATTTTAGTTTTTAGTTTTTTAGCAGAATTTTGATCAAGGAGAGAGGCCCCTGGAGACCACAAGACCACTCAAACATGCATACATGATTCAGAAATCGTCTTCAGTCATGTTTTTGTTGACATGGTAGAAAGCTAAAAAGTTGATTTAGCATAATGACCCCTTTTTAAGTCAACCTAAGATTCTGAATTCAAGTCATTTGAACTCAAACTGCAGACAGAGTTCTTGCTTTGTGCCCCGGCGATCACATGTTCAAACAACCAAACCGAATGTTACACAGACATTACAGAGGCGGATGTGGGACGGGTGATGTCACAGTATTTTCACTCCTCCTCTTCTTCTTCTTCTTCTTCTTCTTCTTCTTCTTTTTGTTTGTTTCTTCTTAAGGGCCACAGCACCGCAGCAGGTCGGTTTTGAAAAAGGTTTCTTTTTTTTTGTTTTTTGGGGCAGTGGCTCAGAAAGATTATGTGGTGCTAACCCGAGTGAGTTCATGTCTAAGGGCTGTGAAGGAAAATACAAGAAAAAACATTGACACCAGTCTCTTTTTTATTTTTAATTGTCTCTTATTTAGAATTATTATTACCATTTTTTTATTTCTCTTTGTTATTGTAATATAATATGAAGTGTGAGTCATTTTCCTTGTGGGTCAATAAAGTTTGTTTAAAGGAGAATTAACGTTTTTTACAATCTGAGTCTTATTTCGGTAATAAAACAAGTTGTTTTACTCACCCATAGCACTTTGGTGTCATATGGAGCACTTCCGGAGATGTTTTAGATTTGCGATCTCCGTAATGTGAGTTCTCGGGGCAAATGTTTGCGGTCTCCAAATAACACAAACTTTAGCACTTTTCAAATCATAGAAGCTCAATGTCTTAGTCTACACTTTCATTTGAGTCAAAAGTGGCCTGTAATCCGAGATTTAGCCATAGTTTTGAGTAGATGAGGAGGCCAGTGCGCATGTGCGGAGTCACAGCTTATTTCACTCTCAGCTCCCGGGACCCAAACATGAAACGCAAAGCTGTAAATTATGGATAAATCTCGGATTACAGGCCACTTTTGACTCAAACGAAAGCGTAGACTAAGACATCGAGCTTCTATGATTTGAAAAGTGCTAAAGTTTGTGTTATTTGGAGACCGCTCGGGGCATATATTACATGCTCGGGGCATATATTATATGCCCCGAGAACTCGCGTTACGGATATTAACATCTCTGGAAGTGCTCCATATGACACCAAAGTGCTATGGGTGAGTAAAACAACTTGTTTTATTACCGAAATAAGGATCGGATTGTACAAAACGTTAATTCTCCTTTAAGTCTAAGTTAAGGGCTGATGTGTATACAAGTAAATTAATATTTAAAAAATGAAAATAAAGAATTAAACATATAGGGGCTATATGTACTGAAGGTACTATTAAATAAATGTTAGCACATCCTTCAAACCAAAGGCAAAGTAGGAGGTAGGTAGTTAAAGGAACTGTATGTAACATTTTTTTTAATTATTTTTTTTGATTGACAACAATTCTAATGCTGTTTTATTGACTTTATTACAAAAACATTGAACAAGAAGTCTCATTTATTTATGTTATAATTTGGCATTTTGGTTCTCAAGATGATTATCCAATCACAAAGCAGAATGAGCCTCACATCCCATTTGTGTTGCCAGTTTCAAAGCTGAAATCCAGTTGTTTTAAACCTAAAATGTCTCTCTCTGATCTGAATAGTCACTACCTAAACCCCAGAACCTGCATGGAAATTCTGAGCTTTCAGATGATCTCTGGCCTGTCCATATACTGAGAAAAAACATATACCAGTATGTGTCCTCTATCTGCAGGTTAATGCACTGGGGACCCAGGTTCAGTAGTGATTGTTGTACCTTTTTTTTTAATAGTAAGAGCACAACATACATACAGTTCCTTTAAACTTACCTAGCAATTTGCACATTCCTAGTATTCACATGCATGTTTTTGTTTTGGAAACATACACAACTTTAGAACATTTTTCAGACAGCAAAGCAGGGGTGTAGTGCATTATATCGTCTTGTTCACCCTATATTTTATCTTTAGTGCTACCTAGTGGTTATTATTATGCATTACATCTTGTCTGTGTCTGGCGTGTTACATTTGAAGACTAGATTTAGAAATACTAGTAATGATATGGTAAATATGTAGTACTATTTGCAGTGTATACGACTTACCATCAATAATTTCATCCTTTACTTTGTGCAACTCACGGAAAACTTCATCCAAAATTTCCTTTGAAATAAAAAAAATAAAAATATACATTCATCTAATATTCTCTTTGTAAATGCTTTAAAAATCAAATAACTTGTTACCTGTTTCATCCTATCAAAGTCTACATCTGAATCTCCTCCGCTCCCTGCAGCTCTGGCCCTGTGTGCACAAGACACACGTTATTGTCACAGTTAAATTACATAATATAGTTTTTTGTTTTTTTTTGTTTTTTTAAAGGCCCATATTACGCTATTTTCTGATCTATGTTATAATGTTACATAGAATACATACATAAAACACTCCAGGTATGTTTATGTTGAGATGGCTTAAAGGGATAGTTCAGGTTTTTTGATGTGACTCTGTACGGCGTCCCCTTCAGCAGTGTCGTAGTCTGGTTAACACCTGACCATATCACAAGTGAGATAACTTCCAGTTCGAAACGAACGGAAGCGGCCTGGGAATTCCCAGGCTAGCAGTGTCGTGCATTAACACTGACTTACCCCTGACAGTGTCCTGTGAGCCGAGTTCTGCCCGGTTCTGGAGCTGGGGAAAGTAGGTCTGGCAAGTTAGCCAGGACAGTTAATAAAGCTTGTTTTTCTTCTCAAAACAATATTTGTCCAAAAAGTGATATATTTGCCTCACAAAACATTTGCCCACGAAAAAGTCAGAAGTCATAATCGCTTGGTGCTATTTTCTCTCGAGTCGTATCACTGTGCACCTATTATTATTATTAGCCTGTTCACTTGTAAGTGGCGATGTTTACAAGTGAACAGGCTAATATTATTATTATTATTATTATTATTATTATTATTATTATTATTATTAGCCTGTTCACTTGTAAGTGGCGATGTTTACAAGTGAACAGGCTAATATTATTATTATTATTGTTATTATTATTATTATTATTATTATTATTATTATTATTATTAGCCTGTTCACTTGTAAGTGGCGATGTTTACAAGTGAACAGGCTAATATTATTATTATTATTATTATTATTATTATTATTATTATTATTAGCCTGTTCACTTGTAAGTGGCGATGTTTACAAGTGAACAGGCTAATATTATTATTATTATTATTATTATTATTATTATTATTATTATTATTATTATTATTATTATTATTATTATTAGCCTGTTCACTTGTAAGTGGCGATGTTTACAAGTGAACAGGCTAATATTATTATTATTATTATTATTATTATTATTATTATTATTATTATTATTATTATTATTATTATTATTATTAGCCTGTTCACTTGTAAGTGGCGATGTTTACAAGTGAACAGGCTAATATTATTATTATTATTATTATTATTATTATTATTATTAGCCTGTTCACTTGTAAGTGGCGATGTTTACAAGTGAACAGGCTAATAACCAGTGTTGCCATAGTTACTTTGAAACAGTAATCTGACTACTGACTACTTCTTTAAAAAGTAACTTAGTTAAGTTACTGACTACTTGCTTTTAAAAGTAACTAAGTTAGATTATTTTTAGTTGCGTTCAGCAGAGGCTGATCTCCCGCCCCTACAACATAAAAATTACCACCAGTTCTGCCAATAGGCTACTCACTTTATTGACATGTATTTTAACCGGAACATCAAAAATGACACAGCCATTTGAAAACTTTTTCCTGAAATAGGCTTACATGTACTGGTTTTACACCGAAATCCAGCTTCCTTTGCTTGCTAGGTCTGGGACCTCCTTCACCTGTGACCTTCTCCTCGGGCGGAACTTGCTCTGTTAGCTTTGTTGTGCTGTGCTGTTTCTCCAGATGTTTTTTCAGATTTGACGTTGTGTTTTTGAAGGTAGACAGCACTCTGTCACCAGCACAGAGTGTACAACGGACCTTAAAGGGATATGCCACCCCCAGGTCAAACTTGGGCATCTCCCCACAGTCCAGAGACTAAAATAACTGGTGGAAAGCGTTTTTTCTGGTGACCCAGCCATTGTCCAGGTCTGTCAGCACTGACCGCCGCGGTATCTGCAGCTGGAGTCTAACGTCGCCAGAGAAAGATTTCGGCCAAAAGGAATTAATTTGCTTGATGCTTTTCCCAATTACTTTCTGTGTAGTGCACATTCATATCGAGTGCAAATAAATGTGCAAATCAACACGGAGAGCTTGCCTTGGTCATTTTGGGTGGGAACTATTTTTCAGTGCGGAAAAAGAAAGCCGAAGCACAGAGCACGCTGTGCAACAGGGGAACTCCCTTCCTGGTGCGTAACAGGGATTCCCCTGTCAGCTTGGTGTGTGCTTCGGCTGTGTTTTTCCGCACTGAAAAATAGTTCCCATCCAAAATGACCAAGTCAAGCTCTCCGTGTTGATTTGCACATTTATTTGCACTCGATATGAATGCGCACTACACAGAAAGTAATTGGGAAACGCATCGAGCAAATTAATTCCTTTTGGCCGAAATCTTTCTCTGGCGACGTTAGACTCCAGTCTAACGCGGAGGAGCTGCAGATACCGCGGCGGTCAGTGCTGACAGACTCGGACAATGGCTGGGTGAGCAGGAAAACGCTTTCCACCACTTATTTTAGTCTCTGGACTGTGGGGAGATGCCCAAGTTTGACCTGGGGGTGGCATATCCCTTTAATGTTGTCATCCTTAGCCGAAATAAAATCAAAATAATGCCTGTATTTCCAGCTGGAAAAGGCGAACCTCTCTCCTTCCATATTGTTCACATCTGACGAGATAGAATCTTTGATCTGACTTTGGTGCCGCGGAGCCGAGATGACGTAACCTCGTAAGAAACGTGCAGCCAAAAAATAAGAATAAATAAATGTAACCTACGTTCCCCCGAAATGCAGAAATAACGCACGGTGTATTAGATAAGTAACTTTAATCTGACTACTGGTTTTGAAATAGTAGTTGCGCTAATAACCAATGTCCCCCCTAATGTTTTATGTGTCTGAGCAAACACACTAACTCCCTGAGCGCTCCTTGGACTCCTGTGCGCGACATCCGACATGCACCCCCGCTACACGCTGTTGCGAAAGAGCTGCGCGTGCTCGTGGCTTACACCGGTAGAAGTTTAATACGAGACACATACTTTTGTTTCTGAATACTGGACGATTCCCCCGTATTCAGATGACCCCGCGGCTGAAAAAAAAGCGGAACTCTTTCATCTCTGCGCTGCATAGGTTTTCTTGTGCGCTGAGAATGTGCGAGCAGTGCACAATTGCACAGGCGCGCAGCTTAGAGGGAACGTTGCTAATAACTGTCAGCGATAAGTCAGTGTTAATGCACGACACTGCTGAAGGGGATGCCATACAGATTCACATCAAAAAACCTGAACGATCCCTTTAAAGCTCTGATGAGGAAACAACATTATAAACAGATCAGAAAATATAGTAATACGGGCCCTTTACTTAGTGAGTCATTTGATCACATATATAGTAGTATATATAGTTTTTGTACTGATAGTCTAGCCCAGTGGTGTCTTACCTTGACACCATGGACCTGTCTGCAGAGTTGGCCCGGTCCCATGGTTTCCTCACACCATCTAAATAAATGAATAATAAAAAGTACATGTGAAATTCAATGCATCAGTTCATATGTATGTATCTACGTATCTAGGTATGTATCTATCTATCGATCTATGAAATAAGGTGATTTTACCTGTAGAGTTTTGTCCGCTACGAGTGCTGGGTAAAGGTGAATTTGGATCATCCTATACAAAAAAACAAAAATTCACTTAAACTCTACTATAAATTATACACAAATGTAATAATCAGATTGAATTAACTAATTTGTTTTATACATAAATTAATAATACAGTGTGAAAGACCTGTGCTCTTGTGTTCAAAACTAGTTTACTAGTCTGAATACATATACCATTTTTAACTTTTAAGTAGGCTTGGGCAATATGACAAAAGGCAAAAATAATAATAATAATAATATTAATAATAATAAAAAATCCTTATGCCTCATATTAAGCAATCACAATTTTCAATTACAGTGGTACCTCACCTTACGAAAGACCCAACAAACGAAAATTCCAAGTTACGAAACGCCTTCACGTAAAATTTTGGTCTCTAGATGCGAAAGAAAATTCAAGTTACGAAACGCGAAATCTCAAAAATTCAAATAATGCGCGCTCAGCCACACACATTATACGCTTTTCTCAGACTGGATTTAAACTTTTCTCACATTTGTCTCTCGTTTAAACACTCAAACTTTCATAGATTTTCAACAAAATGTATTAATAGTGAAGTGTGGGGGGAAGGGGGATGGCGGTGTGTGTGCGCGCGGACACGTGTGTGATCGCGCAGCATGACCCGGCTCAAACCGTGCCTCCTCTAAACCAGGTATAAACCAGGATTAAACCACTTAATGCCTACGTTCGTTCATGAGCTCGGACTGCGTGCGGTCCCGAGGGGAGGCACCTCCCCTCCTCGCTGCTTGCTTCAGCCGTGACTCGTGAGGTACACCGGCAGAGCTAGCACGAAACCAGGAAATAGACCCGCACGCGGTGGTTTAATCCACCTGGTCTAGTCCTGGTTTAGTCCTGGTCCAGTCCAGGTTTAGACCTTGGTCTAGACCTGGTTTATTCTACGTTTAGTCCTGGCTCTACAGTCTCTTAGCCAATCAGGACGCAGAACACAGTGTTACACTATTTAAAAAAAGTTACACTATAAAAAGAAAACTTGGAACGGGGCCTTGGAATGAATCAGGCTTTTTCCATTGAAATAGCTACTCAACTTACGAAAAATTCAAGTTACGAAACCACTTCTGGAACAAATTAATTTCGTAAGGTGAGGTACCACTGTACATTTTATTTTTCTAACAAACAAAAAAGGGGGTTCATCACCTGCTTGTCTTCATGGAGATTCTATTGCTTTGTCTAGAATGTTCAGACATTAAACCCATCTACCTCAAGAGTGAAAACTATAAGCTAAATTACAGGTCAGATCTGTGGAGAGGCAACACTATTCACAGAGAGAATTATTGTATTGTATAAACACTAGATCGATGTGTTTAATGTGATGCCATGGAACATTCCAGGAAAAAGAAATAACATCTCCATGGAGACAAATTTGCGCAATGCACCTTTAATCAGTGCCGTTTAATTTCCGAAATCTGAAGTATGGTCCAAACCACATGCCTTTACTGGCAGAGGATTGGCTGTAGACCTCTACAATAAAAGGACCCAAACTGATCATTGACAACTACAGTAGAAATGTTAGTTTTTTTTAAAACTATAACCCTTAGGAGCTTTATATTTTTTGTTTAAAAAGTCTAAATTGCTGTATATATGGATGAAATAATGTGGTGGGGGTGGGGTTGCTGTTGTTTTTAATCATTGTCATTTTTCTGTTGCATGTGAAGCACTTTGTGCTACATGTATGAAAAGTGCTATACAAATAAAGTTTGATTAATTGATTGACTGATGTCTGAATATTGAATTAAAATGTGAAAAAACAAAACAAAACTGCATAGCCATATTTACATCTATGACAAAAGAAAGGATTCACTCACATTCTGGCCATCTTCTGCTGCTTTCCTTCTGTAGACACAAAAAAACATGCATTTATAAGTTACCACACAGATATAAAGTATATTTTGGTGACAGTATTTGACCTCTGACCTTCGGGCCAACAGTGCGTTCATCTCCTCCATCAGACCTCCGCTCCCTCCACTCGTCCGGTTTGCTTCAGTTTTTGGAGCTGACGATGAATTCTCCTCAGACTGAAAAAGAGGAATATTTGTTAACATAAATACACAAAATTTACATAAAAAATAAGTGTAACTAATTTTCTGGAACATATAGAAGCAGTTTTAATAATACATTTTAATAATTGCCTTTTTTTAGACAAAAAAATTGTCAAATTTCTCCAAATTTCTCCAAAATCTAAACTCTTAACTACATGCTTTTACTGACAAGGATTTGTTGTAGATCTCTCAAATAAAAAGACCCACACTGAACATTGATCAAAAGAGTTCTATCTTGTTTTTTACTAAAATTTCATTCAAACCAAAGCCCTACTCAGCTGTCTCAACCAACATCTTAAAGCTGCATTGTGTAACTTTTCTGGTAAAGGGTTCGTCAAATGCTTTTCGCCATGGAGATGTTATTGTTTTGTCTGGAATGTTTCACAGTATGGCATTAAACATTTCTATCATCATGGAGACCAAACCAGACCAAGTTACAGTTCAGATCAGTGGAGAGGAAATCCTGCTCACTGTCACTTTTTCTAGGTATTTTTTGGCAATAAAACCATCATAATTGAATAAAATGTAAGGTAGATCTGTTTAATGTCATACCGTGGAACATTCCGGACAGAGCAATGACCTATCCATAGAAACAAGCAGGTGACAGACCCTCAATTTACATAGTGCACCTATAAACCATCATAAACCGTAAAAATAAAATGAAAAACTCTCACTCTTTGGACACGTCTGAGTTTGGCCCCTGCGATCATGGCGGCCAGTCCGGTTGGGGCGGGTGAGTCATCTCCGTGGGCCCCCCCCAGAGGCAGAGGGGGAGGGAGGGGGGGGTGGGGCGCTGCGGTGGGGGGAGTGGGGCCCGGAGGAGGCGGAGGGGGAGGAGGAGCACCGCCCATGTTCATACACGGAGGGACTACAGGGGGCGCTACAGACAGCACAGCGGGGTGGCCCTGGAAAGGAGAACCTGTGGAAGACAAGGAAGAATACACAAATATATTTGTTATATATATATTTGTTTACATTTTGTGATATCGTGCAGCCCTAACTAATACTAGAAGAAATATTTTCCAATATGTAAATAAGGATAAGGATAAATAAATCAATGACAACGTTACCAAAGTCAAAACCAATGCCATTTTTGCATTTTGTTAAATGGTGCACTATCTATCTCCATGGAGACTAACAAGTGATGCCACCAGCCCAAGTTACAGGTAAGGTTACATCTCCATAGAGACAAGCACCTGGCATAACTGTTTGTGAAATTATCACCCTATAGTACAGAGCCAACTCGGCCTGGAGACGTCCATCTGCTGTTGGATATGGGACTTCCTCACTAACAGGCCACAGGCAGTGAGAATCGGCAGCCATCTCTCCTCCACACGTGTCCTCAGCACTGGTGCACCCCAGAGCTTTGTTCTCAGCCCTCCCTGTTCACCTATGACTGTACCGCCAGGCACAGCTCCAACAGCATCAGTGACTTTGTGGACTGGTGTGGGCGAAACTACCTGAGCCTCAACACCAGTAAGACAAAGGAGCTGGTGATCGACTTCAGGAGGAGACCACTACCTCACTCACCGGTGAACATCCAGGGGCAGGACATAGAGACTGTGGACAGTTTCAAGTACCTGGGTGTTCACCTCAACAATAAACTGGACTGGTCCCACAACACCGACGCCCTGTACAAGAAGGGCCAAAGTCGCCTCCACCTCCTGAGGAGACTGAGGTCCTTTGGAGTGTGCAGGCCTCTGCTCAAGACTTTTTATGACTCTGTGGTGGCCTCTGCTCTCCTCTACGCTGTTGTCTGCTGGGCCCCGAGCAGCACAGAGCGGGACAGAAAAAGACTCAACAAGCTGGTCAGGAGGGCCAGCTCTGTCCTGGGCTGTCCTCTGGACTCTGTAGAGGAGGTGGCTGAGAGGAGGGTACTGGCCAAATTCAAGTACATCATGGACGACACCTCCCACCCTCTGCACCGGACTGTAGAGGAGCTGAGCAGCTCCTTCAGCAGCCGACTGAGGCACCCCCAGTGCAAGAAGGAGCGCTACCACAGATCCTTCATCCCCACCACCATCAGACTGTATAATTCTACTATATAGTCCAAATGTGCAATATTTTTTCCATACTCTCCTAATTACTGTTTTATTATTATTACTTATTTTATTATTACTTATTTTTTATTTTTATTCTTGCCTGCATGCACTTTTCTTTCTTGTTCAAACTGTCCCTACCTGGAGCTACTGTGGCAAGTAAATTTCTCTTATGTGAGATCAATAAAGTCTTATCTTATCTTATTATCCTCAAGTTTGCCGACGACACCACCATCCTAGGCCTCATCACTAACAACGACAAGAGCACCTACAGAGACGAGGTGAAATCACTGACCAGCTGGTGTCAGGAAAATAACCTCTCTCTGAACGTCAGCAGAACTAAGGAAATGATGGTGGACTTCAGGAGACAGCGTGTAGACCAGCATCCCCCCATCTCCATTAACAACGCTGAGGTGGAGCAGGTCAGCAGCTTCAAGTTCCTTGGGGTACACATCACTGAGGATTTGTCCTGGGCACTACATACAGACACTGTGGTAAAGAAAGCCCGACAAAGACTCTACTTCCTGAGGAAGATGAGGAAGTTTAGTATGAACACCAGCATCCTCACAAACTTCTACAGGTGCACCATGGAGAGCCTGCTGACGGGCTGCATCACAGTGTGGTATGGGAACTGCACCGCTCAGAGCCGCAAAGCACTACAGAGGGTGGTGCGAGCGGCAGAGGACATCACTGGCAGCAGTCTCCCCTCCATCCAGGACATTTACCACAGCAGGGGTCTGCGTAAGGCACGCAGCATCACTAAGGACCATACTCATCCGGCACAAGGACTTTTCCATCTGCTACCCTCTGGTAGACGATACAGGAGCCTGCCAGCACGCACAAAAAGACTCAAAGACAGCTATTACCCCCAAGCTGTCAGACTACTGAACTCTGGGTAATACTCTAAATAATACTGAATTCTCAATAATACTGCACTAAACTACCTTTCATTATGCAGAATTATGTTTACTGCTGCTGCTCTGTATGAATGTATCATGTCTGTCACTACCTCACTGTAAATGCTACTGTTACCTGTGCAATAACCTGTGCAATAACCCACGTGCAATACTTATATATGCAATGCGAAATTCTTTACTCGTACCTTTTATTATATTGTTGTTTTTTTTTTCCTTGTATTTTTATTGCACGCTATTAGTACTTCTCAACTATCATAGCGAGTCAACGGTTCTTCTGATCCTAAGCATTTCATTGCATTGTTGACCTTGTGTTGATCCTGCATATGACAAATAAACAATCTTGAATCTTGAATCAACTGTGCATCCTTGTTATAGGATTATAGCATTTTGAATGTCAGATGGTTTTCTGTGGTTTTGTCTTGTGGAGCAGGTAAAGTTGGTACCTGAGTTGGAAGACCTTCGCTCTCTCTCCATGTGTGCCTGCATCTGCTGCTGCTGCTGCTGCTGCTGCTCCATCATCTGCCTGAAAACACAAGCAAAATATACAATAAACAATACAAAAAATATCTTCAAGACAGCACGACCACCACCACACATTAACAGATTCTACTGGTACGATGACTATAACATTGTTAACACTGAGATCTAATTCTGGAAATATGTGTAAAGATGGGATGAATAACATGGCTTTAATATATGTACAGTATCCTTTGTAGTTGATTTACAAGAATCAATATTAATTTTATTTATTGATCTATTTAATTTTTTGCAAATACACAGTGAAAATACGATTAAACACCAGACAGCTACAATTTCAGATATTTGAACAGGGGTATAATTTGACTTATACATGTGTTTTACAACTATATTGTTTTTTTATCTGGATTTTCTCTTTGCTCTTCCTGTTTTACATTTCGTACATGCACCTCATGTTCAATGCTTTAACTGTCATATTTAATAGTTACAGATCTCCACTGAACCTGCTCTAATTTCTTATCTCTCTGGGTCTGAACAACATGTGGTACAGGATTTGAAGATTTTTCCAGAAGCCTCGTACAGAGCAGAGTCAGCATTTGGCCTCCACCCCATCAATCTCTCTCTGTCTCTCTCCCTTTCTCTCGCTCTGTGTCTCTCTTTCTCTCATTTCTCTCTCCCTCTCTCTTTTTCCCTCTCTTTCCCCAAAGTGAAAGCATGGGGTCCCAAAGTCGCTGAGCCACACAGACTGTCTAAGAAATGTCACAGGGTGTTTTAATTTATTTATTTACTTGTTTATTTGAAGGACAATGTGCAGGTACATTAAAAAGATGGCTGCACCAGATTTAGCAGAATGCTAATTTCCATCTGTAGTCCTTAACAAACATTAAAAACATTAAAAACAATTACATTATTATTTATACATTAAATACAATTATTTGATGAAATGAAATACAAAAAAGGGAGAGTCCTATCCTAAAATATTCCTTGATCAGAATAAAACTGTTCTTGTTGTTTTAAAGATCCCATGACATGGTACTTCTTGATGCTTTTATATGGCTCCTTAATGGTTCCCTAATACTGTAAATGAATCCTTCTTCAAAATCAACACTCAGTGCATGAGAAACAGAGATAAGATGAGAAAGAGTCATAAATATCTCTCTCAAACACTTTATTCTGGGCGTTGTTGCTTGAATGCAAATGAGGAGAAAAGAGCTGGCCTATAGTAGAGGGTGGGGGCGTGGCCAAACTCTCCGTTCTCAGCTGTCAGCTCTCAGCTGATCCATTTCCGTGTTTTTGCACGGGGGGAGAAATTTGAAGCGTTCCATTGAAAAATAAACACATTTCCACAAAAAATAAAATTAAACCACTGCTGTTCAAAGGTCCAGAGGCTCAGATAAAGGACTTCCGAGCCTAGAAACACTCGGACGTGCCTCCAGGCAAATAAAATTCACAGTCCAAACTCTCTGGGCGTGATTTACAGAGACGCTGAGTACAGACAGACGGGGGTGGAACTGCATTTGCATTTCTTTTTTCGATCTGACGTCAATCAGGTGCCTTGTTCAAAATCGCCCGTTTGAGCTCAGATTTTTTGTAACGCAGAAAAGGATCGCAAATGCTCAGTTTAGACATTTCGCAACTTTTAACCATGGGGGGGGGGGGGCTAAACAGGGTAGGGGAGCTCACATTAACGTTCAAAAACCTCAAAAAGTGAAAATTTCATGCCATGGGACCTTTAAGCAAAAGCAGTCAACAATCTAACTGGAGTAAGCCTAAGGGCAGCAGATGATTTATGCAAGTCTCTCACACATAAAAGTTTTTTTTTAGTCACGTTCACCTTTTTGTTGAAAATCAAACTCCTAAACAGGAGTTTCACACAATGTAAACACGTGGACAGTGTTTGCTACTATGTGCATTGTATCACCATGGTAACTGCTGCTGAACATTCCACCATAAACAGGCAGAACAACTCCAGCATGATGGCACTGTCAAGAATCAATAGCTTACTAATACCAAATAATATGGAGCGAATTGATTTTTTTTAGGCTCAGAATACATCCTGTTTAATAAAAAAGCAATTGTTGTTCTATGGCAACCCTGTTTTGTTTTTTTTATATAATTTAAGGTGCATTGTGTAACCTTTCTGGAGGAGGGTCCATGTCTTTTATTATTAATAATATTATTATATTATTTTCATATGGATCTGTATTAAGTATGAGTGGGTATGGATGTGATGTGATGGTTGAGTGTGAAGCCTGACATCCTTGGGTCTGTCAATAATAATAAAAAATAAAATAAATAAATAAAAGAGAGGGAGCCAAAAATGCTCAAAAACAGAGATTCTTCTTCTGGTATAGTAATATTTAACAGCATCTGACACACTTCCAGAGCACACTGTCAAAACATCTGAGCGTATCCCAGGATGCACTGCTCTGGCTGAGTGCTTTTACAAACCCTGATCCACTTTACATGGCCCTGAGTTCATCTGAAGTTGACTCACTGGTTTGAAAGACACTGAGAGAAA
The DNA here is from genome assembly GCA_036785185.1 of Paratrypauchen microcephalus. NCBI lineage: Eukaryota > Metazoa > Chordata > Actinopteri > Gobiiformes > Gobiidae > Paratrypauchen > Paratrypauchen microcephalus. The sequence continues at coordinate 5,892,516 of JAVJIX010000031.1, read as the reverse complement.
AGCTTTTTTGCCTGATCTAAAATACATGACCTATGGCAGATGACACACCACAGACAGTGGAGCTGCTGAATGCTACTACATACACACACACACACACACACACACACACACGGTATAACTTAGTGCGCACTGGTTTACTAGGATTGAACGAATGTGGAAAAAGTAGGATTAAGTTTGTGATGTATCTTTCAATAGCAGGATTATGTTAAAGGTCCCATGACATGGTACTTCTTGATGCTTTTATATGGCTCCTTAATGGTTCCCTAATACTGTAAATGAATCCTTCTTCAAAATCGACACTCAGTGCATGAGAAACAGAGATAAGATGAGAAAGAGTTTTTTTTTTCTCTCTGAACACTCCATAATGGGCGTTGTTGCTTGAATGCAAATGAGGAGAAAAGAGCTGGCCTATAGTAGAGGGTGGGGGCGTGGCCAAACTCTCCGCTCTCGGCTCTGAGCCCTCAGCTGATCCATTTCCGTGTTTTTGCACGGGGGGAGAGATTAGAAGCGTTCCATTGAAAAATAAACACATTTCCACAGAAAATAAAATTAAACCACTGCTGTTCAAAGGTCCAGAGCCTCAGATAAAAAAAATAAAAAAAAACGCATTTCGCATTGCCTAGCGCATTCGCAGTCCAAACTCTCTGGGCGTGATTTACAGAGACGCTGAGTACAGACAGACGGGGGTGGAACTGCATTTGCATTTCTTTTTTCGATCTGACGTCAATAAGGTGCCTTGTTCAAAATCGCCCGTTTGAGCTCCGATTTTTTGTAACGCAGAAAAGGATCGCAAATGCTCAGTTTAGACATTTCACAACTTTTAACCATGGGGGGCCTAAACAGGGTAGGGGAGCTCACATTAACGTTCAAAAACCTCAGAAAGTGAAAATTTCATGCCATGGGACCTTTAAAAGTTGACATTTAAAGGTCTTATATTACGTGCAACAGACTCCTGTGAGCTTTAAGCCATGTTACATATGTTATTACCTCCTCAAAAACATACCTGGAGTTGTGTTTTGTTTCATTCATACAATTGTGTAATCCTTTATTATTAGTCTGTCTACATCTCCAAAATCTAAATTTTCTGTTCCACCTTGTGATGTCATGTAGTGGTAGTTTTCAAGTTAACAGCTACTTTTTATCTTCTGCAGGGTTTGTGTTAAACATGGAGTGAAGCATGGAGTGAACGCTACATTTTTTTAGGTTCAGAATACATTCAGTTTTCTAAAAAGCATTTGTTGCTCCATGGCAACCCTGTTCATTTTTTTGTAAATAAAGGTGCATTGTGTAACTTTTCTGGTGGAGGGTCGGTCAAATCCTTCTCTCCGTGTACATGCTATTGCTTTGTCTGGAATGTTTCACAGTATGGTATTAAACCTTTTTATCTCCATGGAGCCCAAACCAGACCAAGTTACAGGTCAGATCTGTAGAGAGGCGACCCTGTTCACTGTCAGAATGTCAGTTTTTCTGGGTATTTTTGAGCTATAAAACCATCTGTAATTAAATATCTGTAAGGTAGATTGATAGATTTGAAAAACAGGACCGATACCATTTTAAGATGCTAGAAACGCATCTAGAAACGCAGTTATAAGGAGCTGAATTCAAAATGACCCACCGTAGAAAACTGACTGACTTTTTTCTACGACTTAAATGACATAGGTTAGATATAATACACCTTTTTATAACTCTATTGTAACTTAAAGGGATATGCCACCCCCAGGTCAAATTTGGGCATCTCCCCACAGTCCAGAGACTAAAATAAGTGGTGGAAAGCGTTTTCCTGCTCACCCAGCCATTGTCCGAGTCTGTCGCCACTGACCGCCGCGGTATCTGGTGCTACTCCGCCTTAGACTGGAGTCTAACGTCGCCAGAGAAAGATTTCGGCCAAAAGGAATTAATTTGCTCGATGCGTTTCCCAATTACTTTGTGTGTAGTGCGCATTCATATCGAGTGCAAATAAATGTGCAAATCAACACGGAGAGCTTGACTTGGTCATTTTGGGTGGGAACTATTTTCCAGTGCGTAAGAATACAGCCGTATCACGCAGTGCGCTGCCAGGGGAATCCCAGTTACGCACCGGGAAGGGAGTTCCCCTGTTGCACAACGTGGTGCGTGATACGGCTGTATTCCAGGCTCAGATAAAGGACTTCCGAGCCTAGAAACACTCGGACGTGCCTCCAGGCAAATAAAAAAACGCATTTCGCATTGCCTAGCGCATTCGCAGTCCAAACTCTCTGGGCGTGATTTACAGAGACGCTGAGTACAGACAGACGGGGGTGGAACTGCATTTGCATTTCTTTTTTCGATCTGGACGTCAATAAGGTGCCTTGTTCAAAATCGCCGGTTTGAGCTCCGTTTTTTTGTAACGCAGAAAAGGATCGCAAATGCTCAGTTTAGACATTTCACAACTTTTAACCATGGGGGGGGGGGGGCTAAACAGGGTAGGGGAGCTCACATTAACGTTCAAAAACCTCAGAAAGTGAAAATTTCATGCCATGGGACCTTTAATAATACATAATAAATAAATGAATAATAAGTATTAAGAAAAAGCAGCTCTTAAAGGGATATGCCACCCCCAGGTCAAACTTGGGCATCTCCCCACAGTCCAGAGACTAAAACAAGTGATGAAAAGCGTTTTCCTGCTCACCCAGCCATTGTCCCGGCCAAAAGGAATTAATTCCTTTTGGCCGAAATCTTTCTCTGGCGCCGTTAGACTCCAGTCTAACGCGGAGGAGCAGCAGCTCGCACGGCGGTCAGTGCTGACAGACTCGAACAATGGCTGGGTGAGCAGGAAAACGCTTTTCATCACTTGTTTTAGTCTCTGGACTGTGGGGAGATGCCCAAATTTGACCTGGGGGTGGCATATCCCTTTAAGGTGAGATGTGTTTAAAATGTGAACTTCGAAGAGAATCCTAACAGCAATCGCAATGCTGTCAGAAAACACATTTACATATTTTTCCCAAATTGATCAGCTCTAATAATTATAACCATATGTTTTATTTTCTGTATTATATTTTACATATTGTCTTACCTGGCCCTCTGAGCTTCAATCTCCTCTGAGGTCGGCCCATTCTGGACTTGGCGCTGTACAGCTGGACCTGTCACACACACACACACACACACAGAGTTCAATAACCTTTATCATTATGTTAGCTTGAAAAGTACCACTACATGACATCACAAGGTGGAACAGAGCATTTTGAGCGTTGGAGATGCAGACAGACTAATACATGGTTACTCAAACGTGTGAATAACACAAAACACACTCCAGCTGTATTTTTGATGAGGTTTGAGGATTTTTTTTGGTAGTAAAACCTGAGGGGTTTTCTTCAAATAGTTAATGCAAACTCAAAGACAACAGCAGAAGTCAGAAGCAAAAGCTAACAGAAGGGATCATTGCAGATTTACTGATTTTATGCAGAGGGAAACTGCACTGAACGGCTGGACCTGTCACATACAGAGACACACAGAGTTCAATGACCTTTATCACAATAATTACCCATTACATGCTTTTCACTGTTAATTCAATTAGCTCTCCAACAGTCCCAGACACTTGGAGACAGTTAATTATGTGCTATGCTAACGAGCGAAATGACAATGAAAGAAAATTAATCCCTTGCTCCATATTAACTGGCATAAATTTACCCAGCCTTCCTGCTTATTAAGATGTACAACATTCAACGAGTCATTATCCAAACATTTCTGACAACTGTCCTCTCTCAAATGAGCACACAGAGATATAATGTGACTATACTGCAAAAAGTACACTAAGTCATAGTTAAAATGGGGAATCTGTCACCCTGCATCTCCATGGAGATATTATTGCTCTCTACTCTCTACTCACCACCTCTGTTTATATGGCTAAGACATTTTTTTTTCTGACTGACTGAGCAGGGTTACCTCTCCTCACATCTGATCTGTGATTTCTCCTGGTGGCACCACCTACTTGTCTCCATGGATTAATATCTGCAATTAGCTTAAAACAGGGGTGCTCAACCTTTCTTTTAACCGAGATCTACTTCTGAGGTTGATGGTGTGCCGAGATATACCAAGAACTTTGGATTTTTAGATGTGATTTCTTGCATTCTACTCCATTTTAGAATGACCTGTTAGACATGGCAAATATGGGCTTTTGGAGTGAGATTCAATCCAAACTCACTCCACCCCTGAATTATTCAAACAGGAAGTTGAAACAGAGTAACACTGTAACATAAATTTAGATTAGTTTTTGCTTTGCACTTAGTCTTGCACTTCTAATCAGAGCGCATTGAGGAGGACACAGGAGCTCATAGCTCCTGTGTGCGCTATGAGCAGGAAGTGAGGAGCGGCGCTGACGTGAGGCGGACGGACACGTAGGATGTTTTATAAAGTTTAACCTGCCCTGTGATACATGCTGGTACACAAAGGTACACGCTGTTGCGAACAAGCTTTGTGCGCTGGGGGCGCGTGTGGTGACGTTCCGCGCGGTGTCCACGGCTCCAGACGAGCGCACAGGCTGCAGGCTGCAGTGCACTTTTACCGGCACACCGGTAAAAGTTTATTGCTGACAGCAGCAGCCGTAATGAAATATGATCACACTCATCTCGAGACCAAGACACTACGACACTGCGATCTACCCACACTACCTTGGCGATCGACTGGTAGATTGCGATCGACATGTTGGGCACCCCCTGTTTTAAAACAAGCCTTATTTGTGGCCATATTGATCAGGCTTTAATGTGAAACCTTCCAGGCAAAGCAACAATAGCTCCACGGAGACAAGCAGATGGCAGACCCTGCACCAGAAAAATTACACAGTGCTCTTTTAACAGCATTATAGAATTCCAGATAAAAACATCAGATGAGCCTACACAGCTCATGACAGCTCCTCTTGTGTTTAGTGAAATCAGCTTCAGGGCACTCTGCTGTAATCCCTTTAAACAGTGCTGTGATGTGCAGATGGAGATGCAGATAAACTATGTAATTAATTTAAAACATGATACGAATGGGGCCAGGCAGACGGATTATGAACACAGGAGCACACTGTGCACAATGGAACGACACCATTTCTCATCTGGAGAGCTCCTTTGGGACACTCCACTATACAAGAGCAAAGGAGCATGTGGGGACAAAGGGTATATAATGAACCAGCAAAGCATTTCTGTAGATATATAGGAAGACAGGATAGATTTAATACTTTATATCATATATATAATAAAATGAAATGTGTAATTTAAAATTGTATTATATTTGTATTTTTTCCCAATGTAAATAATGTCAATTGGTTGTATATTCATTTTAAAGGAGCACTATGAAACATTTCTATCTGCAGTCCTACTGTTCTGGTTTAGTCCTGATTTAGTCCTAGTTGAGTCCTGATTTAGTCCTATGGTTTAATTCTGCTCTAATCCTGGTTTAGTCATTTAGAGCTGATTTTGACCTGGTTGAGTAACTGGTTTAGTCCTGGTCTAGCCCTGGTTTAGTACCCGCTTTAGTTCTGGCTCAGTCCCAGTCCCAGTGTGTGCTTACTTTGTCTAAAGAAAAGTTGTAGCAATACTTAAATTTTGTGTGTTAGCCTTTGTTCAGAAAAGTACCACATTATTACTCAATAATATTTAGTAAAAAGCCCCGAAGGAATACCATTACTGAATTTAAAGTGTGGGGGCAAGCAGGTGATCCCAAAAGGCGAAGTTACAGGTCAAATCTGTGGTGTGGCAAGCCCGCTCATGAAATGCATGTTTGTCAGGGTAATTTTTTTGCAATAAAACCATGTGTAATTGAGTAAAATCAATGGATATCTATTAGGGATGTCAACAATTAATCGACTTACGATTAATTGACGATTAAGACGTTGGTCGATCAATATGCATTAATTGCAATTAATCGCTAATCGCGGACACGCGCACCCACGTTGTCACGAAACAAGGCAACCGCGCAGCGCCAAGCTCGACTCACAGCTGGCCGCAGGCGCCAACGGCACTGCTCAGCAGCCCACGCTTACACCGGGGCTCAGCAGCGGGCCTCGCGCGGGCCTCGCGGGTACACCGGGGCTGCTGAGCACGAGATCGAACCGCGGCGCCCATGCATAGTCTCAGCCCGAACCACAAACCAGCTGCACGAAACCAGCAGCGGCACGTGGTGGTTTAATCCTGGTTTAGTCCTGGTTTAGTCCTGGTTTAGTCCAGGCCCAGTCCAAGTTAAGACCTGGTTTAGACCTGGTTTAGTTCTGGTTTAGTCCACGTTTAGTCCTGGTCTAGTCTCTTAGCCAATCAGGATGCAGAACACAATGTTACACTATAAAAAAAGTTACACTATAAAAAAAAAAATTGGAAAAAATAAATAAATCCGTGAGCCGCGATAGAGCGAGGGATTACTGTATTTTGTTATTCAGCATCAATACATTTGTCTGCTTTTTACTAAGGAATAATTAATTGAGGAATATACAATATAATAATACTATGATATATTTTTGACTCAGTGTTATGTTACTATAGCTTATATTCTTAAAGACCCTATTGAAACACTAAAATTCAAGTGATCAGTTAATCGTAAGTCGATCGGTAAGGTCAGTCGACTTTAGATTAATGAATTAATCAATAATTTGCATCCCTAATATCTATTAAATGGAAAGGATCATCTTTGTAAATTAATCTGAAAACTAAACTAATATATTTAACAATCACTGGTCTAAATGGGTTAAAAATGTTACATATTGTCCTCTGCATTTGACCCATCCTTCAGTGCCACTGGGGAAACCTGACACCCATCTCCATATCTTGAGCTAGTCTTGATCAGGACTAAGTTAGCTGGAGAATTTGACCCATTTTGGGGGGAACTGGGGTACTCAGAGGAAACCCACCCAGACATAAGGATAAAGATACAAACTCAAACCTGGATCTTCTTGCTGTGAGGCATGAGTGCTCTATGACATGCAGTGTGACCTATATGTCAAATGTGTACCCTTTAGAGGTCCCATGACATGGTACTTCTTGATGCTTTTATATGGCTCCTTAATGGTTCCCTAATACTGTAAATGAATCCTTCTTCAAAATCAACACTCAGTGCATGAGAAACAGAGATAAGATGAGAAAGAGTAATTTTTCTCTCTCTGAACACTTCATAATGGGCGTTGTTGCTTGAATGCAAATGAGGAGAAAAGAGCTGGCCTATAGTAGAGGGTGGGGGCGTGGCCAAACTCTCCGCTCTCCGCTCTAGCTCTCAGCTGATCCATTTCCGTGTTTTTGCACGGAGGAGAGATTTGAAGCGTTCCACTGAAAAATAAACACATTTCCACAGAAAATAAAATTAAACCACTGCTGTTCAAAGGTCCAGAGGCTCAGATAAAGGACTTCCGAGCCTAGAAACACTCGGACGTGCCTCCAGGCAAATAAAATACGCATTTCACATTGCCTAGCGCATTCGCGGTCCAAACTCTCTGGGCGTGATTTACAGAGACGCTGAGTACAGACAGACGGGGGTGGAACTGCATTTGCATTTCTTTTTTCGATCTGACGTCAATAAGGTGCCTTGTTCAAACTCGCCCGTTTGAGCTCCGATTTTTTGTAACGCAGAAAAGGATCGCAAATGCTCAGTTTAGACATTTTGCAACTTTTAACCATGGGGGGGGGCTAAACAGGGTAGGGGAGCTCACATTAACGTTCAAAAACCTCAGAAAGTGAAAATTTCATGCCATGGGACCTTTAAACAGCCCACAGCTCTGAGAGGGCAGCCCCTGGTGAAGTGACAGAGTTAATGGCGTCCGTAGATCAGGTGACTCAGAGGTAAAAAAAATAACGGGCCAAACAAAAGCATTGAGTCTCTCCAGAGAGACACGTAAGACTGTACAACAGCTCAGCTCAGGTGTCTAATGTGTGTGTGTGTGTGTGTGTGTGTGTGTGTGTGTGTGTGTGTGTGTGTGTGTGTGTGTGTGTGTGTGTAAGCACTAAACAACAGTGTGTAGTGTTTACTGGTAACACTGGACATGAACCCTAACAACCAACCAACATGTTCATGTATAGAGTAGGGATGTAGTCAGCTCACAATTTGGTTAAATGCAAATCCAACAGAAAAGTACATCGAAGAATATTTTATATTGTGTAATTAATTCATAGGGGTATAGAGGATAATTTACTATACAGGTCTATCGTTTATACAGGTCACAATCGATAAAAGATAAAATAATAATAATAACTGCAATTTCAATCCAGTGTAATCTCCAAAATTAAAGTATAAATTAAATAAATTAAATTAAATTAAAAAAAATTTATCTTGACTTGTTGGCCCATGAATATTACTATCATTCAAAAAACTGTTTGCACAAGGATTTCACAGTCGAATACATATTCATAATCATAAAATCATGATACTTTCTCACAATAATTTCAATTAAACTTTGATCTAGTGAAATCCCTAAACAATCATGTAGACACCCATCTCTTTAGTTTACAGTGACGTGTGCCAAAAAGGTTAACGGCAAGCCACGTTTGCTATAATTTGTCAACCTTCCCTACGGGACAATAAAGGCTAACCTTACCTTACCTTACCAAACAGATGAACAAATAACTTCTGTAACGTTCCTGTTAAGTGTATAATAAGCATAAAATTTGATAAATTATTGAACCAAGACTTTTTTTTTTCTTCAAGATTTAGCACCTAACCTAACTGCCTTAACACTAGTGCGACTTAAAGGGCCCGTATTACGCAATTTTCTGATCTATGTTACAATGAAAGTGAAACAAAATGACTCCAGGTATGTTTCTGATGAGGTAACAACATTCTAAGATGGCTTATAGCTCACAAGAGTCAATTTTGCATAATATAGGACTTTTAATGGGTCTTCTTCAAGTGGTCAATGCAAACTCAAAGACCGCAGCATAGGTCCGAAGCTAAAGTTTAAAAAATCATACTATAATTTACTCATATTTATTGATTTATGCAAAAGTTAAAAGACTCAAACCCACTCTTCACACGTGATAGTTGTTATAGTTCTTACATGACATGCTGAAGAAGAGGAACCGTCCAAAGCAGACGCACAGACACTGACACAGCCACTCTCTGCTCACCATCGCTCTCCTCCTGCTCCATCTCCACCTGCACATGGACCTCCCTCTCCCCAGACAACTCCATCTATCTATTCTTTCTCTCGCTCCTCCACCTCATCTTCTTTGCTTCCCCCCTCTCTCTTTCTCTCTCTCCTCTTCCACACTCCCTCCCTCTCCCGTCTACCCCCCTCTCTCTCTCTCTCACTGACAACTCCTCTCTCCTCTTCTCTCCTCCTATTCCTTCTCTCTACCCAACTCTCCTGTCCCTCTCTTTTGTCTCCATCCTCCCTCTCTTTCTCCTCTCTAGCTCTTATTATCTATCTCCTATGCTGTCTCTCTACCCCTATCTCCTCTCCCTCCATTTTACTCCTCTCTACCCAGACAATTCCTACTTTCTACTACTTTCTTTCTCTTCCGTCTCCCTCTCTGTCCTTCCTTTCTTTTCTCATCTCCCTCCTCCCTGTCTTTAATCTTTCTCCCTCCCTAGGTCCTCTCTCTCCATCCTCTGTATCCTGTCATGTCTAACCATCCCTCTTCCTCCCTTCTCTCCCCCTCTTATCTCTCTTCTCTGGCCCTCTCTTTCTTCCTTCTCACTCCCTCCCTCCCTCTCCCCTTTTTGTCTCTCACCCTTCCACCCCTGCTCTTCTCTTCTTCTTTCACCCCCCTCTCCCTCTCCTCTCTCTGTCCTTCTTCCCTCTCCTTCATGTTCTTCTCTCTCCCCTCCTCCCTCTCTCACCCCGTCTCCTCCTCTCTCCTCTATCTGTCCCTCTCCTCTCCCTCCTTCGCACTGTGGTATCAGTTGTCATCTCCAGGTAAACCACACCGCAGCAGCAGCAGTGGAGCGGCGTCTCTCCGTAAATGTTTTAAAAGGTCAGACTCTGGATGGGCAACTATGAAAGTCATAAATATCATTACAGCAGCTTCATTCACGCTGTTTGGGAGGAGGAGGAGATAAGATGACCCTTGTGAGCTTTAAACCATGTTATAATGCTGTTCCCTCACCAAAAACACACCTTGAGTTGTGTTTTGTTTCATTCACACATGTTTGAGTAACATTTTATTATTAGTCTGTCTACATCTCCAAAGCTCAGAATGCTCTGTTCCACATTGTGATATAAGGAAGCACTAGTTTTCAAGTTAACAGCTGCTTTTTACCTTTAGTTCAATTGAGATTGGCAATTCCAGGGCTGAAATTATCATAATGATTCTAGTGAAGGTGTATGGAGTTTAAAAACAAAGTAGAGCACTTCCTGTATTACCATATGACATCGGAAGGTAAAACAGAACTCCAGGTATGTTTGTGATGAGGAAACAACATAACATAGATCAGAAAAAATGCATTATATGGCCTCTTTAAAGATTGATTTAACAAAATAAATGTGTTACAAGTCTTATCATAACTATTGTATAATTTATACATTTTTAGTCCTTGTTTATATATTAAAGGGACAGTGTGTAAGATTTTTACCCGTTAATTACTGAAATTGAAGATACCCATTCAAAAATACATTGTTTTCCAAGCCTTTTCACTTCCATCATGAAATCAAAGTATTCTTTTGGACTTAGATATAGTCACATAAAAGGGGGATCTTCCCCATGCAGAGGCAGCCATTTTGAATACAAGAGCCGCAGAAGGACATTTGGGCTCCGCCTTCGCCTTCGGCAAGGCTCATGGTTTTGGGTAAACAACACAAGCATGCTGCCGGATCAGACGTCGTAATGGATCTAACACGTGTTTTGGACTAAATTGTTTTACTGGATTTTATTCGCTGGATCCTTACGGACAAATTGAGAGCAAGTTTATGGTGAAATACAGAGTTTGACCTGTGCAAAGCATTCTAAGGTAAGCTAACCTCGTTTTGTGCTTTTCCGTATAAAAGCCCCATGTGCTCGGGGAGTGATTGTTTTGCAGGGAAATGAATTGCATAGTCAAAAAGAGGAGACTGTAAGGTTTCATTTGATGTGTAGAGTGTCATGGTACATGATCGGGAATGTGTGTTTTCATGAGAAAAGAAAAAAAAACAGGACAGCGTTTTATTTATACAGTAGCGGCGCGCGGCTCGTGCGCGGGTACGAGAGCTGTCCGCGTTACGGCGCGCCCAGGTGACCCTCGAGGTCTGCCGTAGCTAAAACAGAAAGTGCAATAGCATCATCCACCTATGAGCCACGAATCCTACACACTGGGGCTTTAAGGTTAAGGTAATAACATTAACTATGATTTGGTGAAATTAGTCGTCTAATCTGTCATATGCTGTCATTACTAACAGTGACCATTCATATAATTGTGAATTTGATTTGGTTAATCAAGTAACCCTTTTACTCTCTTTCCTTTTCTTCCCTTTCTTTTCCTTCATCTTTTCCATCTCCCTCTTTCCCACTGTCTCTGCCCCACCCTCTCCTCCTCTCTCTTTTCTTCCTGTCCTACAGTAGTTGTTATTCGATTCTCTTTGTTGGGCAAAAGAAACAATGTGTTCTCCACCTCAGAGAAAAAAACAACATCTATTGAAGTACGAGCAGGAACCAGTAGGGGGAAACACTTAGCTGCATCTGTTCTGGCGGTTGTTGCAGTGATGAGTGGGTTTCTATGATTTATTTTTGAATGACGAGAACAGATATAAGTATTTGTCCAGTTTTTCTACAAACATTGTAGATATTCTTTTATCAGTGAAAAAACTGACTCTTGAGAGCCATGTTATAATGCTGTTACCTCCTCATAAAAAGGGCTAAGCTTTGTTTCATTCACACATGTTTGACCACTACATGACATCACAAGGTGGAACAGAGCATTCTGAGCTTTGGAGATGTAAAAAGACTAATAATGAAGGATTACTCAACAGGTAAGTATAAAACAAAACACAACTCCGGGTATATGTTTGATAGGGTAACAGCTTAAAGTTCACAAGAATCAATTTTGCATAATATAAGACCTTTAACTACTATGTCACTGTGATGCAATCAGACAACAAAAAGTCTATGGGGGAAAGTTTACAATATTCTAATCCATAGGCTGCTAAAAGGAATTGTAAACAACATTCACCAGACTAAAAAATAACACACTAAATTTGATGCCTGTAAATAAGTTGCTCCCTCTATATAAAGCTCCAGTCTAAATCACAGAGTCTGTCAGATCCTTTCTGCTGCAGTCGGACTATCTGAATCCATAATTAATAAACTGCGTATTAATATTTGAAAACATTAAAACTCCTCCACCAGCTCAGAGGCTAACCTGACAAAAGTGCACCTTTAAAAGAAGCACTAAGATCGGATAAATTCAGCAAAAAATGCCATTACGAGGTATGATACTGCTGGAATCCAGAATACACACATTTCTCCTATACTTTGTGAAGATATGAGTCTGGTCACTGTCCATCTGAATTCCTCCCCTGAAGTTCAGATGGGCGTGATTGACAGGTAGATTAGCCAATCAGGGATATGCATGATTTGTCTGCATAAAAAGGAAAAATAAATGAAAAAATATATCACAGGGGGATGAAAAACAACAGATTTTTGCAGAATCACTGAGAGAAGCACTAATCTGAGGTGAGAGAAATGTGATTTTGTTTGTAAATGAAAAATGACCAATGAGCGCCTTCGTTTCACGCGTGTCATTGAAAAATAAACTAATCTGATTGGACGGCAAGACTGAAATCCTGCTATAAAAATACAGTGATACCAGTCTAGAGTTAAATGACATATTCTCTTTAGAACTCAGTTTTGAAAGTGCACTATGTAACTTTTTGTTTGGGGCTCCGTAACCTGCTTGTTTCTATGGATACACCATGTCTCTGCCTGAAACGTGCCACAGTATGACATTAAACAACTATACCTTACAATTTATTAAATTACAGGTGCTTTCATGGCTCAAAAATACCTAAAAAAAAACAGGCATTCTGACTGTGAGCGGGGTCGCCTCTCCACAGATCTGTAACTTGGCCTGGTTGGTCTCCATGAAGATAGAAAGGTTACACAATGCAGCTTTAAAGTATTCACTCTTTAGATATATTACATAACCACAACTGTAGCACCCCTCTCACCTCCGTCCTGGGCACTGAGCACGTTGAGGGCGAAGAGCATGGCATTGGAGAAGGTGGTGGCTTCTTCTTTACTGGCGAAGTTCAGACCATAGACCTGGCGAGCATCTCTCCACTGGTGAAATGTGGGCGTGGCCTGGTTATACTTCAGCCCCTTCACTATGGAGTAGTTTATCACCACCTGCACCATGGGACATCAAGGGGAAACATGGGTTTTAAAAAGCTCTTAAATTGAATGTTTAACCATGGTAGAGGCTGGTTTAGTCCTCGTTTACTTGTGCTGGTCCTAGTTTATTCCTGATTAAATCATGGTTTAGTTCTGATTTAGTTCTCATTCAGCCCCGTTTCAGTCATGATGGTTTAGTCCTGATTCAGTCTATGACCAGTTTTAGTCCTGATTTAATCCTGGTTTAGCTCTTGTTTAGTACTGGTTCAGTCCTCGTTCAGTTCTGACTCATTCCTAGTTCATTCCAGGTTCAGGACTGCTTTTTAGTATGTGTACCGTATTGGCCCGAATATAAGACGACCCTGATTATAAGACGACCCCCTCTTTTTCAAGACTCAAGTTTGAAAAAAGACTTTTTGAACACCAAATGTAATTTTTATACAGAAAATAATTACAGTACATCTGAAACAAATGATTATAACAATATATTCCAGAGAAAAAGCATGTTATTTTGCCTCATTCAAATCATGCAAAAACTGTCTATCACATCTTAATATCTGAACATTTAAATATGTAAACTAAAGTGCAATCACATTTGTAAATGAATGGCTTCTGGTTTTTGAAATGTAAATAAACCAATCTACTGTGATAAAACAACAAAATTGCAATAACTGCATTAACCATCAAAGTGAAGTCTAACTGTAACTGTAGTCTTGAAACAAATCTGAATAAGGAAAAACATTGCAATAAAATAATGCAAACTGGTTTAAACTTGAGAGTAGCTGAGATCTGTCATGTCAGAACATTACTCCTCACAAACATCCTCTGCCTCTGAAGACAACAGCTTCTCTCCAAAGTCAGAGGGCAGGCGCTGGGCTAGACTTAGTTAATCCGTTACGCCGCATCATTCTTTTACACCAGCCGAGGCTTGAAGTCAGCGGTGGGTGTGTTTAGCATTCGCTTTAAAGATATCTGGCGCCATCTAGCCTTGTGAATGGGTATAATGTCTAGACCGCGAATGTAAGACGACCCCCCCTTTTTCAGTCTTATTTCAATGCAAAAAACATCGTCTTATATTCGGGCCAATACGGTATTTGTCCTGGTTTAGGTATGGTTTAGTCCTTAATCAGTCCAAATTCAGTCCTGGCTTAGTCCTGGTTCAGTTCTGATTCATTCCTGGTTTAGTCTTGCTTAGTTCTGGCTCAGGCCTGGTTTTGCCCTGGTTCAGTCACTATCACAATTCAGTCCTGGTTCAGTCCAGGTTAGTTCAAATTCAGTCCTGGTTAAGTCTAGGTATAGCCCTGACTCAGTCCTGGTTTAGTTCTGGGTTCATCCTTGTTAGGTCCACCACTCTGAAGATACTTTTAGCAATGTTGTGGTAGAAGTTGTTTAGTTCTGGTTCAGTCCTGGTTTAGTCCTGGCTCATTAAACATCTTATCAACCATTTTCTATCTGACACAGCATGTTTCCTGGATTGATTTTCCTTTGCATTTCATCTCATTCTGTCATATTGTTTTCACAACATCCCTCTTATTAACATGTTTCTGAGTTTTGACTCTGACACCAAACGCAAAACTAAACACATAGAAGTTTGTGCTTGCTTTCTGATGACGACTGTTTTTTCCAGTCACTTCAAAGCAGCCTCTTTGAATCGAGATCCAGAAATAGCTGCTGGATGCTGCAATCTTGGTCCCAAACAATGAAATATCTGTGCACTGCAAAACATACTAATACTATACTTTATAATGGCTTAAATCATGGCGGCTGGTTAGTTCAACTAGACCCTTCACGGTACTGTCCCCCGGGCACCTGAAAGACAAACTGCCCACTGCTGCTGAAAGGTTGGGTCGAATGTAGAAGTGAATTTCTCCTGTGCGTGAGATCAATAAAGTCTAAAAAAAAAAAAAAAATCAGAATATCCATTGTTGTCATTAAGACAAATTACTGGAAAATGTCTATAAATATTATAAGCACATTTTAATTGAATCACATAACCTCTTGTTTTATGGAAGGTCTATACAGTAATACTTAGTCCTGGTTTAGTCCTGGTTTGTACTGATTCTGTATTTGTTTGATCCTGGTTTAGTCCTCATTCAGTCCTGTTTTAATTCTTGTCTCACCTGCTGGTCTTGCAGCTGCTCTTGCTTTACTCCTGGTTTAGTCATGGTTTAGTCCTAGTTTAGACCAGCTTTTGACCTAGTTTATTCCTGGTTTAGACCTGGTTTAGTCCTGGATTAGTCTCACCTTTTGGTCCTACCGTTTGAAGGTGTTGTTGGAAGTGTTGTCTTCAGTCCTGGTTTAGTCCTGGTGTAGCCCTGGTCTAGTCCTAGTTTAGACCTGGTTCAGCCCTGGTTTAGGCCTGGTTTAGTCTTGCTTTAGTACCTGTTGGTCCTGCAGTTTGACCCCCACCACTCTGAAGGTGTTGTTGGCAGTATTGTGGTAGATGTTGATGCGGCTGAAGCCCTGTTGTCCTGGTTTGATCGGGACCCATTTCTTACTGGTGTCGTCATAGACCATGACTGAGGCCCGTGCCTGGCAAATGCTCTGCTCACTGCAACACAAGAGACAACACAAAATCATTATTATTACTGACTGATTGGCTGCACGGATGAGCTAATCATAGTAAAATCACATTTCAGCAAAAGTGCAATCACATCTTATGTGAGTCTACAATAGGGATGCACAGATAGAATACTGGTATCGGATCTCAATGCCAATATTGAAAATTGTGGTGGATCAGATATCTGGTTCTATATCTCACATAAGTCTATAAATTGATGTAATATGACAATTTACTGGCCAATGTTGCTCCAAAACGTCTCATAATATTAAACTACACTATTTTTACTAAGCTGTTCTGTAGTTACAAAACACATTTGGATAATGTTTTACCATATGCTGTTTGTATTAATGGAAATAAATTACATTTTTAGTCTCTGCCGTAGTTTTGATTGATATCATGCACTGACAGGGACTTAAAGGGATATGCCACCCCCAGGTCAAATTTGGGCATCTCCCCACAGTCCAGAGACTAAAATAAGTGGTGGAAAGCGTTTTCCTGGTCACCCAGCCATTGTCCGAGTCTGTCGCCACTGACCGCCGCGGTATCTGCAGCTACTCCGCGTTAGACTGGAGTCTAACGTCGCCAGAGAAAGATTTCAGCCAAAAGGAATTAATTTGCTCGATGCGTTTCCCAATTACTTACTGTGTAGTGCGCATTCATATCGAGTGCAAATAAATGTGCAAATCAACACGGAGAGCTTGACTTGGTCATTTTGGGTGGGAACTATTTTTCAGTGCGGAAAAAGACAGCCGAAGCACACACCATGCTGCGCAACAGGGGAACTCCCTTCCTGGTGCGTAACAGGGATTCCCCTGGCAGCGTGGTGTGTGCTTCGGCTGTGTTTTTCCGCACTGAAAAATAGTTCCCATCCAAAATGACCAAGTCAAGCTCTCCGTGTTGATTTGCACATTTATTTGCACTCGATATGAATGCGCACTACACAGAAAGTAATTGGGAAACGCATCGAGCAAATTAATTCCTTTTGGTCAAAATCTTTCTCTGGCGCCGTTAGACTCCAGTCTAACGCGGAGTAGCTGCAGATACCGCGGCGGTCAGTGCTGACAGACTCGGACAATGGCTGGGTGAGCAGGAAAATGCTTTCCACCACTTATTTTAGTCTCTGGACTGTGGGGAGATGCCCAAATTTGACCTGGGGGTGGCATATCCCTTTAAAGCCAAAGTACTAACACTAGTATTGAAACAGAAACACCTAAATTGGTGCAATATGTTTCAATCTTTTTAAAGGTGTTATACTGTATTTAACTCTTCTAGTCTTCTAGTCTCTAGAGGAGACCCCGCTCACCGCACTGAAAAAAGAGAGGATAAAAGAGGTCCGAAAGGGGTTGCTCAAATTGCAAATACAAATTTGACAACAATAACATGACTTTTTATGATTCTCTGTCCAGCATGTTTAAATCTTACAAAGGTCGCTTGATTGTGAGTGATGTTAGACATAAATGTTTTAATCACCCTGAGGAAACATGACTTTGTAATCATTTCTGGTGAAGGTCCTCCCTCGGGAATTCCTCTCCCCAAACTTTGGGTGGGAAAATTGAAATGTAGCAGGACATAGGACACCCTGTTCCACCGTGTGATGTCATGTAGTGGTAATTACCTGCTATCTTTTACCTTCCAATTCAGAACTCAGTTTAAATATGTATTGAAACACAACTCCAGGTATGTTTTTGCTTAACATTATAACATTGCCTCAAGTGGAGGAGTTCAAGTATCTCGGGGTCTTGTTCACGAGTGAGGGGAGGATGGAGCGTGAGTTTGACAGGCAGATCGGTGCAGCGTCGGCAGTGATGCGGTCGCTGTACCGGACCGTTGTGGTGAAGTGGGAGCTGAGCCGAAAGGTGAAGCTCTCAATTTACCGGTCAGTCTACGCTCCTACCCTCACCTGTGGTCATGAGCTCTGAGTAATGACCGAAAGGACAAGATCGCAGGTACAAGCGGCCGAAATGAGTTTCCTCCGCAGAGTGGCTGGGCATTCCCTTAGAGATAGGGTGAGGAGCTCAGTCACACGGTAGGGGCTCGGAGTAGAGCCGCTGCTTCTCCACGTCTAGAGGAGCCAGCTGAGGTGGATCGGACATCTGTTCCGGATGCCTCGTGGACGCCTCCCTCGGGAGGTGTTCCGGGCATGTCCCACCAAGAGGAGGCCCCGGGGAAGACCCAAGACATGATGGAGGGACTATGTGTCCCGGCTGGCCTGGGAACACCTTGGGGTCCCCCTGGAGGAGCTGGAGGAAATGTCCGGGTTGATGGAGGTCTGGGCATCCCTGTTTAGACTGTTGACCCCGCGACCCGGCCACAGATAAGTGGAAGAAAATGGATGTATGGATTATAACATACATTTTTAAAATTTAAAATTGCGTAATATGGTCCCATCTAAAGAATTTTTATATATTAATATATTTTTTTCTAATTTTTAAAACCACACTAAAGCAAAAACTGTCTTTACTGAAATATATTTTTTCATGCCATTTTTAAAAGAAAATAGTGGACACGCAGGTAGAAATGCTGTCAGTTGAAACAAGCAGACGATACTGACAGACCAATTTACCGGTCAGATCTATGGAAAGGCCACTAGAAGTTAGAATGCAAGTTTTTCCAAGTTATTCTGAACAGGAAAAGTCACATATAACTGAATAAATGCTAGCCTCCTATCAAAGATGTTATACATAATAAACCTCAAGTTTAATATGGCAAATGTGTGGGTGTGGGCTTGTGTCTGCTTTATAATTATAATCTATGACACCCATGTATCATTATGTATGTGGCCATACCTGCCTGTCAAAGCCTGATCCCGTCAGATCTCAGAAGCTCAGCAAGGCAGGGCCTGGTTAGTACTTGGATGGGAGACCGCTGGGAATTCTAGGCGCCACAGAGGGCGCCAGTCACAAAAAACTGTTGTTGTGTCCTTAGGCACAACAATTGCCTAGTATGAAAGGTGAGTGTTGGAGGTGTTCGGAGGGGTCGATGGCACAGATTGGCAGCCTCGCTTCCGTCAGTCTGCCCCAGGGCAGCTGTGGCTGCAAAAAAGTAGCTTACCGCCATCAAGTGTGGAGTGAATGAACAATAAACTGTAAATCACTTTGGGTGTCATGAAAGGCACTATGTAAATGCTATTAAATATTATTATTAATTAATTATTATGCTATAAGTTCGACATTTTAAATGGCAATCAAAAATGACTAAAAGTTGCCATCACAACAATGTGTCGCATGCTGTTGGCCTTTCTCTAGCCAGTCAAGCTAGAGAGAGGTCATTTTTTTCATTTGTACCAAAATTGCTACACGACGCTGCCAAATCCCCAAAAAATCCCCCCAAAAAGAAATTCAAATTGGAGAGTGAAGTGCATACGTCACAGTGGCCATTTATGGGTGGAGGTGAAAACTGCAACATTTAAGATTTGCTTTTGATAGCGATTCATCTTGCAGCCCTACCTCACAATGCAGTTTCAAAATCGATGAAAAACTAAACCTTAAAGGGGACATAAGTGAAATCCACTTGGGAGGCTTTACTCAAAGTTGTATTTCCAATTGACACATTGGTGTCTGTCCCGAATTTGAGGTTTGAGCGCTCAGAAAATGCTGTATGTTGTACCAACTGCCTAATGCATAATGTTTCTTCTTTAATTATAATGGCCAATATTCTGACTCATTCTCTATGTATTCTCAAGACTCTATTAGATTATCAGATGGCTGAAAGTCAGTATGTCAGTGGTTAAATCAATGCTGCAATCATGTGTCAATAAAAGAGATGTACAAATGTATTTATCTGAAATGTGTTTTTCTTTAGTATTATCTGAATGTGCAGTTACAAGAAAGGCAAATAACAGTGCTGTTGCACCAACATAGTGATAATATTTTTATTTAATATTTTGTATAAAAAATAAACATGAATAATAATAATAATAAAAAAAAAATAATAATAATAATAATAATAAAAAATGTTTCTATATGGGGACAATAAAATGTACCTTACTTAACAGTAAAGTACACTTAATACGACAGGTGTGTTGTATACCACGGGAGAACCATCTCCTCCTTTTCAGTCGGTTTAGAGCAGTCGGTCTGCTCTTTGATGATCTGACCCTGCTCCTTCTCTCTGGAACGGAGGACTTTAATAGAGAGTTTGTCTTCACAATGAAAATCTATAATATATAAATATACATTTTATTAATGCATTAAATAACATTGGTCTATAGAATATTGTGATTTCATCTGAATCCAACCAATAATATATTATTAAAAAATAAAAGACATGAATGCTAGTGTACTGAATTGATGATTTTATGTAGGCAAAAGAAAAGTGTAGAAAAATATCTAAATAATACATGTTTTAAAAGGCATTTTGGAGCAATGAAAACACAGCTTTTACACTTATTTTCATTTCCAAGACCCCATGAATATTGAGCCCCCAAAATGTTGTTCTGTCTTTCATATAGTGAACGATAAGTTGATATAGTAATTACTGTGACAGGCCTCACTGTGACAACAGCTCATTAGTACAGGGCAGGTGGATGAGGAGAGTGGAGGAAGTGATAGAGAAAATAAACAGCACAAAGTATTTGAGAATGAGTTTAAGTGAGACAGTCTGGATCACTTCTAATCCTGTGTTGTGGTAATAGTTAAATCCAAAGTCAATCAAGCATTCATCCAACATCTGTTCTGCATGAGACCATTCCACCACACAGCATCTGTCTGTGAGGCCTCCACTACACACAAATCACTGCTTGTACACACTTAAAATGACTTAAACTCATATTATTAATCTTAAGTATCAATCATCTGTTATTTGATTAGAGCAAAAATATTTCTAAAAGGTCAGACTAATAAAATTACTCTTAAAGGTCCTATATTGCGTGAAATTGTCTTTTGTGAGTTTTAAGATATGTTATAATGTTGTTACCTCATCAAAACCATACCTTGAGTTGGGTTTTGTTTCATTTACACATGCCTGAGTAACTCTTTATTGTTAGTCTGTGTACATCTCCAAAACTAAAAAAAAAAGCTCTGTTACACTTTGTGATGTTATGTAGTGGAAGTTTTCAATTTAAAAGCTTTTTTCCCTTTTGGTAGGGAGTAGGGTTTGGCAAATCCAGATTCTATTGAAGGTGTGTGGAGCTTAAAAACACGTTTGTAGTTTGAGCAAACAAAAATATACAAATTAAAACAGCTAAGAAAAAATATTAATTCATTTGTTCCTGTTTATCAAAATGATCAAAATCAGTACATTTGTACAAACTTTATTAGACCACAAAAATTGCACAAAATACTTACTTTTGACATTTACAAACAAGTACTTTTTTACTTTTTTCATGTGATACTTTTACTTTTGTATGAAGAGTCCCTCAGTCATCCAGGTAGAATCCATGATCAAAGGAGAAGTTCAATTTGTCAACTGGATAAAGTTTGTTTGGTCGAAAACGTTTCGCCGCTCATCCGAGAGGCTTCATCAGTTCTGGTTCTAGTGCTGGTTAGACCCTAGGGACCCTAGGGACCCTAGGCCAGTTGACAAATTGAATTTCTCCTTTTATCTTTTACTTTTGTATTTTTTTTTTCTCTGGTATCTGTAGTTTTACTTAAAGCAGTATTGTGTAACCTTTCTGGTGGGAGTCCGTCAAATGCTTTTCTCCATGGAAATGTGATTTCTTTGTCTGGAATGTTTCACAGACTAGACTAGGCCAAACTAGGCCAAGTTACAATTCAGATCTGTGGAGAGGCAAGATTAAGATGAAGACTAAGGCCTTTATTGATCTCACACACAGTGACACACAGGAGAAATTTTACTTTTGCATTTGACCCATCCTTTTTTTTTTTTTTCCAGGAGCAGTGGGCAGCCATCATGAAGGGTCTTGCCCAAGGACCCACACTGGCTTGTTCATTGCCGGGGGGGATTTGAACCCGGATCCCCTAGGTGAAAGTCAAGTGATTTACCAGTTGAGTTAGCCAGGCAATAAACGTAAGGTAGATCTGTTTAATGCCATACTGTGGAAGATTCCAGGTAGAGCAATCACATATCCATAGAAACAAGCAGATGACAACCCCCAACCAAAACGTTACAAAGCGCACCCTTAGGTAACAAAACTGCGTACTCCTTCCACCTCTGGTCTCTAATATCAGTGCATGTGTCCTATATTGTCTCTTGTAACCAACTCGACCTTCACTTTTCACAGCTGCTGCCTCATTGGATCAGCGCAGATGCATTAAAAGGCTAAGGTGAAATAAAGAGACATTTTTGACTTGCAAATGAGTTTTACAAAGAAAAACCCCCGTTTGCTTCGGCTGTGCCTAATCTAAAATTAGAAGAGTGACCCTGAAGCAAAAAGTGAAAGAGCTGAGTCAGAGAGACTTTCAAAAGAACAATGGAGAACAATGATACTAAAATTTCAAAATTGATTTTGATACTAAGGCATGTTCGATGCTCAGTACTGATTTTGATACCACAATGATAATAAAAAAACACTCTTTATTTAGACAATATTATGTGATTTTCAACATTAAAGCATAGTACTTTTATGTTCCAGTATAATCCCTCAGGTTCCATAGTGGTAAATGGGCGTATACTAGACTATGTGCTCTTATACTTCTTCTGATACAGCTCAAGATTATTCTAAAGCAGGGGTCGGCAACCTTTACCACTCAAAGAGCCATTTGGACCCGTTTCACACAGTAAAGAAAACACTGAGAGCCACAAAACCCTTTTGAAATTTTAAATCAAATAACACTCCATATAATGGCTTTTTTTTTGCCTTAGTGCCATAGAATTACATTTTGAATATGAACAAACTAAAACAAAATACATGTATTTAAATACAGTGGTCCCTCGCTATATCGAGGTTCACCTTTTGCAGCCTCGCTGTTTCGCAGATTTTTTTTTATAGTGTATTCAACGCGCATTGTGTTCTGCATCCTGATCTTTGTCAGTCATTCTCCTCCTTTTCTTCTCCTGTTTTCTCCTGTACAGTACAGAATGCGTTCAGTTTGCCAAATTTATTTAAATGTTCGATCACGAGCAGTGTGACACCTGAGAGAGCACGGATGCGTTCTCACTACAGTTCTGTATTTGAATGAGAAGCAGTCGGAGCCGCACCAGGCTCCGCTTTCAGCCCTAGTGCGTCCTTCTCTGGAGCATGAGGAAGGATGCGAAGACCAGGGACAGACTCAGAACTGGCATCAACAGACCCAAAAAGAACCGTTTCCTACAGATCCAGTGACTCATGTCTCCGCGCCCCTCGTGCATCCAGCCAGACTCCCGGAGCCGTGTGACCGGTGCGCACGGTGCAGAGCTGTAGAACCCCCCATAAACAAGGGACCTCTGTACTGAGCCACATCAGAGGGATCAAAGAGCCGCATGCGGCTCCGGAGCCGCGGGTTGCCGACCCATGTTCTAAAGCTATTCAGGAAAGGATCATTTCTGTCCTGTCAATGTGACTTTTTAATATCGATACTTGGTCAGAGGAGTATCCAGTTTTGTATCCAGAGTTTGTGCTGGAGTGATAGCTGGTGAAATTTGAAAAGGTTTTAAAGGTCCTATATTACACAAAATTACAGTAACTCTAGTGAGCTTGTAAGGTGAATGCCATTCTGTGGAAGATTCTAGATGGGAAAAGGGGAAAAGGGTGGGGACAAGCAGATGCCTCAATCACTACTGCGCATGCGTCGGCGTTCTGTTTTGCTCGTTAGCTCGACTCCCAAACAAATCGTTTTTCACAGATAACTAGACAACTTTACAGGGCGATATTGAACATCGAGGTGGCTTTTTGACTTAAGTCACTACCTGGACCTGTGTCTTTACCCCTGCAAGCACAAAGGATTAATTTAAGTCAACCAACAAAAAGCGCGCCATTAGGCTGCGTAGCCACAGGTGAGCCATGCGTCCACTCACCTCCACATCCAGTTGTGACAGCTGCACCGCCCTCAGCCAGAGGGTGGCTGCCCTGGAACAACGCATATCCATGTGCGAAAGTCGAGTGGAAAGCGATCTGGATATAATTTTGGGCAAGACTCAGGCCATGGCTAACAGTGCCGAACTGGCGGACACGGCTCATTGCTCCGAAGACGCCTCCGAGCACCAGGCCTCTCCACCTGACTCTGGTGCTTCAGGTACAGACGAACAGTATTGGATTCAGCGAGGGGCTAGGCCCAAAGCCCCGATTAGCTCTACTCCAGTCCGGGCAGACCCCTGGATTGTCGTAGCCCGTAAAGACTGCAGACATGGTAAGCGAATAAACCGCTTGTCCCGCTCCTCCTCCCGTGATGGCTCCGGACATGGTAAGTGCTCCTCCTCTTTGAATGTAGCTTTGTCAAATAAATTCAGTATCCTCGACCATGAGGATTTTCCCCCACTAACCCGCACTTTCAAGGGCCGGTTGCTTTTCACCCCGGCTCCAAAATCAGACCGACCCGGAGTCCGGGGCATGGCTATTAATGTGTCGCCACCAGCCTTGGGTAACTCTCACGAGAGCGATTCTCCACTGCTCTCTGGGACTTCCCCCAACTATGGCCCCAGTGCCGCACGGAGATCTGCCCTTGCAAGTGCCGGGCTCGCCCGCTAAGGGTGACGGGGCAAGTCCCACTGTCCCCTCTCCGCGCGCGAGTGTTCCCCCCGCTGCGGCTGCGGCGCCTCCCCCCGCTGCGTCGGTTCCGTCCGCTGTGGCAGTTCCGTCCGCTGCGGCGCCTCCCCCCGCTGCGTCGGTTCCGTCCGCTGTGTCGGCTCCGTCCGCTGCGGCGCCCCTGGCGCCTCCCCCCGCTGCGTCGGTTCCGTCCGCTGTGGCGGTTCCGTCCGCTGCGGTGCCTCTGGCGACTCCCCCCGCTGCGTCGGTTCCGCCCGCTGCGGCGGTTCCGTCTGCTGCGGCGCCTCCGACGGTTCCCCCCGCTGCGGCGGTTCCGTCCGTGCTGATTCTTGGCTCTTCCATGGTCCGGCACGTGCAAATAGACAAAGGCTATACCTCCTGTCTCCCAGGTGCTCTCGTGAAGGACATCATAGACTCTGTCCCTGTCACCCTGGGTGCCTTTCCCACAGTGACAACAGTAGTTGTTCATGTTGGAACAAATGATCTTAAACTGCAGCAGTCTGAAAAACTCAAGGACAATTTCAAAACCCTTATTACTACAATCCACAGTTTAGACAAACAGTGTGCTATCTCTGGACCTTTTGTACCACCCCGTTTTGGAAGTGAGAAGTTCAGCCGTTTAAGAGCTCTGCACATATGGCTCAAAGGATACTGCAGAGACAACAAAATCCCTTATGTTGACAATTTCACCACATTTTTTAAGAGACCTGAACTTTTCTTTAAGGACCGCTTACATCCTAACATACCCGGATCCCGTCTCCTATCAGACAATATCAAACTCACTCTTGAAGAAGCATGACAAAATAACCAAGCACAGCAAATTCCCGTGATCAGCAGACAGCGGCATGAGCATAAAATTTCTAATAAATCTACTGCCAATGTCCATAATCTCAGATCTCTTCCAAAAGCACACACATCACAAACTCCTATTGCTACTCAGTCTCAGTTAACTCTAAACATGGCCCTTTTAAATGTCCGCTCTCTGCTGAACAAGTCCTTTATTGTTAACGACCTGATTGTAGACCACAAACTTGACTGTTTCTTCTTAACTGAAACGTGGTTAGGTGCTGACGCGCCAGCTGTCCTCACAGAGGCCTCACCACCCACTTTTAACTTTGCATTTTCAACTAGGAACTGTAAAAGGGGAGGTGGCACTGCTTCTATATGTACAAGCACTCTGGCCACCAAACCAATTTCATTCAGCAATTTTACGAGTTTCGAATATCATTCAATTGTTTTTAGCAACCCTCAAATTTTATGTGTCACCATATACAGACCACCAGGAAAATGCAACGTTTTTTATCAGTGAGTTTTCTGAGTTTCTATCTACTCTACACAATTCATTTAATATGATTATTATAACCGGTGATTTTAACTTGCACATAGATAACCTTTCAGACCCTATTGCAAATGAATTTTTGAATGTTCTTAATTATATGGATTTTACTCAACACGTCACGCAGCCGACTCACAACAGGGGGCACACTCTGGATCTGGTCATTACTTACGGCCTGACCACTAATGTGTCCTCTGTTGCTGACCTGGCCATGTCTGACCACTACTGTGTGTTTTTTAATATCACTGGTTTTATACAGCAGGAGACCTCTGTGAGAACTGTGAGGAAGCGCCATCTGACCCCTGAAGTGGCAGAAAATTTTATCGAGGTGTTAGAGAAAAATCCCTCAATGGTTTTACCTGCCTCTTGCGATTCCATTACTGAAGATTTCAACAGTAGACTGCGGTCAGCCTTGGATCTGGTTGCTCCACTCAAAACCAAAAGTATTAAAACCAAATCAAAGCCTCCATGGATGAATGAAGACTTGAGAAAATCCAAGAGAGAGTGCAGAAAAGCAGAACGTCGATGGAGAAAAAACAAAACGACTATAAACCACCAATTATTCATCAATCAGCAACGGTCACATAACAATGCTACAAGGAATGCAAGAAATCGTTACTTTTCCACAATAATCACGAACCACAAAAATAATCCAAAAGTTCTTTTCTCAACCATTGAAAACATTCTAAACCCCGATTCTAACGCGTTTTACCTGACACCCACTGACTCTCTCTGCGAGCAGTTTGCTGACCACTTCACGGGAAAGATAAACACCATCCGATACAATATTTTATCTTGTCAAAGCTCTGTTTTTAACTCACCTGAGTGTTTGTCTCGCCCAGAGAAGACTCTGGACAGTTTTGCCCTGGTTAATGCTGGGATGCTGGACAAGGTCTTCTCCTCAGTGAGGCCCACCACATGTCTCGTAGACCCAATCCCCACTCCATTTTTTAAGTCTTTTTATGGATCTTTTAGGGATGAACTTTTGGTCATGATGAATTGCTCTCTTCAGACAGGGGTCTTTCCCGCTGCCTTCAAAGCGGCGGTGGTGAGGCCCCTGCTGAAGAAGAGCAATTTAGATTTTAATGATTTTAACAACTACCGACCAGTGTCTAACTTGCCATTTTTAAGCAAGATTCTAGAGAAACTTGTCTCTATCCAATTAAATGAGTTTCTAGATGATCACAACATTTTGGAAAAATTTCAGTCTGGTTTTAGGGTGAACCACAGCACCGAGACTGCCTTGGCAAAGATTTTAAATGACTTTAGAATAAACTGTGACTCTCAAAAGGTGACTGTGTTGGTTCTGCTGGATCTGAGCGCTGCCTTTGACACAGTAGACCACATGATTCTTTTAACTCGCCTAAAACACCTCGGCCTCTCTGGTGCTGTTCACAAATGGTTCACGTCCTATCTCACAGACAGAACATTTATGGTGAGTGTGGACACATGCTCCTCCAGGATCCATAAAATCACATGCGGTGTCCCCCAGGGCTCCATTTTAGGCCCTGTGCTTTTCAACCTGTACATGCTTCCCCTTGGCGGCGTCATCAGGAGACATGGAATCAATTTCCACAGCTATGCAGATGATACACAGCTTTACATTTCCGTGTCTCCTGATGACACCAGACCAATGGATGCTCTTTTTAACTGTATTCTAGATATCAAATCCTGGATGGCAAGAAACTTTCTCCAGCTTAACCAGGACAAAACGGAGGTTTTAGTCATCGGTCCTGAGGCCCAGAGAGAGAAACTTTTATCAAAACTACAAGCACAGTCTTTTAACCCATCTCCTCAAGTGAAAAACCTGGGCGTCATT